>BSBM01000124.1:2887500-3487500 GCA_027924585.1 Larix kaempferi | reverse complement strand
GAATCCTTGAAGTAACATTGTTTATATTTCAGATTTCAAAGAATATGTTGCTGGTCATAATTTGTAATACCCCTATTTTTGGACTTTAAACCCCTACTATATTTCTGCTAAGTATTATTTCATTTATACTTAGGAAAGTGTAGAAATCTGCTAAAGAGGTTTCTATTGACCATGTGGACCAGCACATTAAAAGAGGAAGTCACAGTCCCCTAAGGTTGGAGGGAAAACGCCACTTAATAGTAATAACAAGAAATTATTATTGGAGACAATTGGAAAAACCTAAAGAAAAGAATTGAGAGATTAATGCATTAAAAGAATTCACATAATCAGCAAAATTCCCATAAGAGAATAAAAGGTGAAAACTCATTGAAACTCTCATTATTCAATATGCATCACACAATCTCATGAGCTGAATACACAAGAGAAAGGGGAATGGGAAACAAAAAACCTAAGACAATAAATGCTAGTGAGGGAGGACAGATTTGGGAGGACCAAAATGGTCATGAAGCCAAGTAATTGAGGGCAGGTTTGGGAGGACCAAACTAACTCAGATGAGAAAGAATCAAACAGCTTGGTATGGTCTTGGCCACTTAACTGTGTGTAGGTAGGAGAACTGCCCCAAGTTTTGCAGAGATACTGCACATACCTGAGTAGAATGTGTTTAATGATTCTCTCTTTGGTTAAGGCATAAAATCCCCTGGAGTACCCTGGAGCTCAAGAATACAGAGTTGGGTGTTGGGTTTCCTACTTTTCCTTTTGACATATCCTGAATAACTTGGGAAATAACAAGTTAAGGGTAACTAAAATAAATAATTTACCTGGAGGATTGTGAACTCAGCTCGTGGGTGACCTGAGAGCAAGGAGAACTTTCCGGTTAAAGGCTGAGAGGTTTGTGCCTAGTTCCACTAGTCAACAGATTCAGATAAGTGTTTATCTTCCGACTTGCAGAGCATTTGCTTTGAAATAATATTTGTATATGTTTTCGAGTATATCTCATTTACAGTGAATGGTAGATGTACCGGATCTTAATATATCTGTATTGTTTTATGTATATTCCGAGTTTAAATCTCATTTAAATAACTAGATGTTTGTATTAAGTTTATCTATGATCATTGTTACAGATCTGGAATATTTATGTTATGGGCTAGCTGTGGAAACACCTACTTCCTATTTGTAGTAGATGTACAACAATAAGACCCCCTATACTGTTGAAATAGTATGCAATAGCTAACATAATATTGATATGTACATGTGCTAACCTAGGGTTTGTTGAGACATGTGATCATATTGGAGGTGTTGTATTTTAAATATATATTCCAGTATTGAAATGAAGATCTTATGCATTTTATTGCAATGTTGTAAATAGGGCAGGCAGGTAAACCTGAAGGTTTACATGCCTAGCTCATTATGTGTATTAACTCTTTCATAATAGAGTTTTATTTCATAAATGGTAAATCCTGAAAATGCTAGAGAGAAAACCTGTTATAAGTTTTGAGTCAGGATTATAGACATAGTTTGTATTTTACTTAAATCTGGTCAAAATCGAGAGTAGGTAAATAAATGGAATTTCAGTTAATTTTTCGAGTATTGAAATGTAATATATATATATTGCTATATAAATTCCTGGGTATGGATCTATACTATATATAGATTGAGAAATAGATTTCTGAGTTGAATCTACATCTCTATATCATTCGAAGTTGAATGGCTAATCCCTAATCTGGCAGCATTATATTACATATTCATTAACTTGAATGCGAACGCATTAATTGGTTGTGATATGCGAGTCCGGGAGAATCCTGATCATTGTGTATGTATGTTTTTATGCAAAACAAATGCAACACTAAATGCATTAAGTGCAGAATGAATTGTTTTAAGTAAACTAGGGTTTATCCTTGGTTTGACAGTCATTCATTTAATGTATGACATTTCACATCACATTCGTTGCACATTGTATTATTATCGGTGCGTCCACATTAATACCCAAACATACATTGCATACATTTAATATCTCAACAGAGTAAAGCATACCCACATTTCATTACATCTTCAGCATATAAACGCAACATGTTTATTTAGCATTTCTTTAGACACTGAATCGTTTTCCATAAAACATTCATTTGTTTGTGCAAACGATGGGCAGGGTTAATGCCTTAACCTAACTATATTTCTGTATACACAAATTTAAAAACAATAGTGCAACATGCTGTCGAATACAACGGATTCGTGAAAGATGCATAACATAAAGACGATATTCTAGTTATGCGAACAGGAATCAATACATTCATTTATGCAGCTACTCAATTCTTGTATTCATATTACTTTCATATGCATCAAACAGAAAATCACTTTGTATAACAGATATAAATCTTTAAAACTATACACATTGCATTATAAAGTCGAATGTCGAGAGCATGGGTTTATACAGACTTTGTATCACAAAATAAATATCAAGTTTAAATAACATTCAGACCCAACAAAAGTCGTTGTGGGCACATCTAGTCAAGCTGGGCTTGAAACCAAGTGTTCATTACAACATTATCCATTTACCCTCTTTGCAGACAGGGTTTGGGAATGCAAAGGTTGTGGCGTTGCCACTTAATTTACGAAGAAGCCATTGAGTCTTGACGCCTATGCCGGGGCAGTGCGTTGTTGGAACTTTAAAAATTAAAGCATGACAGTGGGAAGCCCTCGGGACTGTATCCCCTTAAGTGCACACAACCCTGCGACGATGAAGGAGCGCCGAGAGGTCGCAATGTTCTCCTTAAGACTGGCGATACGCCTTGTTACTTTGGCCAAGTGATGTACTACTTACAAACAGCAAAATGAGACAGGAGGAAAACCTTAACCACTTTGACAGTGTTTAAGTAACTCTGCCCCACCCACGGGGTGAACCAAACCAAGGTAGGTTGGGTTCAACGAGTTACCTGTGGATCTTAGCCATTCTCCATGACCTCATGGTTGTTATGAGCTCGCTGGGTACTTCAACTCCACTTCCTAGCATTGGTTCCCTGCATACGATGGAGTGACAGGAGGTCAAACCTTAGGGATACCAAAACCCATCATGAACGAAAGTGTAATGTTTCCATGACAAAGATGAAACTAGAGTGGGTGTGGCATTACCTGGGGATGCGACGAGTCGTAACACACCTCGGCTAGCTCGCACCTTTCACAAAGTTACCATGATGGTTAAAATTTGGACGTTCACATGCAAAACGTAAACAAAATACAACTTACAAGCAAACCACGATTTCAGTAAATGAAAGGTTGGTGCAGACGAAACATGTTGGGGCCAAGGTCGCAGCTATAGTAAAAGCTGCGAATTTTGGGAAAAAGCACGAGTATGGAAGGAAAGTGCTAATTTTGGGACAAGCACTAAGTTTTGGGTAAGAAGGAGACGGTGCGCAGTACGGTGCCAGATGGATGATCTCAGCGCAGATCACGGACCGGAAATTGCGGAGCTCGCGCGCACGTCATCGAAGAATGAAGGTGGCTCAGCTACCATAATAAATAAGGTGATGGAGTAGAGGGCTTAGCTACCCTCATTTAAAGGCTTAGTACAGAAGTTATGGTTGCTCGGATCAAGGAGGAGCAACGGACCAGAGCATTGAAGGCGAAGGACGATCGCCCATACCCACAATCTGCGCCGGAATTCATGGAGCCTGCAGGAAGCGGCGACGTGACTGCAAGCGGCGCCTACAGTACACCTAGCCATGTGCGTGGTTAGGGTTTTTGGGAATCACTGTTGGGAAAGGCCCACAGTTTTGTAAAGGTGTGACCGTCATGGCTACCTATATAGATGAATCACTGTAATGGGTAGAGGGTTCTTCCTCCCTTCCTTCAGTTCCTCCCTTTTTGGAGAGTTAGAGAGTTAGATGCTAGACTGTTAGAGAGCCAGTCTAAAGGGATAGATCATGTGTTGATTATCCTTCACTGTAATTTCTACCTGGTGTGTAGAACTAGAGAGAGGAAATCGGATAGCCGAGGAGCTAATCCCTGAGTTGCCAGACAGTCTGAGTCGACGTCTGTGCCTTTGTAATCTCCATAGAGAGGAGACAAGCTTGAGAAAAGGGCTCCCAGCTGTGTGCGTGGAGTTTCCTGTAAGTTCTAAGGCTGCAGCTGTGTGCGCAGCATATTGTATAACTCTATCATTTTCTGGTTAATATAAACTCCTGAGGACGTGGTTTTCCTCGAGGAGATGAGCTTCACTTATATCTTCTTGTTATAATGTTTGTGTGAATGATAACTATTTCGAGTTCAGTATTTGTGTATGCAAGACTTCTGTCTTATCTTTGTGACTGTTTGAGCGAGTTGGAAAGATCCCTTGATAACTATAAGTATCTTAAGTACTAAAGAGGTAGTAACGCACAGTCGCTGCGGCGAGAGCAGACTGCGTTACTGCGCTAGATGCGAAGGGCGAGAAAGTGTTTCGCGCGTCGACCCAAGAAATAGTTGCCTGCTGCGATAGAAAGGAGAATCTGCGCAGTAGACCTGCCAAGGAAGGGACCCGCGCAGCTGCGCCGAGCGGCCTGCGGGAAGGTCCGACCGCCGATTTTGCAGGAACCATTCAAGGAAAAGCTATCTCCGCGTCACCCCGGTTAAGGAAACCTGATTCCTTAACCCCCCCATAGCCACTTCGGGTGAGACCTCGAGCTGCCGCGCAGCTCGTTGCCGAGAGGGCCAGTGCGCCAAGGGGTTTTGTTGCTGCGCTTCATTAAAACCCGGGTCTGCCCAAGAAAGCAGCCAACAAATGGTTCCGTTGCCTCATGACTTTTTGATCACGTCACTTCCGTTGCTCTGAACCTTGTTGCTCAGCCAACAAATGGTTCCGTTGCCTCATGACTTTTTGATCACGTCACTTCCGTTGCTCTGAACCTTGTTGCTCAGCCAACAAATGGTTCCGTTGCCGCGCGAATGAGACTTGTTATTTTGGCGACGCGCGAGATAGAACAGCTAACAAATGGTTCCGTTGCCGCGCGAATGAGACTTGTTATTTTGGCGACGCGCGAGATAGAACAGTGCAACAAATGGTTCCGTTGCCGCGCGAATGAGACTTGTTCTTTCAGCAACGTGTGAGATACTGTTGGAGCCAACAAATGGTTCCGTTGCCTAGTGACCAACAAATGGTTCCAAATGTGTTACTGGAACCCTACAACTAAGGAAATTGGAGACTGGTTTGATTTAAAGGCTAAAGAGTTTGCTGAACAAGAAAATAGAAGCCCTACGCTTCAAACAGAAGATTGGTTACAGAAGTATATTTATGCTGACCTTTACGAAATTTTCTTTGTTACGTTTGCATTGGAGTTACACGCTTGGATAGCCAAGTTAGCAGATTCTAGACCTACGCTGCATGTTGATCGACCCGTCACGTGGACGCCTGAGCTAGCTAGTATTGTGAAGCGGATAGACAATCCTGTGTCCCGCGCAGTAGACTTTTGGTTGAATAGTCTACTGGAAGGTTTTATTACCGAATTTGCAGTCGATACAAGAAAGAGTTTCAGTGAAGCTGAGAGGAGTTTCTTCCAAGTACACAGAGGTAAGTTCTTAAATTCTCTGAACTTATGGATTAAAATGCTTCTGTATGAAAAAGGAAAGCTATGTATTGCTTCTGATGAATAGCATAGTCAAGTAATGTCCGTAGATTCTGATAGTGATCCTGAAGTTATTGGTTGCACTCGTAGTGGAAAACGATATAAAGTAGGCCTTGACCAATATCCTTTTGAGTCTAGCCCAGACAATCGCCAAGTCCCTAGAGCAAGCCATATAGAAAGACAGGGGAGTGCTCATATCCCGTATTACCCCTTTACACCGCAAAAACCAGACGGAGCTCAGTATAATCCTACAGTAACACCTTCGAGTAGCCCACACGCTACTTCTAGTACCTCTGTACCACCTTTGTTTAACCATCCCGGAGGCACTGCTACAGTACCTCCACCTCAAACCCGTGCAAGAAGGATGGGTGATGACATGAAACTACCAACTTTTAGAGGAACAGGGATAGAGGACCCTGAGCAGCACTGGTTCTTATGTGAAGCCATTTGGACAATTAAGCAAATTAATGATGATGCTGTTAAACTGGTTCAGTTAGCAACCACACTAAGAGAAAGAGCCTTGACTTGGTTCATGAAATACTCAGCAGCACAGAATAGGACGCTTGCTGAGGTAAGAAATGCCATGATTAGAGAATTCAAGAAACCTAAGTCAGAATCACAGTGTATAACAGAGCTCAAAGACATCAAACAGTTACCTACAGAATCAGTATGGGATTTTGACCAGAAGTTCAAAGCTTTGATAGATCAAGTAAGCTTCGAGTTTGCACCACAGCAACATAAAGAATGGTTCATTGCTGCGCTGCTCCCACACATTAGACTTCCTCTTATGCAACAGAATCTCAATACTCAGGAACAAGCTCTAGAAATGGCTATGAAACTAGAAGCTTCGCCAATTGCAGGAACAAGCAACGATGTTGCGCATTTACAGAACCAATTAGCAAACTTAACCTTGCAAGTGCATGATATTAAGAAAGGCAAGGAGATTAAGGAAGAAATTTGGTGTACAAAATGTAAAGCCCAAGGTCATTCAAAGGACCATTGTCCTGTTTTCATAGACTACATTGCAACTGGAGCACCTAATCCTTTACCACAGGCACAAGGGCCTTGGTGTGAAATCTGCAGAACTAGAGGTCATAGACCACAAGAATGCCACTTACTTCAGAAATATGTACAAACTCCAAAGAATCTATATTGTAATTTCTGTAAATCAGTAGGTCATGATGAGAACAATTGTAGAGCATATGATCTTATGATAGAAAGAAAGCATGATGTTTATAGGGTACAAGCAGAGACACAAGGACCCACAGCAGGTCCACCTTATGACCAATCTCGGGACGCCCGAGCAGCAAATTACAGAGGACGCGGACGCACAACAAATTTGGGTCGTGGAAGAGGACAGATCACTTGCTATAATTGCGGAGAACAAGGTCATTTTGCTAGGGATTGCCAAAATCCTACAACCCTCTGCAGATATTGTAAATCTTCTGACCATATCATCGAAGAATGCCCTCAGTTACAGGCTAAGATGCAAGCAAAGACACCACAGGTCAATCAGAATATCCAGTTGATTGGAGCCGAAAAAAGAGAACCAGACCCTACAGTTAATATAGTGACACGCAGTGGAGCTACAACTGGTGCGCAAGAGATGGGAACGGGAAAGCAAGCGACGCAATGGGTGCGCCGCGCTAACATTAAACCAGCCCCACTTAACCTACAGAAGCAAAAAGAAGCATTTAAGCAAGCTCAAGAGTATTTCTCAGATCCGAGAGCTTCAAGTTCTACCGCAATTCCGCAGAACAATAGTAGATCGCAAGTGCTAAGACAAGACAACTTGGTACAAGAACAGGCCACTACAGCTGGAAGACCTGACGACGATAAGGAGCATGCCCTAGGCAGTGTTCATGCGTTTCTGCGACAATGTTTAAAATTGTTGCGCAATGAACAAGCAACTCTAGAACTCCAACACCTGTTGGATCGGTGCCAACACTCTGCTTCGACGAACACACCACAGCGTGCTGTTCACCAGATTAGGAGTCACATTAGAACAGGAAAAGAGATGAGGCTCACAGCGCAGATTGGAGCATTTGAAATGGACGAAGTCATGTTAGATTTGGGCTCAGAAGCCAATGTTCTCACTATGCAGACATGGGAACAGATGGGAAGCCCTCAGCTTACAAGATCCCCTATCCAGCTAAGACTCGCAAATCAGCAACGAGTCTCTCCATTGGGCAGATTACCCAATGTACCTATTGATATTGAATGAGTAAGAAGCTCTGCAGATTTTGAAGTAATCAAAATTATGGATGATAGTAGACCATACCCAGCGCTGTTAGGAATAGACTGGGCACTTGATAATTTGGCTGTCATTAACCTGAAGAAAAGACAGATGACCTTTGAGGATGACCAGATCAGGGTCATCGCACCTCTTGATCCTATTCAAGGACCAAGATATATAGAACCTATTCGCGCAGAAGAGGAAGCGCGCCACATGGAAAGCCTGTATCAGATGACCACTAACCACAGTGACTATGTCAACCCCACAGCAGACGGCCATATCAGCTGGCGATGTGATAGCTCGTGCACATCAGATTCAGATGCAGGATTGGAAAATTGGCAGAATCGTCTACATGAGGTTTCTGCAAGACGTTGCGCCATGATGACTAAATCCATTCGATGGATTGGCACAGAATTAACTGACACTCCAACTTTTGATGGTCTAACCAAAGTAACTAAATTCATACAGGAATATGAACAAAAGCTTCCAGAACCACAGCGCATCCAGGCACTGGATATAGCATTGCGCGCTACACCCGCAAGATGGTGGATTGCGCACAAGGAGAATATTCATACATGGAAAGACTGTCGCAGATTTCAGGACACCACAGCCGAAGCGCTACGCAAATATGAAGGACAGAGTGACCCCAGGTCACACATTGAAGCATGTATTCAGCAATGGTCAGATATTCCGGAAGATGAATGGGTTCACCAATTCATCCACACATTAGATACAATTCCAAGGAATTGGTATACTGAAATAGAATTGCGCAAAGGCACTCTTACTTGGGCTCTTATGATAGAAAGTTTTCAACTTACATTCAGCTTTGAGTCAGAGCATCCAAGCATTGATCAGGCTCTGAAGTGTATTAAAAAGAAGGTATTTGAACCAGGTCTAGTAACAGAATATTCCCAACCAGATTGGGCTGTTCAGATGGAGCATGCCCTGGAATGTTATAACTTTACCGCCGAAGATGAGGAGGACGATCCTCGCAACCTCAATATCCCAGAATCAGAAGGGACACGCAATATTGAAGGTCCTGAGCTTGATATTCCTGCCATCGCAGAACACGTCAAGCTCAAGAAAGTTAACATTGGCACAGAAGCTGACCCAAAGTTTGCTTCTATAGGAGATTATTGGGATGATGAAACCGTTGCGCATGTTTCAGATTTATTACGTGATTACCAGGATATCTTTCCTACCAAGTTCACATAAATGAAAGGCATCCTAGGAGACTTAGGAGTGATGCGCATACCTCTGAAACCAGACGCCAAGCCAGTAAAGCAGCGCCCATACAGGTTGAACCCGCGCTACAAAGAAAAAGTCAAAGAAGAAATTGATAAGATGCTTGCAGCAGGTATTATTGAGCCAGTAGAGGAAAGCGATTGGATTAGTCCTATGGTGGTCCAAGAAAAGAAAACGAAAGGTGAAATAAGAATTTGTGTCGACTTGCGCAAACTCAATGATGCATCAGCGCACGACCCATTTCCCACTCCTTTCACAGATGAAGTACTTGATAATGTTGGAGGACAAGAGGCTTACTCTTTCACTGATGGATTTTCGGGATATCATCAGATTAGAATCCATCCGGATGACCGCCACAAGACTACTTTTGCAACTGAATGGGGCTCATTCCAGTACACGGTAATGCCCTTTGGTCTTAAAAACGCACCTGCTATCTTCTCTAGAGTTGTTGTTGCTGTTTTTAAAGAATTTATCCACAAGTTTTTAGAAGTCTATTTTGATGACTGGACTGTATTTGGTTTACTAAAGAACCATATTGCGAATCTGCGTATGATGCTAGAAAAATGTAGACAGCATCAGATTTCCCTTAACTTGAAAAAATGTATATTCTGTGCGCCCTTTGGTATTTTGTTGGGACATATTGTATGCAGACAAGGACTCTTGATGGATCCTGCGAAGGTTGCCATCATTGCCAATTTACCTGCGCCCAACTCAGTCAAGCAATTGCGCACTACATTGGGACATACAGGATACTACAGAAAATTCATCAAAGGATATGCAAGGATCACAGCGCCTATGGAAAGATTGCTGAAGAAGGATTCGAAGTTCCAATGGACAGAGGAATGCCAACAGAGCTTGGACACACTTAAAGAAAAGATGATCACAGCGCCTATTCTAGTTTTCCCGGATTGGAGAAAACCTTTTCATGTTCATGTTGATGCTTCTTCCATAGCATTGGGAATCGTGCTTACACAGTCTGGAGAAGGAAGTATTGACCACCCAATTGCTTATTCCAGCAGAAAGTTATCTACAGCTGAGAAGAATTACACCACTACAGAAAGGGAAGGACTAGCCATGGTGTATGCCCTACAGAAATTCAGACACTACCTGTTAGGAGCTCACTTTAAAATGTATACTGATCATTCTGCTTTGAAATATTTGGTCAATAAACCAGTCTTAGGAGGCAGAATTTGCAGATGGCTACTACTCTTTCAAGAGTATGATTTTGAGGTTATTGTAAAGCCAGGCAGATTGAATGCAGGGCCTGACCATCTATCCAGAATAGAGTCAGGAGAGGAACCTACGAGTCTGGAGGACAATCTGCCTGACGCACAGTTGTTTTATATCCAAGCAGCAGACGAATATTATTCTGATATTCTTAACTTTCTCACTACCGGACAAGCGCCGGCTGAGTTTACAATCCAGCAAAAGAAGCAACTTGTTGTTCGAGCCGCAGACTTCACTTTGATAGCAGGCCAGCTTTATAAGTTGGGCCCTGACGAAATTTTGCGCAGATGTATCTTACCACATGAAAAGAGCTCTATCATCGCAGAAGCACATTCAGGTACCGCAGGAGGCCATTTCGCAGGAAAGCCGACTGCGCAGAAAATATTAGCCGCAGGACTTTGGTGGCCGACATTGCACAAGGATACTAAGGAATTCTGTAAATGTTGCGATGTGTGCCAGCGCACAGGAAAACACTCAAGGAGAGATGAAATGCCGCTAAGACCCCAGATCACACTGCGTGCTTTTGATAAATGGGCCATTGACTTTGTAGGACCTATTAACCCACCAGGAAAAAGAACTGGCGCAAGATATATCATTACAGCTACTGAGTACCTCACCCGATGGGCTGAGGCGAAGCCAGTTAAGAACTGCGACGCTGCTACTGCCGCGCAGTTCATTTTCGAGAACATTATCACTAGGTTTGGATGCCCAGTGATCCTCATGAGTGATCAAGGTACACATTTCCTCAATGAGACTATAGAGGCCCTTACTGAAGAATTTCAAATTAATCACCATAAGAGTACACCCTACCATCCTCAAGCTAATGGTACGGTGGAAGCATTCAATAAGATCCTTGAGAATGCCCTGACGAAGATCTGTAATCAACAAAGAGATGATTGGGACCTTAGAGTCACAGCTGTATTATGGGCTTACAGAACCACTTGCAAGAAATTAACAGGTCACACACCTTTCAGCTTGGTGTATGGACAAGAAGCAGTTATGCCCATGGAATACATTGTTCCCAGTCTCCGAATTGCGCAAATTACAGAAATGGCAGATCCTGACACTATGAATGAAAGACTTTCGCAACTGCTTTCTTTAGAAGAAGACAGACTTATGGCCGGATTTCATCAACAGGTACAGAAGGCAAGACAGAAAGCTTGGCATGACAGGCACATTCGGCATAAGCACTTTGAAGAAGGAGACTTGGTACTCCTTTATGATAGTAAATTCATCAAGTTTCCAGGCAAGTTTCGTGTGCATTGGTTAGGTCCTTTTCAGGTAATAAAAATAACAGACGGAGGCGCAGTTCAGCTTGCGAAGCTGAATGGAGAACTACTACCTACAATGATAAACGGGAGTCGGCTTAAGCTTTATTGCGACGGCCACTCCGCCCTGTCGACATAATATAGTACTCAGGAATGCAGATGCCCAGTGTAGTTGAAAGAGACATCGCATTTAGTCTACACGGAAGCTGCGACACACCCTCAGTTTCCAGCTTCCTACGCAGTTCCTTGAAATATCCGCGCATCCTGAATAAAAATTGCTTGAACAAAGCTTAGCGGTCCGCTCTGGCGAAGTTTTGCTTTATGGACCATTGGACTATCGCTCTTGCGAAGTCCCCTTTCATAATTTGCCGCTGAAAAGAGTTTTGTTGTGGACCCCTAGAGGCACAGTTTCCTAAGTTGAAATGACCCGCCGGAAATTTTTGAATTACAGCAGTTATGTAGCCGCGTTTGAATAAATGAAGGATAAGGCCGCTATTTAATTCTACCCGTTCTGACGGATTCGGCTTAATCTCCGAAAGATTTGCATTTAACTCAGGCGCCGAAACCATTAGCTTCTCCCGGAAGGCTGTCAGAACCCGTCAATCACACTAAATGCACCGCTACGGCAAGGAGGATAGCGTGTTGTCAACTCATCTGTAGCCGCCTATAGCTACGTAACCCCACTTGGTCGCCTTTACTAACCCCGCTGGCTATAAATACCTCACACTTGTATCAATTTTGGGTTACTATCTCGAGTTGCATAAGTTGTCTTTGAAGATCTGCACTATTGTTTTCAGAGCCGAGTGTGCAGACTATTTTCCCTTGTTTTCAGAGTCTATACCCTACGCAGTTCCGCCATTTGCTGTCCAGAGTCTTGTTATTTACATTGGTTCACAACGGAGAATTTATCGACTGAAGAAGTTATTCGTCAATTTCTACGCCGAGGCTTAGATTTCGGCATGGCCACTCCGGTGACGCCGTCGGCCTACGTACACCCTGGTGCTACTGATCCCAGAACATCTCCAGGCACAAGAGCATCTCAGCAGCAGCCGGAGGAACCTGTTCCAGAACCGCTCGCGTCTATGGTGAACTACCTTCCGCCGCGTCCAGACGATGCGCCGGATGTCCAGATTCCGAAGAATGCAAAGTATCCAATTCCGCTACCCGCCACTACCGGCTAGTGTGCGGGTAGAAGGCCAACTATTGGGAAACATTCCACTGGTTAAATTCTCTGATTTTAACCTTGGAGACTATAAGACATATCCTCAGTTTCAGTTGGACCGATATTTGGATATCGTCCATAATCCCACCAGAAACGTTGATGAGTTTATCCCGAAGGGATTTGCAGCAAATCTTGAGCGCCCTGGACTCTTGAATTTGTTGAAGCTACCGCACTTTGGGCGTAGCAATGAAGTGAACGCAGTCGTTAAAACACTGCTATCCTGCGTTCATGGAGGTTACCTTTGGCTCGGGAGGCCAATTGATCTAAATGTTGACTTGATACACCGTATCACCGGCCTATCTAAGGTTGGTAAGGATCCCAATATCCATTTTGCGGGAAAAGAGAAGGACCGAAAATTAGCTGCAAAGCTGGTCCAGAAATATAACTTGACAAGAGGAGGTCGGGCTTATGACCTCACGACCGTAGAAGATGAGGCACTTCGCTTCACAGGAAGTCTGCTTGCAGGCAGACTTCTCACCAAGTGCCGACCAAAAGAAGTTACTGGAGCTGTCGTAGAGCTCGCTATCGCAGCTGCGGAGGGAGAACAGTACAACTGGTCTCTCTTCCTGCTGAATTCTTTTTTGGCTGATTGCCTGAATGTGCAGGACAATGCAGGCCAATCATTCCATTTTTCATGGCTTTTAATTCTATGTGCTCTCGTCGGGTGGAAGGAGCCCCCGAATACTCAGTTCCGTCCACGCCGCGCAGGAGAGGTTGCCGGCATGCGCTACATCAACCTCTGGGATTCCCCTAATCCCGCGAAGCGCAAGATGAATCGCGCTGTTTTTTGTGAGTATTACTATCTCCTCCGCGATACCATACAAGATATGCCAAGGCTGAGCGCGGAAACAGCCACATTGTATGACGGGAAGTTGGCTTTTACTGCCGACATCCATCAACTCTACCTTCGGCCTTGCGACATTCCAGGTGACTGGGCGCTAGGTCTTTACAGGATGACCACAGAAGATGTCGAAGAAACCATTAAGTCTTGGTCGGACGAATGGAGAGCAGCAGCTGACATCGCACCTGCGATGCCACCCGCCGCTGCGCAAGAAAAAGATAAGGGCAAGGAAGCCCCTGAGCAAAGAAGCGACGAAGGCTCAACAGAACCAGCCACAAAGAAGCAGAAAGTGTCGCATCCCACTGAGGCCATTCCCTCGGAGGTCGACAAATATTTGAAAGAGCAATTTCGTGAGATGCGGAACATGCATGCTCACATCCGAGGTGCTCTAGACTTACAATTTGTAGAACTAAAAGGTCTCGCAGGAAGGATTGCGCAGACCCATGCGCCAGCATCTACTTCGCAGGTGCCACAAGAAATCCCAACTGGCGAGCGAGTTGAAGAACTCACAGAAAGGCACACTGTCGTGCATATTCCGCCTACCAGCATGACACTTCCAGATCCCCTAGCTGAACTGCAGGTAAGCACAGTTGGACCTGTAGAAATTAATTTGTCTATGATTCCTATCGAAACTCTACAGCTAGTACAGGAGAAAGTTTCTCTTGAGTTGAGAGCTAGAGAGCTCTCTACTTTCCAGGCAAACCAACGACTGCAATCGCAGGAGATAGAGCTGAAGGAAAGTCATAAGAATATCTCTGCGAAGCTTGCACTCTATGAGGCGCAAGACACCGGCATCAGAAACGCAATAGAAGAGATTGCTCAGGAACTGCCGGCTTGCGAGATTCAACCAGACCTCCCTCTGGTTGCAAAAGTTCAAATTATTGGCGAAAGGGCGAAAACCCTGGAGCAAGAAATAGCTGCTATGGCAGAAGGCCATAAAACCCAGATCGCTGAGCTAGAAGCTCGCGTTGCTGCGCATCTTACAGATGATGCGCAGGTACAGTTTGAAGCATTGAGCAGAGCTTCCACACGAATGAAAGGTCGAGTACAGGAAGCCAAGAACCTGATGAACCAGGCTATGGAAGCTTGGACAGAGCTTGTGAACCTCCCTTTTAAAGTGGGACTATCAGAACAGGTGCAAGCTGCAGAACAGTCCCTCACTGTTCTGAATGAAGAAGCCAAGTCCTTAACAGGCTTGCCAAAGATGAAGAAAATGGGCGAAGTGCGCAAAATGCAGCAGCAACTGCACAAGCTCAGAACTGAAGATGAGAAGCTCACCAACAGCATTCAGCCATTCATGGATGAGTATGCTGAAATTGTTGGCCAGATTGAGACAAAAATCAAAGAAATTGCCGAGTCTCAAGAGATCATTGATACACTCACTAAAGAAGAAACAACCGCAGAAACAGTACAAACAGCCGATCAGTGTATTGAGGAATTGGACTCCGCTATTGTGAAATGGCAGAAAACATTCGCGGAGACTCAAGCAAACGCAGATGCGCAAATTCAAAGACCACGCGCTAGTGCGAGTGGCTCGAGGGCGAGCCACAAGTGAGTGTTGGGGGCCTGTTGGGGCCAAGGTCGCAGCTATAGTAAAAGCTGCGAATTTTGGGAAAAAGCACGAGTATGGAAGGAAAGTGCTAATTTTGGGACAAGCACTAAGTTTTGGGTAAGAAGGAGACGGTGCGCAGTACGGTGCCAGATGGATGATCTCAGCGCAGATCACGGACCGGAAATTGCGGAGCTCGCGCGCACGTCATCGAAGAATGAAGGTGGCTCAGCTACCATAATAAATAAGGTGATGGAGTAGAGGGCTTAGCTACCCTCATTTAAAGGCTTAGTACAGAAGTTATGGTTGCTCGGATCAAGGAGGAGCAACGGACCAGAGCATTGAAGGCGAAGGACGATCGCCCATACCCACAATCTGCGCCGGAATTCATGGAGCCTGCAGGAAGCGGCGACGTGACTGCAAGCGGCGCCTACAGTACACCTAGCCATGTGCGTGGTTAGGGTTTTTGGGAATCACTGTTGGGAAAGGCCCACAGTTTTGTAAAGGTGTGACCGTCATGGCTACCTATATAGATGAATCACTGTAATGGGTAGAGGGTTCTTCCTCCCTTCCTTCAGTTCCTCCCTTTTTGGAGAGTTAGAGAGTTAGATGCTAGACTGTTAGAGAGCCAGTCTAAAGGGATAGATCATGTGTTGATTATCCTTCACTGTAATTTCTACCTGGTGTGTAGAACTAGAGAGAGGAAATCGGATAGCCGAGGAGCTAATCCCTGAGTTGCCAGACAGTCTGAGTCGACGTCTGTGCCTTTGTAATCTCCATAGAGAGGAGACAAGCTTGAGAAAAGGGCTCCCAGCTGTGTGCGTGGAGTTTCCTGTAAGTTCTAAGGCTGCAGCTGTGTGCGCAGCATATTGTATAACTCTATCATTTTCTGGTTAATATAAACTCCTGAGGACGTGGTTTTCCTCGAGGAGATGAGCTTCACTTATATCTTCTTGTTATAATGTTTGTGTGAATGATAACTATTTCGAGTTCAGTATTTGTGTATGCAAGACTTCTGTCTTATCTTTGTGACTGTTTGAGCGAGTTGGAAAGATCCCTTGATAACTATAAGTATCTTAAGTACTAAAGAGGTAGTAACGCACAGTCGCTGCGGCGAGAGCAGACTGCGTTACTGCGCTAGATGCGAAGGGCGAGAAAGTGTTTCGCGCGTCGACCCAAGAAATAGTTGCCTGCTGCGATAGAAAGGAGAATCTGCGCAGTAGACCTGCCAAGGAAGGGACCCGCGCAGCTGCGCCGAGCGGCCTGCGGGAAGGTCCGACCGCCGATTTTGCAGGAACCATTCAAGGAAAAGCTATCTCCGCGTCACCCCGGTTAAGGAAACCTGATTCCTTAACCCCCCCATAGCCACTTCGGGTGAGACCTCGAGCTGCCGCGCAGCTCGTTGCCGAGAGGGCCAGTGCGCCAAGGGGTTTTGTTGCTGCGCTTCATTAAAACCCGGGTCTGCCCAAGAAAGCAGCCAACAACACAATGTAACTTACATTGATTGTTGACCATGCTGAGAATGGCGCTATCCAGTTCCTTGGGCATCCTAGTAATGGAAGTGTTGTAGCCTGGAAGGAGACCTTCCCCAAACACCACGCAAAGCCAAGGCTCTCGACGCAGATGAACATCAAGTATGAAGAATGCCAAGTGAACGAGCTTTCAACACTGATTACTGGGGTGAGCAGGTAGAGACCACTGTGACTGGTAATGGAGAGTGAGTTATTGTATACGTGAAAGGGCAGGGCGCAAAACCCCATCAAAAAAATCAATGGCGTGTAAACCTTTCATTGCATCCCATGCAAAAGTAGGGATCGCCATCGACGGATCACATTGAACGAGTTTAATGCTAGGCAAAGTTTGGTGTGTAGTACACTCGGGGTGGCTGTCCACAGACGGTGTTCCATTAATGGAACGAGCAACCATTCCACCACGTCGACCAAGTCTCCAATGTAACACATACACGACCTTCCTTACCACGTGAGTTAGAGTTTTTGTCAATTGCCAACAAGGCAAAAGTGCGGGGTTAAAACATTGTACTAGAAGAATTGGTTGAGCCCGAGTGGCGTAAGCCACAAACCATGCAGACCACTAGAGGGCTCGGGGAAACTTACAACTAGCTGAGTCAGGCTTTGTGATCCATGTCTAACGTCGAAAGCGAGATACATTCAGTCGTAGTCTCCATGGTTTTGCCATCGTGGCAGTTTAGATGTATTCGCAAGGAGTTACATGGACCGGTCTCCATGCTAGACCTTAAATGCTAACGCTGCAAGGTGAGCCACGTAGAGTGGTGTAACATCTCCATGAATATGTTAGTATTATATTGTGAAATTTTTGAAGAAAAGAAAGATAAATCTTTTCATAGCAGATCAACTAACTCCCTACCAAAAAATGCTAATTGCTAACATTCATGTAATCATAAGATAAGCATAGTACATTCATTCCAACTCCCTAATGATCATTCATCTATAATATAAATCACAAAGTATTATTCTTACAATTGTTTAAAGGCGTTTAACTAGCAAGAGGAAATTATTACTCCTTGCACATTCATTTATTATTGTAAATGACATAACGGGAACAAACTGTAAGACCCTTATGTCGGCTCTTCAAGCCACCAATACCTTATAGTCTTAATTACACAAATCTCTTACTCAATCACCGCAACACAACTGTTGCATTCCACGACATTTCCATTTTCACCGAGCCTCTCGAAAGAGAGCACACTTTATTAATTACATTGCAGTGCCCTAATGATGAAAGAAATCCATCCTATCTTTCCATTTTCACCGAGCCTCTCGAAAGAGAGCACACTTTATTAATTACATTGCAGTCCCCTAATGATGACAGAAATCCATCATATCTTTGTAGCATCAGGTCTATGAGCCATGTTGAAACATAGATATTTTTAATGAAATGATTTTTCAAACACACCCTAGATCTCGGAATGCTAAAATAATATTGAACCGCCGAGTTTTCTTTGAAGGGATTCATTGTCAACTGAAAACGTTATCGATCTGGGAAATATAATCATAAACATCAGATTTGGAGACACCTTATTAAAAAATTTACTATCGAATGGAAATGCTGGACATTTAGACACACATACGGATCTGCCAATACATCATCAATAAAACCTTGCTATCGAAATGAAATGCTAGACATTTAGATACAAATACGGATCTGCAAATACTTTATCAGTAAATTTTCCAGAAGGAATTGGGATGGCGTCACAGAGTTTGTGTGACAGAAAGCCGTCTAGATCCTGAGATAGGTTTTTTAGTCTTAAACTAGAAAGGCAGAGTCCTTTTATTTTTGTCAACTGTTATATTTATTCGATCTCAGAGAGGTATTCCCGATCTGATATAAAAGATCGAATCCGGGAATTCTGTCTAATATAAAACAGAGTTAAAAGAAATGGAATCGAAATCGTAATCGGTCTTCTTTGGAGAGATTCTGGAAACGGCCGAGACAAGTGGCAAACATAAATTAGAAGCTGGGAAAACGCCTATCTTCATAATCGATACAGAATTTATTTAAGGATCCAAATACAATTTCTCCAATGCTTGGGAAGAATGCCTATATCATGTCAGCTACAAAATTTAGTAAAGCTCGAAATACAATTTCTATTCTATTTCAAAGCAGAAAGGATCTACGAAATGGTTCTATACCCAGCGTCTCACCCATAAAAGGATCTCAGAGATAAATAAATAGATTACAGAGATAACAAGAATATTTAGAGTTTCAGAATGGGTTGATTCATATTTACAGTGAGCTCACCCTTCTCTTGCTATGAACAGCGAAATCAACAAATGTAAGGAGCAAAATAAGACTACGATTCAACTCTGTCAGTTTTTTTTTTTTAAACTTATTCAACGCCATACAGAGTTGACACGAAAATTCTGAGTCATACTTTCCCTATACTACCATCGTAAGCATGAAAAGGATCCACCGATTCATTTTCCAACACAATAGAACTCCTAAATCCAGTAACAGAGACCTGAATACAAAACAAATCCTGATGACAAGAATCAAGGAGCAAAGAGTTCAACTAACAACGGAAATCTTAATAGGAGATCCATCACTAGTGGAGTTCTAAGAGAACATAAGTCAATCAACACATAGATCCCAACGAAATCCGTCTTTGGTATTATCTAATTCAACAGAGGTCTAGCAACGACAGAGTGTATATAACTCAATGCAGAAAATGAGACCTGGAAATCGGCTCGGAAGAGTTGTTTCCTCCCAACGCCAATCAATGACACTATATTTATATATATATAATTTTCAAAACAGATAAGAAGCTCAGAGATCGGCTCTGGAAGAACTGTTCACCTTTCAACGCAGATCTATACAGGCCAGATGTAGAACACGGAGTAGTTTGATAGGTATAGGGGTTTCTCAGTCAAAGAATGCATATATACTAGAGATGGAAAATGCCACTGTAGACAACAATGCAGAACTAAATTTCACCAGACCAGAATTACCATTTGAAAGATAACGTTCTAAGTTACGAAGTAGGTAACATTAGGAATATGAAATACATTCATTGTATTCAAAATGCCAGAGTAAATACCTGATTTGAAAACGACAAGGCAGTATAGCTAATTTTTTTTAACAATGGAAAATGGTTAGATATTACCAGCTAACGCCGAGGTTCATTCCTGCAACCATCTCCCTTAATCCCTATATAGATGTGAGGACTGTGCGACCCACCTTTTACCAATCCTCTCTGATCCTGGTCTTATCGCAGCTCTCCCCCTAATACCCCCGTGCGATCTCCCATAAATAGCATTTTAAGGTTTCTTTCTCCATTGGAGAACCCGCCTAGGTTTGGTGATAACTTCCACCACTTGGCGATTTAAAAAGACAACTGGTAGTTTTCTGAGCGTTCCTCGATGAGGTCTCAACCGTCTCTCTTTAAAAGAAGCCGACAATCATTCCTTGAAAATAGGTTTGATTGGCTAACATAGTAATCAAAGGTCTCGACCTTTTACGAGTAGTGAGAACTTATGCTAGAGTAATAAAATAAAAGCCATTCAAAACAACATATCTTTTAAATAATTTAATTATTCACTTAGCCATATAATACTACCGTTCCACTTAATTCGATTGCATAATAATATTTTCATATGCATTATAATACTTCAATAATATCTTAATTATGTATTGCAGCATATTGTTAGCACAACATGCAATGAAGATCTCAACAAAGAAATCAAAGAGGGATTTAAGCTTCTCAACTATCCCTTTGTTGTGTAACAAAAGACAAAGTTCGATACAACAATTTTAACTGGAATTCAACTTACATGCTGACCCTTCCTAGCGTGTGTATCTCTGTTGAGATTCCCCACTCTGTCTTGGTATTTCTGAGGCAAAACACAGACAGCAATTTCCAGATCTCATTCCCTTATGGTCATAATCTATATCACAAGGGTGGGATCTAGCATTAAGGCGCATACTATTTTAACCCTACAACGCCATCTCCTCGCAGATTTCTTAGTCATAACAGCGAATAAAAACAAGAGACAAAAAGGGTTAACTTTCTTCGGTGATCCGTCTTTTCCTGAGTATTTGGGCTATGTAGAAATTATATAAAGATATCCAAGGAATCAGCTGTCAAAACATCTGCCACCAAAATCTATCTTAAAATCAAACATACGTATATGGGGATCTACCCCTACTATGCCTCATATATAACAAAAAGAAAACTACGGGGATCAGACTTATAATAAGCCATCCCTTCCCCTTTGAACCACTTATACTATGAAACGAGAACTCGACACAGTTCTCGTTTTTCTCTCTCCTAATTTTAGTAGCTATTTTTAACCCCGTTTCAAAAATGGTTGATGCCAGTATCACACATTTTCATTTTGAGACATTTTTTGGGACCTTTGAATTATCTTTGTCGTAAAATATTTTTAATTTCTATTTTCAAGTGTGTTTTTTGAAATGTAACAAAATAATATACATTTTTAAGCAATTTATAATGAAAAACATATACATTTTACGATTTTTTCTATAAAATAAGATATTTTTATGTACAAAATAAGGCATTTTTATTGACAAAATTGTAAATAATTCCAGAAAATAAAGACATTTAAAACCATTTTCAATGAATTTTCAGAGAATTTTTCTCTAAAAATGATCATATTTCATATTAGTTATCGAAAAGTGACCACTCACATAAAGTCGAGAAAAAATATACAAATTATTTGTAAAAAACATATTAAAAACATTATATTTAGAAATTTTATTTCTAAAGTAAAGTCTGAAAGTGAAAACATTATTAATATATCTGATCAAAAAATTGTCAAAAATTGACAAAATTAACATTTTCTTCAAAACATGAAACTATTCAACAATATCATGCATGCCAAATTCTTCATCGACATTGGAATTTTCTGGAGCTTGAATTTCCTCAGGGACATCAATGTCCTCTTCCATTGGGTCTTCTATGTCTGCAAGATCCCCAAAGTGCTCCTTTCCAAACACCCCTCCTAACGGGGGTTGGGGCTCTTTTGACATCTTTGCCACAAGTGTTTCACTAAACTCTCCTTTCTTCAAACCAACTTCTTGCAGTTCATCTGGAAGAACTTGAATAGCCTTAATTCTTTGTTTTATGTAATTGCATTGGAGTGGATCATTATCAATCGATATGCAATTTCTTCCTTTCTGTAAGGAGCATGCTATTGTTGTACCTAATCACCAAAAACAAAATTAAAGTTAAGTGAAATAGCATAAAGAAGCATACTTTATAACAATAAAATAATGAAAGATAAAACATACAATAAAACTTGATATATTATTTCATATGTAATATGAGAAAGTTTACCAGAACCCGAGAACAAATCTAAGACCCAATCTCCTTCTCTTGAAAATGTATCTATGAGATAATTAATCAATGCTTGTGGCTTTTGATAGATGTTTACAGTCACTCCTTTTAAATCCCTTTCTTCATATGTTAATTTTTTTACCACGGCATTATAACTCAATATCTGACTATGTTTTCCTCCTCTCTTTTCATTGATTAAAAGAGGTTCATAAGCATCCTCCTATGTCCAAGTTGCAACATGTATGCTTTCAGCATCACTTAGGAATGGATCGCTACCTGAGCTACGAACATTAGGCTTTTGCCTGTAACAAAAATATAAAACAAATAATTAACTTATCAATAAATATAATTGATTTATAAATTCAAAATTTTGATAATATAGTGCAAATATATTACCAATAAAGTTGCTTCCTCTTTTTTCCTTTACCCCTGAAGGCTGTCAACAAGCCCCCTAATTGTGTGTCTGAATGGAAAACAACAAATCTCCATAGTGGTGATGTTGTGACATCTACAAATCCCGAAACCACTTTACTGAATGATTGGTAAGTATAAGGCTCACAATCATAAGTAGTGTTTCGGATATTGTATCCATGAGGGATATCTGCAATCACTAGTGCGTACTCCTTTTTAGGAACAAGATTTGCAATGTCTGCACAGTCACCTAAAATGACTCTATATTGCACAGTGTCAAGCCCATTCCAAATATAATGATCAAGTGTATCATCAAGTTCAACATTTGCAAGACATTGTCTCCTTTGTCGTTCTATTTTGGCTCTTTGGATATGGATTTTGAAGGACTCCGGTACTCCAGATCCACCCCTCTTTGGCATCTTCAAATGAAAATGATTTCTATAAGTAATAAAATAGAAATGAATTGAATTATAAAATAAATAAAATAGGATGTATCATAGAACAACATACCTTCTTGAATGCAACAAAAAATTGTCGTAAACTTTCTATCGAGCTTGAGTCTGGATAGTTGCGTTTGACATCATCCCAACTCTTCTCACTCAACATTTTAACCATCTCCTCTTGTATTTTCATGTAGACCTTGTGACTAGACAATGAAACAATAAATGATGTTTACAATCATATATAATAATATAACAGAATACCTAGAACATAACAAAAATGTTAAACTCAAAAAAATGCTCAACTTACTTCTCAAGTTCGCTGCACATTTCCTCCATGGATAATTCACCTGACTTTACCCGTGATAGTATTGTAGCTATTAATGTTTCATCCTTCACACCTTGCATTGTTCTCCAAGGTGTAATAGTCATGTCTTCTGGCAGATTCTTGACGTCAGGACCTGCCTTACCACCGCTCCATGGAACAACTCTACTTTTTTTCACTTTTTGGTTTTTTATGCCAATATTCTCCCACAAGCTAAATATCTCATCAATCAAATCCCATGTTTTCCCAACTCTAAATGCCAACTGGAAATAGGCATCTACAGCTCTGAATGCATCACTTCCTCTGGAACTTTTTGATAGCATAATATCATCTTTAATAGGGAGACCTATTTCCATACAACATTGTTTCCGAAAACTTGCATCAACTCTATGTTTTTCCCCACCACATATTTGCACAAATTCACTGTGTATAAATCTCACCCTTTGAACAAATGTCATTGTCAACCTATATTCACTATCTGTGTTATGATCCCATGCCAACAACTTTGCTTCAACATCTGTTAAACCAGCATAAATGATGCATTTAACTGTTTCAAAAATAGGGTTATTGGGATATTCTTGCATCAACTCTCTTCTTGCCTCTGCAGAATGATTCCCTCCAAGAACATAATATTTGTAATGAAAACATCTTGTTTCATCAAATTCATCTCTAGTAGGAACAACTTCCGGGTCAACAAGGACTAGGTAGTCAACAACATGTGCATAGGGATTGTGCCTCATCAATGCTTTTAAGTTGTGAATATGCAAGTGATGTGGTTTTCTAATTCTAAAGTGATCTTTCCCTTCTGTGGGTTTATAAAGTTGATTCACATTCAACTCAAATGTATGTCCATTGTTAACCAACTTATCCCTCCGCAATCGATCTCGAATGGCATTTTGTGTTGTCTTGACAATGCCATCCTCTAAATCAGCACCTGGAGTAATGATTTCCCTACTGCCACCAGAATTTTCACTCTCAGATTCAATAATAACATTGGTTTCAGCAACAACAGGTCTCTTCCTTTTTTGATTTGAAGGGGTTCCTCCTAAATCTACAATGCCTTCAACAGGAATCGAGGCACTATCAACCATATTTCTTTTATGAGATTGTTTGCTACTCTTACTAGCAGGAGTAACAAGCTCATTTGCAACAATTTCATCATGTTCAGTTCGGCGAGATGAAGATTTAAATATAACCCTTCTAGGTACCTGATTTGATTGTTGGATGCTCTTTCCTTTTTCTGCTTGTACTTCTTCAGTTTGAACATTTAACACTTGTTTTTTCCTCCTTACTTCTAGTCCCTTTTGAATAGCGACAGTAATGACATCCATAGGATTGGCCTCTGTATAATAAATTCCATTCAACTTTTTTGAAATCGAAATGGAAAAATCCTGCAAAATAAAAACATTATCGTATTAAATCTATTACATTGTGATATCCAAGATATAACAAAACCAGTTTAAAAATAATATCAATATTCAAACTTACTCTCCCGCTATCAATTTCATCCACGACCCCTTGACAAAAATCTGTGAAATTTTCTTGAGCATTATATTTTGCAATCTTCAAAACATATCGGATTTTTGCAAAGGTCTTGGCTTGTTTCACCTGTGCATAAACAATATCTGTACCCGGCACTACAAATATATCTCTCAGCAATCCCAATAGATTGTAATCTGCTTGAATATATGGATCTGCAGAACAAAATAAGAGAATGCTTTCTGGTTTTCCTTGATTTTTTTCCTTCAAATGCCAATGATACTCTGTTCTGTCTTCTTCTGTTGCATGTTTCCATTCTCTAGCATTCTTCATTCTTAATTCTTCAAAGCTAAGAACTCTCTCTTGAGTCTCAACATTCTCAGATGCCTCAACTGTTTTTTTCGATGCAATGATTGCCGCTCTTGATCCAGAAACATTTACAGATATCCGCCTTGATGCCATTGTACCTATATCCAAAATGTAGAATTTTAAAATAAATCAACAATATAATATAAATCAACAAATAAATTATAGAAAAACATTATGCTATGATAAAAAGAAAGAAATAATATAACCACATATTATAATATAATAATCATATACTTCACAATATGATTATAATAATGTTCTAATCACAATAAAATCAAGACATATATTAGAATAATGATTATATTCCTATGTTTCACACTATACCCATAGGTAATAATATAAATTATGAAACAATATAATTACATATATAATTACTTGTATGTCACGATATAATTAAATTAATACAATAATTAAAACATAAACTTATTTAATTCAATGTCGATTAATTCGCCTAACTACTCATTCAAATTTTCCAAAAGGCAGTTATCCAGTAAAAAAAAACCATACATGGAAGTAATATGATCACATTGCACTTGTGTAACACTCACACCATATGGATACTTTCTACTCTTAAAGAAGATTGAAAATCACTAAAAAATATAAACTATAATGAACCTTTGTTGACGTTTGCATGATTACCCTCATCCAACCTATTGCCACGAGGAAGCATATAAACTAGGATATAGAAAAAAGTAAGTAATTTGTAAACTAAGTTGAAGCATATGAACTCACTTGGACATAACTTCAATGAAGCATGCAAAGTAACCTGGGATATTTTAACTAGGATGAATCATGTGAACTAACTTGGATATTTTAACTATAAAGTGTTTGTAAGTTAGATGAAGCATTTAAATTAACCTCAACATTTCGGCATGAAGCATATAAACTCGATGAATCATGTGAACTAACTTGGATATTTTACCTCTAAAGTGTTTACAAGTTTAATTAACATACAAATTAATTTAAATATTAATTTAGATAGTTATTTTTGAAATCAAACCCATGATTTAATTTTATGATTTCATATTTACAATTTACATCACTCAACCATTTCATTTAATCTATCAAACTATAAACTAAAATATAACTTAGATAACTAATTTTAATTTAAATATAACTTTTATAAAATATATAAATTAATTTAATGTTTAAAAATAAAATATATAAATCTATTTAATATACCTTTTATATGAAAAACAATTTAAATTTCAATCAAACTTATAAATATCAAAATATTAACCTATACTTAACAAACAAATTTTTAAAGTTTTCATTAAAAGTAAAATTTCAATCAACATGAATTAATTAAATTATCATTAAAAACCAAAATTTAAAATTAACATGAATGTTTCGGGGCCTTGGGCGCCCATGGGCGGCCCTCGGGCGGGCCGTCGATGCTGGGCATCGACGAGCCGCCCGAGGGCCGCCCATGGGCGCCCAAAGTGGCGGACGTCCGCCCGCTTGGGCGCCCATGGGCGGCCCTCGGGCGGGCCGTCGATGCTGGGCATCGAGGGCCCGCCCGAGGGCCGCCCATGGGCGCCCAAGCGGGCGGACGTCCGCCGCTTTGGGCGCCCATGGGCGGCCCTCGGGTGGGCCGTCGATGCTGGGCATCGACGAGCCGCCCGAGGGCCGCCCATGGGCGCCCAAGCGGGCGGACGTCCGCCGCTTTCGGCGCCCATGGGCGGCCCTCGGGCGGGCCGCCCATGGGCGCCCAAAGCGGCGGACGTCCGCCCGCTTGGGCGCCCATGGGCGGCCCTCGGGCGGCTCGTCGATGCCCAGCATCGACGGCCGGCCCGAGGGCCGCCCATGGGCGCCCAAGCGGGCGGACGTCCGCCGCTTTGGGCGCCCATGGGCGGCCCTCGGGCGGGCCGTCGATGCCGGGCATCGACGGCCCGCCCGAGGGCGCCCAAAGCGGCGGACGTCCGCCCGCTTGGGCGCCCATGGGCGGCCCTCGGGCGGCTCGTCGATGCCCAGCATCGACGGCCGGCCCGAGGGCCGCCCATGGGCGCCCAAGCAGGCGTACGTCCGCCCGCTTGGGCGCCCATGGGCGGCCCTCGGGCGGGCCGTCGATGCCGGGCATCGACGGCCGGCCCGAGGGCCGCCCATGGGCGCCCAAGCGGGCAGACGTACGCCGCTTGGGCGCCCATGGGCGGCCCTCGGGCCGGCCGTCGATGCCGGGCATCGACGGACCGCCCGTGGGCCGCCCATGGGCGCCCAAAGCGGCGGACGTCCGCCCGCTTGGGCGCCCATGGGCGGCCCTCGGGCGGGCCGTCGATGCCGGGCATCGACGGACCGCCCGTGGGCCGCCCATGGGCGCCCAAAGCGGCGGACGTCCGCCCGCTTGGGCGCCCATGGGCGGCCCTCGGGGCCGGCCGTCGGCCGCCCATGGGCGCCCAAGCGGGCGGACGTCCGCCTGCTTGGGCGCCCATGGGCGGCCGACGGCCGGCCCCGAGGGCCGCCCATGGGCGCCCAAGCGGGCGGACGTCCGCCTGCTTGGGCGCCCATGGGCGGCCCTCGGGGCCGGCCGTCGGCCGCCCATGGGCGCCAAAGCCGGCTGACGTCCCCCGCTTGGGCTTGGGCGCCAAAGGGTGGGTTTTTTTTTAAATAAATTTAATTAATTTTTAATATTCTTAAGGGTGTGAGGGGGGGCCGGGTTGATAAAAAAAAAAATTTTAAACATGGGTAGAGCCTAGATTAATAATACATGAATTTAAAAAAAAAAACGTTTAAAAAAAAATATAAAACTAACCTGGAAAGTGGTATTGCCTCCTCTGTTGAATGTGCTAGAAGTTCCTCTCTGCAATCTTCCCTTTCTTCCTGAAAATCTTCGTCAAATGCTCTAAAGCCTAAACAATCCTGTATTAATAAAATAGATTAGGTTTAATTTTTCCATTCTTAAGAATGTTAAAAAAACAAAAATCTAAAAGAATAAAGCAATAAAACACATTACTAAATTAATAAAGCCATAAAATAATCATTACTAAATTAATAAAAAAATAAAATAATTACTAACCTTGCAAGTGTTACTAAATTGCTCCCAAATAAATGATGAATAGTAGGAAATCTAACATGTTTATTTAGCGTAGAGTTAGTTTAACATTATTATTTTTACCAATGTGGGATAAATAGATGATGAATAGTAGGAAATTTAAAATGTTTATTTAGCATAGAGTAAATTTAACATTACTTTTTTACCAATGTGGGATAAAAAAGGAAAGTAATTACAGCATTATTATTAAATTTATATAAGATAGATTAAAATTAAATAATTACTAATAGTATGAATGTTGGGTAACAAAAAAAGAAAATAATCATTGTTTTGTTAGAAATTGTGAATAAAAAATACTGTGAGAAATTTTATTAGTCTTAAATGTCTGGATATAAATATGTAATTGGTTATTATATTATTTCAATTCTTTTAATATAATATGAATGTGCGCTTTAATTTTGCAGGGAAATTTTGGAGGGAAAATTTTGAACGAAATTTTTGGAGGGAAAATTTTGAACGAAATTTTTGGAGGGAATATTTTGGAGGGATATTTTCGTTCTCATAGCTATAAGATTGACGGTCGACAGTTGCACCATTCTACTTTTTGGTGAGGACTGTGGTAAAATTTCTTTGCAGTTGTGCGATACAGAGTTTTCTATAATTCTATCTTTTAGTGAGAAGTCATGGACTCATCTGAAGAAAATTCCAATGTTAATGCAGAAATGTACAGTTCATCTAGCGAAGATATTGGCAGTGCAAGCAATGTAATCAAGCATGTTATTCGAGAACTTCCTAGTTATGAAGATTTTGAAGACATTAGTAATGAAGAGAAAGAATGTGATGATGATGAAGAGTTTCCTCCAAGTGGGGATCTTAAAGACAACAAACAATATGATGACAATTTTCCTCCCAGCGAGGATTTTCAAGGCACCAATGATGATCTACCTGAAAGCGAGGATTTTCAAGGCACCAACGATGATTTTCCTTCAAGCAAAGATTTTCCTCCCAGCGAGGATTTTTGTGGGATTGATGATGATATTCGTCCCAGTGAGGATTTTAATGATACGGATGATGATTCTGGTGAGGAAGAAGACATCAATAATAGTGAAAATGATTTTCCTCAAAGCGAGGATTTCAATGGAAGAAATGATGACTTTCCTCCAAGCGAGGATTTGAATGTCACAGATGACGAGTTTCCTCCAAGCGAGGATTTCAATGGAACGGATGACGAGTTTCCTCCAAGCGAGGATTTGAATGTCACAGATGACGAGTTTCCTCCAAGCGAGGATTTCAATGGAACGGATGATGAGTTTCCTCCAAGCGAGGATTTCAATGGAACGGATGACGAGTTTCCTCCAAGCGAGGATTTCAATGGCACCGATGATGAGTTACCTCCAAGCGAGGATTTCAATGGCACCGATGGTGAGTTACCTCCAAGCGAGGATTTCAATGGCAGCGATGGTGACTTACCTCCAAGCGAGGATTTCAATGGCAGCGATGGTGACTATCATCCAAGCGAGGATTTTAATGGCACTAATGATGATTTTCCTTCGAGTGAAGATTTCAATGGAACCGATGATGATTTCTCTCCGAGCGAGGATTTCAATGGCACCGATGATCATTCTGTTGATGATGAAGCCACCAATGATGAAGACAGTGATTCTCCTTTCAGTGAAGAATTTAGTGGCACAAATAATGTTGATGGTCACATTGATCTGGCAGCAAGTGATCATGACAATAATTTTCATAATGAATTTGGGGATGAAATTTTCAATGAGGGGGGTCATATGCATCACAATGAAAACAATCATCCTGCTGAGGATGTTGTTGCAGACACAATGGTCCAGGAGATCCAGCGACAGAATCCAATGCAGAGCAGGATTAAGTGTAGGACTAGACCTTTTTATGTCAATCCAAAGCATTCCAGTTATACAAGGTCTAGGAAAGAATTGCTCACAAGTCCAAGTTCCATTACTCATTTGATTTCAAGTGAGTGTTGCCACAAAAGTTGTTTGAAAAGTTTAGGCTACAATTATGTCTTGGAGAGAAGGAAGATGTATCTTTCAATGAACAAAAGCATGAAAAATTCATATTTAGTGGGGTGCATGATTTCTACCAGGACAGGCTATGATTATCGCGTTGGAAGAATTATGCTTTGTAGAAAGGCATTCAAACGGATTCACTCAATTGGTAATCTTCGATTGTCAAGAATCCAAACAAGACTAGAAAAGGATCCTACATTTTACACTGACGATTATCAGGGACGAATCACTGGGCCATCAACACACATTGCGATATCATGGATGCATGATTTCTTTTCCAAGCATGGAGAGAGTATGCCAAATAGAGAAACAATACACATTCCAGATAATTTCACAAGGCAGGAAATCTACAACTTATACAAGGATTATGTTCAAGGTGGTCAAGGAAATGACAACTTCATCAGATATGCATATTTCACAAGAGTATGGAAAAAGAAGTTCAACAATGTCCGCATTCCAAAGAGGTCAAGGATGGGGGTCTGCAGTACATGTGCTTCTCTTAAAGAAAGAAGGGATAGATCAGAGGGGATAGAAAGAGGTATGTTTACAAAACAAAAAAAACAAATAGATAAATGTCAATTATTGAATCTAGTTAACAATATTGTTTTGTTATGTTGTTTGTAGATTCCATAATCAATGCACTGCAAGAACATCGCAATCAACAATCAAATGAACGGCAAAAATTGTATAAACATCGCAAGACGTGTTACGATGCTCCACATAAGTATATGGGTTTGATAATTGATGGCATGGATCAGAAAAAAACACTCTTGCCACATTTTGTCCGTGTGCCAAAGAATTTAAAGGAGGAGAATTTTATTCAGTTTCACTTGGTTGGGTGTATGGTTTTTAATGGTGAAATTATTCCAAAGGTTTACTTTACAGCTCCAAATATTCACAATGATGCAAATTTGACCATCAGCATAATTCACCATGTCATTACTCATTGGCCTGGTGTTCTTCCAGAAGTTCTATATCTACAATTGGACAACACAAGCCGGGAAAACAAAAACCAGGTTGTGTTTGGTTATCTAAGCATGCTTGTGGAATTGGGAATTTTTAAGAAGGTAAAAGTTGGGTTCCTTCTTGTTGGGCATACACATGATCATATTGATCAAATGTTCAGCCATTTTGCAAGGACATTGAGGAGGAAGAAAGTCGGGAGCCTGCCATCGTTGATTGAAATTATAGGGAAAGCATACCATCCAGAGCCTACTGTACAGAAATTAGAAGAAACTGTTGACATGCGAAGATTTCTATTTGGATCGCATGGTGAGGAAAGGTGCATTGAAAAACTTAATGACATTAGCTTTCAGCATCAATTTCGTATAAAAAAGATTGATGGAAAAACACTATTGTGGGGCAAGAAGTACTCAACTAGCACAGAATGGGGGCCTTCATCAGGTTTGACATTTTTGAAATTCATCCCAAGTCGTCAAATGTATGCTTCAAATTTATTGCTATTGCAATCATCTACAGAGATTCATAATGCAAGGCGACATAGTAGAGATGTTGATTCTTCTCAATGCTTGGAAGAAATCAAAAAGTCTATTGAAGATACATATGAGTACTTTGATGTTGCTGATTCCGTTTGGTGGGAGTCTTTTTTCATGGAGCAGAGTGACATAATTTCAAACTCTACAAATGGAGATATATTTTTGAAGACTCCATTTGCTTGGCCACAAAGTTTATCAAATGAAAACGAGGTAACAAATGTTGAACCTCGAGCTGTTGAGTTTTCTCAAGTAGAGGAAAGAGAACTGTATATTGGCTCTAGAAGATCATCCGCAAAGCGTCGAGAGATGGAAGACCTTTATAGGGGCTCGGTACAAGATATCAAGGAGGGTTGCATGATTGCAGTTTTGGCTACAGATGATCCACGTCAATATCCATTCTGGATTGCAAAAGCTATGAAGGTCAATAAAGAAAATGAAGAAGTAGTATCAGTAGAAGTACATTGGTATGCAACAGATACACACCCATTTGATGGTGTGTACAAGGCAGAGATGGTGGTTGAGAAAAAGGTAAGCAGAAAGAGAAACAGAAAGGGTCAAAAAATAAATCGCCGCCGCATTGACATCTTGAAATTAGAGGAAGTTGATATACTTGTTTATGATTTCAAGTTGACAAAGAAAGACACTCTCCGCTCCAAGACTATAGAGATTATCAAGAGGTTGCTGCCACAACCAGAAGTTGCAAGATGGGAGTCTGTTAAACCAAGCCGTAGATCCCGAAGGAATATGACATCTGAAATGATGGGCATAGATGTAGACTCAGATGGTGCGCCCATTGATAATAGAGAAGAGTATGGGTCATCTACATCTTCATCAAGTCCTTCATCTGCAGAAAATGTAGATTCTGATGGGGTGTCAGAATCCATGGATGAATTTGAAGAAGCAGTGTAGATGCTTTTTATTAGTATGATTTTTGTAATTGAAACTCTACAGGAGTTTTTGATGATGGGTTGTCATAATCCATTGATGAATTTGAAGAGGCAGTTAGATGCTTTTTACTAGTATGATTTTTGTAATTGAAACTCTAGAGGAGTTTTTGAATATTTATATGAACCATTTGTTCTTGTATGGTCTAATATATTATCTTATTATGAATCGCATCATAATTTCTTTGTTTCTATATGGTTATAATGGTGAAATTATTAGAGAAATTTGTTTTTTCTTTAATATGCAATTTTCCAGAAAGTTGTAATTTATTTCTTCAAGAATTTTTCTTTTTTTCCAATTTAAGGTTGATTTTAAAGTTTTGTTAAACAACAATATGGGATGTTTAGTCCATGGCTCTATTTTTTACCCTAAAAAAAAAAAGGTGTATACTGGTATCAACACTTTTCTATTTGGGGGGTGTTTTTGGTGTTTTTTTTGCAAAAATCATCGTTTTTATGGCTAGAGTTCTCGTTCATAGTATATAGTTCTCGTTTCATAGTATAAGTGGTTTTTGGTGCCTATGAAAATGTAAACCCCCTGGCTCAGTGTTTGAGGTTCGCTCATCAAGTCACAACTGACAAAATGTATCGCTTTTCCCAAAACCAAAGATTATGCCCTCGTTGATCGCATAATCGCAGAGATTTAGATGCGATTTCGGCATAAATGCATTCTACAGAAATATCGATATGAAAATCAAACTATCAGCAAATCTACAATGAGAAAAGCAACGTACAAAATAAAAGGCAGAGGATTCAAGTTCGATCCCAGCATAGTTGGGTTCAACCAAAAGAGATGCCAAATATAGATCTGATCAATCAAAAAGCAGAGATCTAAAATACGATAACCTATAATATATCAATATATGATTATCTAACACCCTTGTGGTATCTTCTTTGAGAAGGATAATTACACAAGGTGAACTTTCATCCTACCTTACATAAAAGGTGGAGAAGGGCCAGTATATAAGGGTATGTCTTATTTAGAATTTTTAGTAGTATACATCCCTGGTATCTTTTCCCCATCCTAAGGTAGTAATCATATCGCTAGTACTGATTATTTTAGGTTATAAAGGAGGGGTATCACATCCTCCTCCGCTAAAAATAACACCGTCCTCGGTGTTCAGGCTTTTCAGAAATTCGTCCTTTCTTCTTGAGTCTTATTTTTCTTGCATCATGAGTTTGGGTTTTGACCTTATTTGAACTTTCATGATTTCTGCATGTCGTTATGGCTCATAACATGGATTTTTATGCAATTAAAATCGGGATTCAAAGAAACTTTGTTCAGTGAAAACTGTCATCAATTCAATAATCAAAAGTATAAACAATGAGCCCCTTTACTTCAACCTACCATTTGCAATTCACTGAATATTTTATTTTTCCTTTATTATCATAAGCATACATAAATCCAGCATTCAGGAGATGTAGATTGTTATTTTACACAAAACACATCATTTACTTGATTCAGGAAATTCTTGCCTAACACCTGAGTGCTCACACAGCAATTCCTTCAGAGATTTCTTGCCTAACACCATAGTGCTCACACAGCAATTCATTCAAAGATTTCTTGCCTAACACCATAGTGCTCACGCAGCAATCTTTTCTCTTATGCATACTAAGCAGCGTCCTGCCTCCCGCATATGCATTCTTTTATAATTTGCCTAGGTCTTTACAGCTCACCGATTCCTTCAAGAATCCTGGCGCCTGTCAACTCCCTGATCTCTAGGGAGTGGTTCAGTGCCCTTAACGCACTTTTACTTAATTCCCCTCAAGCCTTCTCACTTGAGTCCTGGAATCTATTCCCCTCAAGCCTCCTCGCTTGAGTCCAGGAAAATTTTATTCAAATTCATCAATTATTTCGGCATATTACATTTTATAACCCTACAATTTCTCTGACCCATTTGGGCTAGTTCTTTATTCAACAATAATTAACAATAATTAAAAAGTTGCAATGTGGATCTTTCATCCTCACCCCTCTATTGTACCATGCATAATATAGTAAGCCTTTGTCTTTCAACAAGTTCCACCGAGCTTTGACCATCTGCCAAATTCAATTGTTAGTAACGCTTTATATAACAAAATCAAATATTTGTAAATAAGAAAATCATTCATTCTTCATACTACAATATCCATACTTGATCATCTGAAGTAAACGTTTTCTCCTTCCAAGCATAACTAACTTACTTAATAGGATTACATAATTCATTGAACACGAAATAATATTCTTCTTGTGATGGCCCGTGGACATCATGATTTCTTAACCTCGAAGGTTATCCTTCACCATTTCAAACACCCTTCCTATTTTAGTTATACAACTTCTTTTGTATATACCAACATCACATAGAAATAACCAATCTTCTAGAACATACTTGCACACCTTATAACCATTTACCTTTGTAAGGGTGACCGCATATCTTCTCATTATAAGATCCTCATATGTCGAGGTACCAGTTTACCTGTATCATCATATGTTAGTATTACACTAAATATCACATGAATTTATATATCCCATTTTTACCTCTTGACTGTTGTAGTGATGTGTGGGAATATAACATTCCGCTCGACCGCAACATTAAATCATAAGAGCAATCATGCATGAAACATATGTCAATCATCCCCTTGACTTGTTTCATAAAAGCTTACACATCAATTACAGTTAGATATTACTTCTGATCTATCATGGAAATTCCATGATAATAAAGGTTTTCCTTAACTCCTAAAGTGGATATAGAATAGTCATTTATAAAGACATCAGAAAATTAGAGTGTCATGTATTACCATTCCGTGGCGGTTATAGTTTTCCAATACTTTTATTCATACAACAACACATATTCACCATTAATTACATCTATGCATTCGTTATGTGAACAACATGATTAACTATAATTTTATCTCTTAACCAAATTAATCATTTTGACACCACATATAATTGTATGAGACAACAAATCACCATAAATTTATCATTCAAGGTGGCTTTATATATGAAAGGAAGTTGACAGTTCCTAACCTAATCAAAACATTAGACCGTCTTCTTTAGTCAAATATTAGCACATATAATTACTTTATAAAAAAAAAAAAAACTTAACCGATATAAGTTGCTTATTTTATCTATCTGATTCTCATATTCGGAAATCCTGACGAATGGATCAATAGAATTCGATTAGTCAGAAACAATCAACAAAATGTGTCAACCCTATTCTCCCATATGACGCGTTTACTGAAACTGAAAGGTATCCACTCCTAAGAATAACAATAAAGGTAGAGAAGGTAATAAGTATTTAAGATGAATTATCAAATCAACAGATTTAGGAGAGTTCTTCAGTTTAGTACATTCACAACTAGGATGACTTTCAATATACGAAGACTCATTCCCCAAAACCTTAACCGTTATCTTTCTAAAGACTATTTTCTCGTTGTCCAATGAATCTAATTGAAAAATAGGAGGATATATTCATCAGCTAATATTTACCAATAACAGATAATTCATCTTCACAATGAAACATATACTATCCTTACCTACAAACAATGTTGCGCCATTATAACGCTTTCACCAAATGAAACATACTTACTTGCAATTCAGTGACGATTGGTAAAAACTACCTGTTGTCGATCCGTTGAAATGAAATTTTCTACTGCGTCTTGTGCCGCCAATTCGACAAACTCATATAAGTTTTCCCCGATTGAGCCCAAATAAGCCCGAGTGTTTGCAACCTGTGCTCTGATACCATATGTAACATCTCCATGAATATGTTAGTATTATATTGTGAAATTTTTGAAGAAAAGAAAGATAAATCTTTTCATAGCAGATCAACTAACTCCCTACCAAAAAATGCTAATTGCTAACATTCATGTAATCATAAGATAAGCATAGTACATTCATTCCAACTCCATAATGATCATTCATCTATAATATAAATCACAAAGTATTATTCTTACAATTGTTTAAAGGCGTTTAACTAGCAAGAGGAAATTATTACTCCTTGCACATTCATTTATTATTGTAAATGACATAACGGGAACAAACTATAAGACCCTTATGTCGGCTCTTCAAGCCACCAATACCTTATAGTCTTAATTACACAAATCTCTTACTCAATCACCGCAACACAACTGTTGCATTCCACGACATTTCCATTTTCACCGAGCCTCTCGAAAGAGAGCACACTTTATTAATTACATTGCAGTCCCCTAATGATGACAGAAATCCATCGTATCTTTCCATTTTCACCAAGCCTCTCGAAAGAGAGCACACTTTATTAATTACATTGCAGTCCCCTAATGATGACAGAAATCCATCATATCTTTGTAGCATCAGGTCTATGAGCCATGTTGAAACATAGATATTTTTAATGAAATGATTTTTCAAACACACTCTAGATCTGGGAATGCTAAAATAATATTGAACCGCCGAGTTTTCTTTGAAGGGATTCATTGTCAACTGAAAACGTTATCGATCTGGGAAATATAATCATAAACATCAGATTTGGAGACACCTTATTAAAAAATTTACTATCGAATGGAAATGCTGGACATTTAGACACACATACGGATCTGCCAATACATCATCAATAAAACCTTGCTATCGAAATGAAATGCTAGACATTTAGATACAAATACGGATCTGCAAATACTTTATCAGTAAATTTTCCAGAAGGAATTGGGATGGCGTCACAGAGTTTGTGTGACAGAAATCCGTCTAGATCCTGAGATAGGTTTGTCAGTCTTAAACTAGAAAGGCAGAGTCCTTTTATTTTTGTCAACTGTTATATTTATTCGATCTCAGAGAGGTATTCCCGATCTGATATAGAAGATCGAATCCGGGAATTCTGTCTAATATAAAACAGAGTTAAAAGAAATGGAATCGAAATCGTAATCGATCTTCTTTGGAGAGATTCTGGAAACGCCCAAGACAAGTGGAAAACATAAATTAGAAGCTGGGAAAACGCCTATCTTCATAATCGATATAGAATTTATTTAAGGATCCAAATACAATTTCTCCAATGCTTGGGAAGAATGCCTATTTCATGTCAGCTACAAAATTTAGTAAAGCTCGAAATACAATTTCTATTCTATTTCAAAGCAAAAAGGATCTACGAAATGGTTCTATACCCAGCGTCTCACCCATAAAAGGATCTCAGAGATAAATAAATAGATTACAGAGATAACAAGAATATTCAGAGTTTCAGAATGGGTTGATTCATATTTACAGTGAGCTCGCCCTTCTCTTGCTATGAACAGCGAAATCAACAAATGTAAGGAGCAAAATAAGACTGCGATTCAACTCTGTCAGTTTTTTTTTTTTAACTTATTCAACGCCATACTGAGTTGACACGAAAATTCTGAGTCATACTTTCCCTATACTACCATCGTAAGCATGAAAAGGATCCACCGATTCATTTTCCAACACAATAGAACTCCTAAATCCAGTAACAGAGACCTGAATACAAAACAAATCCTGATGACAAGAATCAAGGAGCAAAGAGTTCAACTAACAAAGGAAATCTTAATAGGAGATCCATCACTAGTGGAGTTCTAAGGGAACATAAGTCAATCAACACATAGATCCCAACGAAATCCGTCTTTGGTATTATCTAATTCAACAGAGGTCTAGCAACGACAGAGTGTATATAACTCAATGCAGAAAATTACACCTGGAAATCGGCGCGGAAGAGTTGTTTCCTCCCAACGCCAATCAATGACACTATATTTATATATATATAATTTTCAAAACAGATAAGAAGCTCAGAGATCGGCTCTGGAAGAACTGTTCACCTTTCAATGCAGATCTATACAGGCCAGATGTAGAACGCGGAGTAGTTTGATATGTATAGGGGTTTCTCAGTCAAAGAATGCATATATACTAGAGATGGAAAATGCCACTGTAGACAACAATGCAGAACTAAATTTCACCAGACCAGAATTACCATTGGAAAGATAACGTTCTAAGTTACGAATTAGGTAACATTAGGAATATGAAATACATTCATTGTATTCAAAATTCCAGAGTAAATACCTGATTTGAAAACGACAAGGCAGTATAGCTAATTTTTTTTAACAATGGAAAATGGTTAGATATTACCAGCTAACGCCGAGGTTCATTCCTGCAACCATCTCCCTTAATCCCTATATAGATGTGAGGACTGTGCGACCCACCTTTTACCAATCCTCTCTGATCCTGGTCTTATCGCAGCTCTCCCCCTAAGACCCCTGTGCGATCTCCCATAAATAGCATTTTAAGGTTTCTTTCTCCATTGGAGAACCCGCCTAGGTTTGGTGATAACTTCCACCACTTGGCGATTTAAAAAGACAACTGGTAGTTTTCTGAGCGTTCCTAGATGAGGTCTCAACCGTCTCTCTTTAAAAGAGGCCGACAATCATTCCTTGAAAATAGGTTTGATTGGCTAACATAGTAATCAAAGGTCTCGACCTTTTACGAGTAGTGAGAACTTATGCTAGAGTAATAAAATAAAAGCCATTCAAAACAACATATCTTTTAAATAATTTAATTATTCACTTAGCCATATAATACTACCGTTCCACTTAATTCGATTGCATAATAATATTTTCATATGCATTATAATACTTCAATAATATCTTAATTATGTATTGCAGCATATTGTTAGCACAACATGCAATGAAGATCTCAACAAAGAAATCAAAGAGGGATTTAAGCTTCTCAACTATCCCTTTCTTGTGTAACAAAAGACACAGTTCGATACAACAATTTTAACTGGAATTCAACTTACATGCTGACCCTTCCTAGCGTGTGTATCTCTGTTGAGATTCCCCACTCTGTCTTGGTATTTCTGAGGCAAAACACAGACAGCAATTTCCAGATCTCATTCCCTTATGGTCATAATCTATATCACAAGGGTGGGATCTAGCATTAAGGCGCATACTATTTTAACCCTACAACGCCATCTCCTCGCAGATTTCTTAGTCATAACAGTGAATAAAAACAAGAGACAAAAAGGGTTAACTTTCTTCGGTGATCCGTCTTTTCCTGAGTATTTGGGCTATGTAGAAATTATATAAAGATATCCAAGGAATCAGCTGTCAAAACATCTGCCACCAAAATCTATCTTAAAATCAAACATACGTATATGGGGATCTACCCCTACTATGCCTCATATATAACAAAAAGAAAACTACGAGGATCATACTTATAATAAGCCATCCCTTCCCCTTTGGTGCCTATGAAAATGTAAACCCCCTGGCTCAGTGTTTGAGGTTCGCTCATCAAGTCACAACTGACAAAATGTATCGCTTTCCCCAAAACCAAAGATTATGCCCTCGTTGATCGCATAATCGCAGAGATTTAGATGCGATTTTGGCATAAATGCATTCTACAGAAATATCGATCTGAAAATCAAACTATCAGCAAATCTACAATGAGAAAAGCAACGTACAAAATAAAAGGCAGAGGATTCAAGTTCGATCCCAGCATAGTTGGGTTCAACCAAGAGAGATGCCAAATATAGATCTGATCAATCAAAAAGAAGAGATCTAAAATACGATAACCTATAATATATCAATATATGATTATCTAACACCCTTGTGGTATCTTCTTTGAGAAGGATAATTACACAAGGTGAACTTTCATCCTACCTTACATAAAAGGTGGAGAAGGGCCAGTATATAAGGGTATGTCTTATTTAGAATTTTTAGTAGTATACATCCCTGGTATCTTTTCCCCATCCTAAGGTAGTAATCATATCGCTAGTACTGATTATTTTAGGTTATAAAGGAGGGGTATCACATCCTCCTCCCCTAAAAATAACACCGTCCTCGGTGTTCAGGCTTTTCAGAAATTCGTCCTTTCTTCTTGAGTCTTATTTTTCTTGCATCATGAGTTTGGGTTTTGACCTTATTTGAACTTTCATGCTTTCTGCATGTCGTTATGGCTAATAACATGGATTTTTATGCAATTAAAATCGGGATTCAAAGAAACTTTGTTCAGTGAAAACTGTCATCAATTCAATAATCAAAAGTATAAACAATGAGCCCCTTTACTTCAACCTACCATTTGCAATTCACTGAATATTTTATTTTTCCTTTATTATCATAAGCATACATAAATCCAACATTCAGGAGATGTAGATTGTTATTTTACACAAAACACATCATTTACTTGATTCAGGAAATTCTTGCCTAACACCTGAGTGCTCACACAGCAATTCCTTCAGAGATTTCTTGCCTAACACCATAGTGCTCACACAGCAATTCATTCAGAGATTTCTTGCCTAACACCATAGTGCTCACGCAACAATCTTTTCTCTTATGCATACTAAGCAGCGTCCTGCCTCCCGCATATGCATTCTTTTATAATTTGCCTAGGTCTTTACAGCTCACCGATTCCTTCAAGAATCCTGGCGCCTGTCAACTCCCTGATCTCTAGGGAGTGGTTCAGTGCCCTTAACGCACTTTTACTTAATTCCCCTCAAGCCTTCTCGCTTGAGTCCTGGAATCTATTCCCCTCAAGCCTCCTCGCTTGAGTCCAGGAAAATTTTATTCAAATTCATCAATTATTTCGGCATATTACATTTTATAACCCTACAATTTCTCTGACCCATTTGGGCTAGTTCTTTATTCAACAATAATTAACAATAATTAAAAAGTTGCAATGTGGATCTTTCATCCTCACCCCTCTATTGTACCATGCATAATATAGTAAGCCTTTGTCTTTCAACAAGTTCCACCGAGCTTTGACCATATGCCAAATTCAATTGTTAGTAACGCTTTATACAACAAAATCAAATATTTGTAAATAAGAAAATAATTCATTCTTCATACTACAATATCCATACTTGATCATCTGAAGTAAACGTTTTCTCCTTCCAAGCATAACTAACTTACTTAATAGGATTACATAATTCATTGAACACGAAATAATATTCTTCTTGTGATGGCCCGTGGACATCATGATTTCTTAACCTCGAAGGTTATCCTTCACCATTTCAAACACCCTTCCTATTTTAGTTATACAACTTCTTTTGTATATACCAACATCACATAGAAATAACCAATTTTCTAGAACATACTTGCATACCTTATAACCATATACCTTTGTAAGGGTGACCGCATATCTTCTCATTATAAGATCCTCATATGTCGAGGTACCAGTTTACCTGTATCATCATATGTTAGTATTACACTAAATATCACATGAATTTATATATCCCATTTTTACCTCTTGACTGTTGTAGTGATGTGTGGGAATATAACATTCCGCTCGACCGCAACATTAAATCATAAGAGCAATCATGCATGAAACATATGTCAATCATCCCCTTGACTTGTTTCATAAAAGCTTACACATCAATTACAGTTAGATATTACTTCTGATCTATCATGGAAATTCCATGATAATAAAGGTTTTCCTTAACTCCTAAAGTGGATATAGAATAGTCATTTATAAAGACATCAGAAAATTAGAGTGTCATGTATTACCATTCCGTGGTGGTTATAGTTTTCCAATACTTTTATTCATACAACAACACATATTCACCATTAATTACATCTATGCATTCGTTATGTGAACAACATGATTAACTATAATTTTATCTCTTAACCAAATTAATCATTTTGACACCACATATAATTGTATGAGACAACAAATCACCATAAATTTATCATTCAAAGTGGCTTTATATATGAAAGGAAGTTGACAGTTCCTAACCTAATCAAAACATTAGACCGTCTTCTTTAGTCAAATATTAGCACATATAATTACTTTATAAAAAAAAAAAAAACTTAACCGATATAAGTGGCTTATTTTATCTATCTGATTCTCATATTCGGAAATCCTGACGAATGGATCAATAGAATTCGATTAGTCAAAAACAATCAACAAAATGTGTCAACCCTATTCTCCCATATGACGTGTTTACTGAAACTGAAAGGTATCCACTCCTAAGAATAACAATAAAGGTAGAGAAGGTAATAAGTATTTAAGACGAATTATCAAATCAACAGATTTAGGAGAGTTCTTCAGTTTAGTACATTCACAACTAGGATGACTTTCAATATACGAAGACTCATTCCCCAAAACCTTAACCGTTATCTTTCTAAAGACTATTTTCTCGTCGTCCAATGAATCTAATTGAAAAATAGGAGGATATATTCATCAGCTAATATTTACCAATAACAGATCATTCATCTCCACAATGAAACATATACTATCCTTACCTACAAACAATGTTGCGCCATTATAACGCTTTCACCAAATGAAACATACTTACTTGCAATTCAATGACGATTGGTAAAAACTACCTGTTGTCGATCCGTTGAAATGAAATTTTCTACTGCGTCTTGTGCCGCCAATTCGACAAACTCATATAAGTTTTCCCCGATTGAGCCCAAATAAGCCCGAGTGTTTGCAACCTGTGCTCTGATACCATATGTAACATCTCCATGAATATGTTAGTATTATATTGTGAAATTTTTGAAGAAAAGAAAGATAAATCTTTTCATAGCAGATCAACTAACTCCCTACCAAAAAATGCTAATTGCTAACATTCATGTAATCATAAGATAAGCATAGTACATTCATTCCAACTCCATAGTGATCATTCATCTATACTATAAATCACAAAGTATTATTCTTACAATTGTTTAAAGGCGTTTAACTAGCAAGAGGAAATTATTACTCCTTGCACATTCATTTATTATTGTAAATGACATAACGGGAACAAACTGTAAGACCCTTATGTCGGCTCTTCAAGCCACCAATACCTTATAGTCTTAATTACACAAATCTCTTACTCAATCACCGCAACACAACTGTTGCATTCCACGACATTTCCATTTTCACCGAGCCTCTCGAAAGAGAGCACACTTTATTAATTACATTGCAGTCCCCTAATGATGACAGAAATCCATCCTATCTTTCCATTTTCACCGAGCTTCTCGAAAGAGAGCACACTTTATTAATTACATTGCAGTCCCCTAATGATGACAGAAATCCATCATATCTTTGTAGCATCAGGTCTATGAGCCATGTTGAAACATAGATATTTTTAATGAAATGATTTTTCAAACACACCCTAGATCTGGGAATGCTAAAATAATATTGAACCGCTGAGTTTTCTTTGAAGGGATTCATTGTCAACTGAAAACGTTATCGATCTGGGAAATATAATCATAAACATCAGATTTGGAGACACCTTATTAAAAAATTTACTATCGAATGGAAATGCTGGACATTTAGACACACATACGGATCTACCAATACATCATCAATAAAACCTTGCTATCGAAATGAAATGCTAGACATTTAGATACAAATACGGATCTGCAAATACTTTATCAGTAAATTTTCCAGAAGGAATTGGGATGGCGTCACAGAGTTTGTGTGACAGAAAGCCGTCTAGATCCTGAGATAGGTTTGTCAGTCTTAAACTAGAAAGGCAGAGTCCTTTTATTTTTGTCAACTGTTATATTTATTCGATCTCAGAGAGGTATTCCCGATCTGATATAAAAGATCGAATCCGGGAATTCTGTCTAATATAAAACAGTGTTAAAAGAAATGGAATCGAAATCGTAATCGATCTTCTTTGGAGAGATTCTGGAAACGCCTAAGACAAGTGGCAAACATAAATTAGAAGCTGGGAAAACGCCTATCTTCATAATCGATACAGAATTTATTTAAGGATCCAAATACAATTTCTCCAATGCTTGGGAAGAATGCCTATTTCATGTCAGCTACAAAATTTAGTAAAGCTCGAAATACAATTTCTATTCTATTTCAAGGCAGAAAGGATCTACGAAATGGTTCTATACGCAGCGTCTCACCCATAAAAGGATCTCAGAGATAAATAAATAGATTACAGAGATAACAAGAATATTCAGAGTTTTAGAATGGGTTGATTCATATTTACAGTGAGCTCTCCCTTCTCTTGCTATGAACAGCGAAATCAACAAATGTAAGGAGCAAAATAAGACTGCGATTCAACTCTGTCAGTTTTTTTTTTTTTAAACTTATTCAACGCCATACAGAGTTGACACGAAAATTATGAGTCATACTTTCCCTATACTACCATCGTAAGCATGAAAAGGATCCACCGATTCATTTTCCAACACAATAGAACTCCTAAATCCAGTAACAGAGACCTGAATACAAAACAAATCCTGATGACAAGAATCAAGGAGCAAAGAGTTCAACTAACAACGGAAATCTTAATAGGAGATCCATCATTAGTGGAGTTCTAAGAGAACATAAGTCAATCAACACATAGATCCCAACGAAATCCGTCTTTGGTATTATCTAATTCAACAGAGGTCTAGCAACGACAGAGTGTATATAACTCAATGCAGAAAATGAGACCTGGAAATCGGCTTGGAAGAGTTGTTTCCTCCCAACGCCAATCAATGACACTATATTTATATATATATAATTTTCAAAACAGATAAGAAGCTCAGAGATCGGCTCTGGAAGAACTGTTCACCTTTCAACGCAGATCTATACAGGCCAGATGTAGAACGCGGAGTACTTTGATAGGTATAGGGGTTTCTCAGTCAAAGAATGCATATATACTAGAGATGGAAAATGCCACTGTAGACAACAATGCAGAACTAAATTTCACCAGACCAGAACTACCATTTTAAAGATAACATTCTAAGTTACGAAGTAGGTAACATTAGGAATATGAAATACATTCATTGTATTCAAAATGCCAGAGTGAATACCTGATTTGAAAACAACAAGGCAGTATAGCTAATTTTTTTTAACAATGGAAAATGGTTAGATATTACCAGCTAACGCCGAGGTTCATTCCTGCAACCATCTCCCTTAATCCCTATATAGATGTGAGGACTGTGCGACCCACCTTTTACCAATCCTCTCTGATCCTGGTCTTATCGCAGATCTCCCCCTAAGACCCCCGTGCGATCTCCCATAAATAGCATTTTAAGGTTTCTTTCTCCATTGGAGAACCCGCCTAGGTTTGGTGATAACTTCCACCACTTGGCGATTTAAAAAGACAACTGGTAGTTTTCTGAGCGTTCCTCGATGAGGTCTCAACCGTCTCTCTTTAAAAGAGGCCGACAATCATTCCTTGGAAATAGGTTTGATTGGCTAACATAGTAATCAAAGGTCTCGACCTTTTACGAGTAGTGAGAACTTATGCTAGAGTAATAAAATAAAAGCCATTCAAAACAACATATCTTTTAAATAATTTAATTATTCACTTAGCCATATAATACTACCGTTCCACTTAATTCGATTGCATAATAATATTTTCATATGCATTATAATACTTCAATAATATCTTAATTATGTATTGCAGCATATTGTTAGCACAACATGCAATGAAGATCTCAACAAAGAAATCAAAGAGGGATTTAAGCTTCTCAACTGTCCCTTTCTTGTGTAACAAAAGACACAGTTCGATACAACAATTTTAACTGGAATTCAACTTACATGCTGACCCTTCCTAGCGTGTGTATCTCTGTTGAGATTCCCCACTCTGTCTTGGTATTTCTGAGGCAAAACACAGACAGCAATTTCCAGATCTCATTCCCTTATGGTCATAATCTATATCACAAGGGTGGGATCTAGCATTAAGGCGCATACTATTTTAACCCTACAACGCCATCTCCTCGCAGATTTCTTAGTCATAACAGCAAATAAAAACAAGAGACAAAAAGGGTTAACTTTCTTCGGTGATCCGTCTTTTCCTGAGTATTTGGGCTATGTAGAAATTATATAAAGATATCCAAGGAATCAGCTGTCAAAACATCTGCCACCAAAATCTATCTTAAAATCAAACATACGTATATGGGGATCTACCCCTACTATGCCTCATATATAACGAAAAGAAAACTACAGGGATCAGACTTATAATAAGCCATCCCTTCCCCTTTGGTGCCTATGAAAATGTAAACCCCCTGGCTCAGTGTTTGAGGTTCGCTCATCAAGTCACAACTGACAAAATGTATCGCTTTCCCCAAAACCAAAGATTATGCCCTCGTTGATCGCATAATCGCAGAGATTTAGATGCGATTTTGGCATAAATGCATTCTACAGAAATATCGATCTGAAAATCAAACTATCAGCAAATCTACAATGAGAAAATCAACGTACAAAATAAAAGGCAGAGGATTCAAGTTCGATCCCAGCATAGCTGGGTTCAACCAAGAGAGATGCCAAATATAGATCTGATCAATCAAAAAGCAGAGATCTAAAATACGATAACCTATAATATATCAATATATGATTATCTAACACCCTTGTGGTATCTTCTTTGAGAAGGATAATTACACAAGGTGAATTTTCATCCTACCTTACATAAAAGGTGGAGAAGGGCCAGTATATAAGGGTATGCCTTATTTAGAATTTTTAGTAGTATACATCCCTGGTATCTTTTCCCCATCCTAAGGTAGTAATCATATTGCTAGTAATGATTATTTTAGGTTATAAAGGAGGGGTATCACAAGTAATAGGTTCGGCACTCATTAGCGACCGATGTATGTTTAATAATTGTTACATGCTAAGTGGGTGATGTTAGGCCGTAAGGCTAACATTCATATGGTTTTAATACCATACCTTATATGCTAAGGTTGGCGTCGTAGTCTAGAAAGGAGGATTGCGCCTCACCTTTTAATTTATGTTTGGAGCCATATTATACAATCACATCCCATGTATTATATTAGGTGCTATGTTATGACCTAACCCATTAATGTTATAAGCGTTAAGCCATCGTGGTTGTTGATTTATATCATGGTAAGTCGCATTGGCATAGTGGTGCTTCGTAATCAACCATTGGGTTTATAAAGTTAATAACGCCATCGTTATATGTGTTAATAATATATATATTATTAATACATATGAACTATGTAATATAAATGTAAGTATATAAAATTAATTATGTGGCCTTTTGACAACATTAATAGATGATATTTAATCAAGGGTTTAAATGATGGTAGACTCATGAAACCCTTACAAAGTTGATAATCATATTATTAACGATAATATTAACGCTTGATGGCTGGTGTAGGTGATCAGCCTAGTTATTTGAGAGATGTAATGAGTAAGGTAGCCAAATGGCGGTAATGTTATTAATGTTACTGTATTTTGGTAGCAAAATATTAATAGACGTAGGACCACTGTTTTTGCTTATGTATCGTTATGCATGTATTCACTATCACTTAATAGAGGTCAGAATGTGTCATCATGTCGACATAAAGGACCTTCACGCCACGCATGCTTGTTCAAGTGTGTCATTAATACGACACTTATACGGGAGGGTGCAAATAGTCTGAAAGACTATAGCACTTCGATAAAAGTCATGACAAGCAGCTCCGAAGAAGGTGTGACAGCATTTAATTAAAGTGTTATGCTTCGGATATATTCTAAGTATATTTATCTTTTATTGGTGTAAGTGTGAACTGAACTGTAGGGCGGTAGGCCCGTGCAAAAAAAAAAATGGTAAGAGGAGACATAACAAATTGGTATCAGAGCACGGTCACTACACTAGGACCTTAATCTCATTGCGTGTATGTTGTGCTTTTAAATACTTGTACCTTGTTTATAATAAATGCTTAGTTATTTTTTTTATGTACCATACTGCCTGTATTTTTTTCATTTTAATTGCCTATTGTTTTTAAAAGTTTAACAAACAGCTGGTTGGCCACACTTAGACAACAGAGCAGCTGGAAGTTTTAAATGGCAGAATTTAATTCTGCAGAGCAAGAAGGCGGACTGGCTTTAGAAACATCTAGTAAGCATGGAGAGATGGCCAAGAGGCATGGGAGAAATCCAAATTCTCCACTACAAGCGACAACATCCAGCGAGATGTTGGAAAAAGTAAAAATTCTGAAAGCAAAATTAATAAGCATCAAAGAAGACAATATTAAGAACTTTGAAAAAATGCGTGAAATCAACTCTATCCTGCTGCAAAAATTGAAGAAAAAAGAGAACAGTCACCTCCCAACATCGGAGGGGCAGCATGTAGAAAAATCAGTCACAGAAAGGAATTCCAAATTCATATCTACACCTCCAAGAAAATATACAAGTTATAACATGGACGTTAGTGACGAAGAGTCATAGGGCGAGGAGTCGGAAGAGTACGTTCCTAAGAAAAAGAAGAAAATGGGAAAAGTACATCACCTCCATTCAAAATTCTGGAAGATCAAGCCTCCTACTTTTAATGCAAAAATTAAAACTGGAGAAGAAGCAAAGTTGTGGCTGAGAGACATGGAGAAGTACCTAAGCATGTTCAATTATTCCATCCTCATCTGGGTGAGAATTGTTGTTTTCAATCTGTAGGGTGAGGCATCAGCTTGGTGGGATGATCTCAAGCTGACCCATTCTATTAATGAGAAAAAGGTAAGGTGGAAACTTTTTTCAACCCTTTTCAAGCAGAAGTACCTGTCTGAAAGGTACTTTGACAAAAGGTAAAATATTTCTACGACCTTAAGCTGGGACAACAAAGCATGGAAGAACTGATCGGTAAATTTCTGGAACTACTAAAGTGTTGATGTATATGTAACTTCGGAATGTATTTCATATATGTACATTGTACCCCTATAGAGATGGTATTATTCCTCTATATGGAAGTGTTTGTATTCCTGTAGAGATGTTATTATTCCTCTATACGGAATTGTCGTCATTTATATTGTAAGTGTCGTAACTTATACCTGATGGGTTATTAGACCACCTTGTTGGGGTTGGCCCTGTATAAGTCATGTGGGTCGAAGGGTTATTAGACCACCCTACTGGGGGTTGGCCATGTGGGTCAAAGGGTTATTAGACCACGCTATTGGGTGTCGTCCCAGTCAGGATTATGTTATGTGGTTAAGTTAAGGCCGACCTAGTAAAGGGTATTAGGCAAGTCAAGTCAAGTATAAATAGAGTGCGGGAGGTACTCTATTTCATCATTCTATTCTCTCTCACACTCTTGGGAGAGTGGCGCACTTGTGGCGGAGGAGAAATTTTTGCTAGGAGATGTCTATCTCTTATGCTTGGGTTGTATCATTGCTCTATCTATCTCTGAGGAAGTTATTGGAGTTTTTCACCTTTATGGTTTTCCCCAAGTAAAATTTGTGTCTCTTGTGTGCTTGCATTATTGTGTCCATGATTAATATGTTGTACATGTTTTTATCTCAGTTAAGATCCTAGATCAGATTGAAGTAAATTCTGAAAAATTAACATGGTATCAGAGCTAGCTTGAAAGAAGGCATAGGCATGTATGACACTAATTGCAATTGCGAAGCTAGGGCTTGATATAACAAAAACTAGTCATCGTAGACCTTTCGCTATAAATAAATTTTGGCGTGGTTTCAGACTCTAAAAATCGTACAAGGCGAAGCTAAGATCCCCATGTGCCTTGTGTACAAAGGAAAACCTCTAATTCGTTGTAATTTGTGATTTATGATCTGTTCAATATAGGGTTTCTGCCTCTTCCAGATCTCAGTCATAAGCAGGTGACCTTGGAAAAAAGGTCATAAGTTGGGCTAGGAAGCTCCAAATGAAATTTTGTAAAATGAGACAAGTAGTGCACTGACTATAATTTCTCAGGTAAATTTTTGAGAGGCCTAAACTGAACCAGTGACACATGGCATGCCGTACAAGTTCGCTCTCCTGTTTTATCCCATAAACATGTCACGTTGTGGCACTTGGAATAAATATATCTCAGAGAATCCATTTGAGGTCAGACCTATGGGGTTAGAAATATGATAGGTTAGGCTGTCATAGGAGACGTTTTCAGACCCTGTGGATCGGAAAGTTTGGAGTTACACCAGAATCAATCAAGTACATATTTCTGTCAAAACATAATTATTTTTGAGCACCTTCATTCATGGCTTCGGGAATTTAGGGTTTCGAAGAAATATGGAATGTTTGTAATCGGAGACCATGGAGGAATGATACTCATAAAAATCGAAATTTGGGGACCAAGATCGGAATTTTGGTTGGGTAGAAGGCTGGGCTTGATCAGACCCTAGTTCGGGACTTTGATCGAAAAAGTGGAAAATTAGGGCTTTTGCAAAAATGGGAATTTTTGAAATCTGTGACCATGGCTGGAAGCTCCTCAGAAAAATAGAAGCTTAGAGCTTTGGATCGAACCTTTTGATTGGGCAGAAGGGTGGGCTTTATCAAACCCTTGTTTGGGGTCATGTCTAGTGAACTCGAAAGTTTCAAAGGCAAATTTGATGGGTGAAATTTTGCAGTTTTCGAATTCCGAACATACCAGCTTGATCAGCTCATCAAGGCGCATCTTTCTATCCTTTCAAAAGTTTGAAATTCAAAGTTTAAATTTTTTAGGGTTTCTTTGACAAACCCTAATCTAGCTCCAGATCCAGTTCCTACAAATCAAGTGGATTGGGTTAATCCTAGAAGAGAATGGATTGCTCACCTGCATAAGTGAAGAAGTTCATGTTTCAGAGGGAGATGAGGCTAAGGCCTTAAATAAGAAGATTACAAGCAATCTCGATAGGTATGACTCATCTAGGTATGTTTCGAGATTTGTTCCTGATTAAGTTTATGGTATGTTTGTCTTCATGTTATTACGGTTAGAACAATCTTGATTAAATTTAGACTTGTCGTATCACCTTAATAAAATTATGAATGCATGATAGAAGATATTCATTGATTAGGGTGTTGACACTTATGATTGTACTGATGCATTATGGTGTTGTATGAGGTCTATGTTGTTCGCTAACATGAAAGGTACAGCAAGAAAGACAAATCATGTTCTAGTTCAAGAACATGTGATCATGATGACATGAGGACAAAGATTCATCCCTTGTCATGAATCACTTAGAAGATCTATTTGCGAGGTATGTATAACTTGGTTCTATAATGGTTAACCTATGAGATATGAAGGTTACTAGCACAACTCATTGAAGATAACAAGAAGACATCATGTGGGTATGTTAGACATAACTAGTTAACATACCAATCCAGGTTTGTTTTTTCTATATCAAGTTAGAATCCTACCTTGTGTTAGGATCCCTTATATAAGTATACTTGGTATGATTGGTTATGTTTATTCATAAAGTTAGAAATGTAAGTAATCAAGGGTTTATGCATTTTATGTCTCTTATCTTGATTGATGATTTAACTAACCAGAAGAGTCCTATGATCAAATAAGAATATGCATGAGTAAAAGAAGACTTCCCTGAAACCTTGAATACTAATGTTTATTATCTGTGTTTGAAATGATCATGACTATACATGTTTAAGATTATTGTGTTTTGATAGTATTAAGATTATACTAATGAATGCGTGATTATGTATGAGACCTCGAGGATAACACAATGGTGATACTAATAAGCATGCATAGTGATGGATATAAGTTCAAGGACATGTAATCCAGGAAGCAAAGATCAAGAGGGAGCACACTCCAGTTGTTCCTGCAAGGAAGCAAAGATCAAGAGGGAGCACACTCCAGTTGTTCTTGCAAGGAAGCAAAGATCAAGAAGGAGCACACTTTAGTAGTTTCTGCAAGGATGCAAATATTCAGAGGAAGTTGACCACTTATCACAATCCACATCAGAATGGAGTTGCAGAAAAGAAGCAAAGACTGAGAGGGAGTCAACCCAACAAACAAATAAAGATAAGTATTTGAATTATCATTCCTTGCATATTTTATTGTTTAAATAATATTGTTCAATAATGTATATACTCATGTTCCTAGAATTAGGTTGTGTATTATGCATATTAGAATAGTTGCATTGATGAACAGTATACTACTAATATACATGGGTAAGTGGCCTATGGCACTGTACAACATTCCATTGCTACTTATCTAGAATGAAACCTCTTTGCTGACATGTTGGGAGTTGTGCACACTCTTAACAATGTTCTGGTAGAGATTGGAAGGCATCTACAAAGTTACGGGATATGGATAAATGTTGTATTGAAGCATTGGCTAAGATAATTGCACGACTGTATGACATATTTCTTTATGTGTAAGAATTTTCTCTAAAAACTATGAGATGTTTTCTAATCATGCAATTTAACTTGTTGTGTAGGAAAGATCATATACCATCACCTACAAAAGAAGGACTACAACATTTGTTCAGCAACAAATTTATCTATTGAAAATATTGAAGATATTGAAGTTCCCAGGATCTGGGAAGAATGCCATGCTCGAGGAGTACCAGTCGATCATGAAGATGTTTGGGATGCAGTCCCAAGACCTGAAGGGGAGTCTGTAGTGACTTCCAAGAGGATCTACAAGATCAAGCATGCTACAGATAGTAGCATAGAGAAATATAAAGCAAGGTTTGTAGCTTGTGGCTTCTCCCAGAAAAAGGGATTGAGTATGAAGAGACTTCTACACCTATAGCCAGGTACACTTCCATCAGATCAATACTTGCTCTGGCTGCAGTGATGAAATGGAAGATACACCAGATGGATGTCAAGATAGCTTTCTTGAATGGTGTAGTCGAGGAGGAAATGTATGTGGAGTAGCCACTTGGTTTTGAGACACATGACAGAGAGTCATATGCGTGCAAGTTGAAGAAAGCCTTGTATTGCTTAAAGCAAGCCCCTAGAACTTGGTATGATAGGATAGACAACTTTCTATCCAGTTTGGGCTTTACCAAGAGTAAATCAGATTCCAATCTTTACTACAAGCTTAAGGAAGGCAATCCAATGATACTACTTTTATGTGGATGACCTGTTTGTTACAGGTGAGGATAGATTAATTGCCGACACGAAGAGGAATCTTGATGCCGAGTTCGAGATGAAGAACTTGGGGATGATGCACTATTTCCTAGGCATGGAGGTGTAAAATAGTGAAGATGGAATCTTCCTTGGACAAGGGAAATATGCAGTAGATATCCTGAAGAGGTTCGGGATGATTGACTGCAAGGCCATGGCCACACCTATGGCATCGAACCTAAAGCTTCTATGTGATACTTCATCTAAGCTAGTTGATATGATTATGTATCGTCAGATGATTGGGTCCTTGATGTACCTAACGAACACGAGACCAAATATTTTCTTTGCAGTGAACACATTGAGCCAGTTCCTGACAGATCCGAGGAGTGTTCACCTGGTTGCTGTAAAGCATATTCTGAGGTACCTAAAGGGTACAGTTAATTATGGGCTCAAGTATGATGCGAATCAAAAGTTTAACCTATAGGGTTATGTTGATTCAGATTGGGCAGGAAGTACTGCAGATAGGAAGAGCACTTCTGGGTGCTGCATCAGTATGGGATTAGGTGAGATCTCTTGGTTTAGCAAGAAGCAGTCCTGTGTAGGACTGAGTACATCCAAAGCAGAGTATGTTGTAGCCTGTTCGGATAGTTGTGAGGCAGTATGGCTTAAAAAGCTATTGTCTGAGTTATTTGATCTACCGTTGGAGGCTACTAGTATATTTTGTGTCAACGAAAGTTGTGTGAAGTTGTCTGAGAGCCCAGTGTTCCACGATAGGTCGAAACACATAGAGATCAAATATCACTATATCAGGGATATGGTGCCGAGAGGAGCTGTGAAGTTATGTCAACCAAAGTTGTGTGAAGTTGTCTGAGAGCCCGGTGTTCCACAACAGGTCGAAACACATAGAGATCAAATATCACTATATCATGGATATGGTGCCGAGAGGAGCAGTGAAGCTCCTATATGTTGTGACACATGAACAGATTGCAGATGTATTGATGAAGCCACTAGCTAGAGTGAAGTTTGAGTACTTCAGAGAGAGGCTTGGTGTTCTTCAGATCGATGACACTTTGAGGAAGAAGTGATGGAGACATTTGTTGTAGCCATTCCTAGCATGGTGGAAGGGGGATCCTTCACATGGCTATGGATGTAAGCACTGGATGATGAGCATTAGGACGCTACTCCAGTTACTGCTCAGTATATGCATCAGGATGATGCTGGATATCATCATTTGGATCATTTATATGTATTTGTATATGCATCATGTTGGATGCTTGGACCATGTATTTCTATATGTATCGGGTGGATATTGTGTATGATCAGGTAGATCTCGTATGTTGATATATATCAGGTGGATACATTGTGTGGATCATGTATCTTTGTATGTATCAGGTGGATACATTGTATGATCAGGTGGATCATGTATGGTGATATGTATTAGGTAGATACTTGGTATGCATTAGGTAGATCCATTGTATGATCAGGATGATCATGTGTACATCATGACGATGTATGGTGAGTATCAGGGTGATACTCTGTGGCCGTGGACAGGTTGTGCAAAGGAAAACCTAGATTTGTTCTAGGTCACATACAGTATGAAAAAGGACTGGCACTGTGTATCACATGTAAGACCTGGGAGATCCGATAGGTTGGGCCGTGTGCCCATAATAAGTTCTGGGATGCTCTTTCGAGGGTTCGTGATAGTGGGCCACATGTAAGACTTGGGAGAACCGATAGGTTGGGCTATGTGCGCGTAATAAGTCCTGGGATGCTCTTTCGAGGGTTTGTGGTGGGCTGCTACATGTAAGACCTGGGAGATCCGATAGGTTAGGCTGTGTGCCCGTAATAAGTCCTGGGATGCTCTTTCGAGGGTTTGTAGCAAAGGTCACATGTAATCAGTCCTGGAGATGCTCTTTAGAGTTCTTGCTAGTCGTACTATGCACATAAACATTCCTAGGACACTCTTTTAAGGATTTATGACAGTCACATGTAATAAGTCCTGGAGATCTCGACAGGATGAAAAAGGCCTCAGATGCTCTTTAGGGTTCTTGCTATTAAAGAGACTCTTTTAAGGTTTTGTGACGCATGTAATAAGTCTCGAGGATTCCACAGTATGGCCAGTGATGATGAAGACCTGCAGGTGGTGGGCCTACATCCAGTATGAAAAAGGACTGGCTCTGTAGAACTTCCTATGATGAGTAGATTCAGAGATTGATTGAGATAGCAGCAGTAGTGACGATGACGATGACTCAATGACGATTATCCAGTGACGATGATCCAGAGAAGAAGACTTGTGCTAGAAGACCTGTGTCGAGAAATACCTTCCTAGTTAAGAGGGAGTGTTGATGTATATGTAACTTCGGAATGTATTTCATATATGTATATTGTACTCCTATAGAGATGGTATTATTCCTCTGTACGGAAGTGTTTGTATTCGTATAGAGATGTTATTATTCCTCTATACGGAAGTGTCGTCATTTATATTGTAAGTGTTGTAACTTATACTTGATGGGTTATTAGACCACCTTATTGGGGTCGGCCCTGTATAATTCATGTGGGTCGAAGGGTTATTAGACCACCCTATTGGGGGTCGTCTATGTCGGTCAAAGGGTCATTAGACCACCCTATTGGGTGTCAGCCCAGTTAGCATTATGTTATGTGGTTAAGTTAAGGCTGACCTAGTAAAGGTTATTAGGAAAGTCAAGTCAAGTATAAATAGAGTGCTGCACTCTATTTCATCATTCTATTCTCTCTCACACTCCGGGAGAGTGGCACACTTTTGGAGGAGGAGAAGCTGCTGCTAGAAGATGTCTATCTCTTATGCTTGGGTTGTATCATTGCTCTATCTATCTCTGAGGAAGTTATTGGGGTTTTTCACCTTTATGGTTTTCCCCAAGTAAACTTTATGTCTCTTGTGTGCTTGCATTATTGTGTCCATGATTAATATGCTGTAGATATGTTGTACATGTTGTTCTCTCAGTTAAGATCCTAGATCAGATTGAAGTAAATTCTGAAAAATTAACATGAAGTACGTTCCATATATTTAGGAGGAAAAAGTCAGAATTCAATGCTTCCTGAATTGTTTACCGTTTGGATACAAAGATCAGATAGAGTTTGACGATCCTAAGACATTGGAGGATGCATTCAGAAAAGCTAGGTTGTGTTACGAATAGGGGCAGAATAGAGGTAAAGTGTCCAAGAAGTGGAATGAAAAGAAGAAACACAAGTCTGAAATAAGACAGAAGGGTCACAAACCCAGTCCTTTCAAAAATAAAAATTCACGGACACATTCCAGCAACAAATTTGAGGGCAGCAAGCAACTGTCCAAATTTGTTCCTCCCATAAAGAAGTTCAACAATGAAGGCATCAAAAAATCGGAACCGACACCATCGATGCCACCTATTAAGTGTTGGGGCTGCTGGGAGAATCATCGATGGTATGATTGTCCTCACAAAAAGGACATAAGCAAAACTGTGCATAATTTGCAAGAGGCTTCTATGGTTCAAGACGTAGCAAGAAGTCCGATAATTTATGCTGCATTGAACATCCATCAAGCTGAACATCAGGATTTTTGGTAATCGAGGTTGAAGGTATGCTTTTCAGGACACCCGTGTCTATCAAAATTGATTATGGAGCATGTAAGAGTTACATAGACCCAAAACTATGTGTATCATGCAAACTTAATAAGAAAAAATATAAGAAGCCTTGGATGGTACAAACGACAACAGGGATGAAAAGGAAAGTTTCTGAGGTGGTTAATCAGTGTCCCTTGTAGCTAAATAAATCTTGAACTAGTGCATATTTAAATATTTTTCCACTAGGATCCTACGATGTGCTCATGGTATGGATTGGTTGGAAGAACATAGGGTTGTTATAGACTATTACCAGAAATCTGTTACATTTATTAACGATGTGGGACAGTCGAAAAAGATCCAAGGGATCGTGAGAGTGGTGAAATTAAGGGAAATTTATGCTCCCCATCTAAAAAGGAATGCAAGAAAAGGGTGCAAACTCTATGATGTCCACATGATAGAAAATCAACAAACTGAAAGTGCGGATTTCATAAAGCATCCTGTATTGGCTGAGTTTCGGGATGTGTTTCCTGAGGAAATTCTGGAACTACCTCCTAGATGAGAGCTAGATTTTACTATTGACCTATCCCCAGGAACTGTGCCAAAATCTAAGGCACCGTATTGGATGAGTACACCCGAATTAATTGAGTTGAAAGTACAATTGTAGGAACTACTGGAGAAAGGTTATATCCTCCCAAGCATGTCCTTGTGGGGAGCACCGGTAATATTTGTGCAGAAGAATGATGGCACATTTAGATTATGCATAGACTATAGACAGTTGAACAAGGTAACCATCAAGAACCGGTATCCTTTTCCAAAAATAGACGATCTGTTCGATCAGGTTGGGGGTGCCACTGTCTTTTCTAAGACTGACTTAAGATCGGGCTATCATCAAATTCGGATTGAGGAAGATGTGCAAAAAACAACTTTCAGAACTCATTATGGGCATTACGAGTTTATGGTGATGCCATTCGGTTTGACGAATGCACCAGCCACATTTATGTGCCTAATGAACAATTTTTTCAGCAAGTACTTAGATAAATTTGTTGTGGTGTTTATTGTTGACATCCTCATTTATTCGATGAACGAAAAGGAGCATGAGGAACACTTAAGACTAGTACTGCAAGTCTTGAGAGAAAATCAACTTTATGCCAATTTATCCATGTGTGATTTTTATAAAGAGCAAATTCAATATTTGGGTCATATTATTTTAGCAGAGGGTATTGCATTGGATCCCGACAAGATTGAGGCCATAATGAACTGGCCTACACCCCAAAACGTAAGCGATGTCTGCTCTTTCATGGGATTGGCTAGGTATTATCGAAAATTTATTGAAGGCTTCTCCAAAGTAGCCCATCCCATTACTTCACTTCAGCGGAAGGAAGTGAAATTTATGTGGACAACCAAGTGTGAAGCAAGTTTCACAAAGCTGAAATAGTTGCTCACTACCTTCCCTATCCTAAAAGTGGCAGATCCTTATGGAGATTTTGTTGTATGAACATTTGCATGCAAGGATGGATTGGGAGGCGTTCTAACACAAGAGGGCGCAATAATTGGTTATGAATCAAGAAAACTAAAAACACATGAAGCTAGTAAACTACGCAACGCACAATTTGGAATTGGATGGTATCATTCATGCCTTGTGAATGTGGCGACACTATCTTCTTGGAAAAAGATTCGTGTTAAAAACCAAGCACATTGGACTGAAGTATCTTTTCGAACATCCAAATCTAAATGGAAGGCAAGCAAGGGGCTGGCCTTCATAAGTGAGTTTGACTTTGAAATTCAATGAATCAAAGGTAAGGAAAATAAAATTGCTGACGCACTTAGTAGACGCATGCATCTACTAACCATGGCATCAGTCAACAATTTTCAGTCGGATTTAATAGTGCAGATCCGGACAGCAGCTGAACAAGAACAAAAGTATCTGAATGTAAGACAAAAATGTCTTGCAGAAAATTCAGAACAACAAGCAACATATTTTAGCATATCCAAGGATGGACTGTTGCTGTTAAAAAACCGTCTGTACATACCTGATCAAACAACTTTAAAGCAATTAATCATGGATGAATTTCATGTAAGACCATATTCTGGTCATCCTCGCTACCAGAAAATGCTAAATGCTGTTAAAAAGAACATTATTGGACAAGACTGAATCAGAAATTGCTAAATACATTGCTAAATGTATGAACTGTGAGTGGGTGAAAATAGAACATCAATATTTGGTTGGTTTGTAGCAGCCCATACCAGTTCCAGAATGGAAGTGGGAAACCATTTCCATGGATTTTATCACCGGATTGCCTAAAAACGTTAAACAACATGATGCAATCATGGTTGTGGTGGATAAGCTAACTAAGGGAACACACTTCATACCTGCCAAATCCACTTTTAAGGAAATAAATATTGCAGAGATTTTCATGAAGGAAGCCTTTCAACTTCATGGAATTCCCAACGTGATTATATTCGATAGGGACACCAAATTCACCTGACACTTTTGGAGAGATTTGTTTGCAAGTTTGGGTACTAAAATGAGTTTTAGTACAACATACCATTTGCAAACTGATGGGCATACTGAGAGGGTGAACCAAGCCCTTGAGGACATGCTTCACTTATATGTCATGGACAACTCGAAGCAATGGGAAAACTACTTACACTTAGTTGAATTTGCCTACAATAACAGTTATCAAACTTCTGCAGGAATGAGTCCATTCTAAGTGTTATATTGAAGAAAGTGTAAAACCCCTATGACTTGGGATGATACAATAAATCAGATTGTGATGGGTCCCGAAATGTTAAATGAATTAGAAAACATTGTGTAGAAAGTTAGAACAAACTTGAAAACTGCCCAAGATATGCAGAAAAACTATGCTGATCTACATAGGGAAAACAAATAATTCGAAGTTGGGGATCATGTCTTTCTAAGAGTGAAGGCCAAAAAGAGTTCTTTGAGCTTGGGCAAGGTTGCCAAGCTTGCACAAGGATTTTGTGGTCCTTTCCAAATACTTGCTAGAATAGGACCTATTGCTTATCAGTTCGCTTTACCAACACATTTTAAAGTACATGATGTGTTTCATGTTTCATTGCTGAAAAAGTATGTATATGATCCTAAGCATATTGTTAACTGGCATGTGATTCAGGTGGAATCATAAGGAGATTTCCAGACAGACCCTATATGCATACTAGATTGGAAAGAGGTGGTACTTCGGAATCAAACCATCGTTCAGGTAAAAGTGCAATGAGAGCACTACAAGCCTGAAGAGGCTACTTGGGAAATGGAAAGGGAAATGCAAATATCATACCCCTTCATGTTCGATGAAGACTATGACAAAAACTGATTTTTTTTTTGCTTACGTTAACTTTGTTGTTTCGCAAAATTGTTTAATACCGAGGATGGTGAAAACTTAAGGGGAGGGGGGATGTAATACCCCTATTTTTGGACTTTAAACCCCTACTATATTTCTGCTAAGTATTATTTCATTTATACTTAGGAAAGTGTAGAAATATGCTAAAGACGCTTCTATTAACCATGTGGACTAGCACATTAAAAGAGGGAGTCACAGTCCCCTAAGGTTGGTGGAAAAATGCCACTTAATAATAAGAAGAATAAATTATTATTGGAGACAATTGGCAAACCCTAACGAAAAAAATTGAGAGATTAATGAATTAAAAGAATTTGGATAATGAGAAAAAATCCCTTAGGAGAATAAAAGGTGAAAACTCATTGAAACTCTCATTATTCAATATGCGTAATTCACAATATCACGAGTTGAATACACAAGAGCAATGAGAATGGGAAACACAAAACCTTAGACAATGAATGTTGCTGAGGGAGGACATATTTGGTAGGACCAAACTGGTCCTGAAGCCAAGTAATTGAGGGCAAGTTTGGGAGGACCAAACTGACTCAGATCAGAAAGAATCAAACAATTTGGTATGGGCTTGGCCACTTAACTATGTGTAGGTAGGAGAATTGCCCCAAGATTTGCAGAGATACTGCACATACCTGAATAGACTATGTTTAATGATTCTCTCTTTGTCTAAGGCTTAAAATACCCTGGAGCACCCTGGAGCTCAAGAATACAGAGTTGGGTGTTGGGTTACCTACTTTTCCTTTTGACATATGCTGAATAAATTGGGAAATAAGAAGTTAAGGGTAACTAAAATAAATACTCTACCTAGGGGACTGTGAACTCAGCTTGAGGGTGATCGGAGACTCAAGGAGAACTTGTTGGTCAAAGGCTGGGAGGTTTGTGCCTGGTTCCACTGGTCAGCAGATTCAGATAAGTATTTATCTTCTGACTTGCAGAGTATTTGCTTTGAAATAATATTTGTATATGATTCTGAGTATATCTAGTTTACAGTGAATGGTAGATGTATCAGATCTGAACATATTTGTATTTTTTTTATGTATATTCTGAGTTTAAATCTTAGTTGAATAACTAGATCTTTGTATTAAGTTTATCTATGATCATTGTTAAAGATCTGGAATATTTATGTTATGGGCTAGCTGTGGAAACACCTACTTCCTATTTGCAATAGATGTACAACAATAAGACCCCCTATACTTTCATTGGTGCTTTCACGGGTGGACATATTTACAACCAAAGGAAAACCCGTGTGAAAATTGCAGAACTTGACATTTCGGGCTGGATAGTTTAGCCCATCTTTAGGAGATACATTCTAGTTTCTCAACCTAATCTTTCATTTTGGTTTTCTTATTAATAATGTTATTTGTCCTGATTATTGAAATATGTCATCCCTTATAAACATTATTATTTAGATGTCATTGTTTTTATTTTTTATCTTGTTAATGATAGGAGCCCACACCTTGCTAAGTTTCCAACCATCATCTTGATTGATATTGAAAGGGTGTTTTTCAATTTCAATCGCTTCTCTTACTCATCTTCTTGTGTAGTGGTCAATGCTGGCGATGACTCTATCGTATTCCAAGAGAATGTGGTGTTTGGAGGAAATGGAGTGTTCTACTAATGTGGAGTTCTTAATCCGTCCATGAATGATGTCCGCGTTATGCTCCTTTAATCTTGTTAGTACAGAGAAACCGGTTTCTCCAATACACACCTTCCCGCAATCACATGCGATAGAGTACACACCTTTATTCTTTTTGGGTCCACTTGATCTTTCACATGGTCCAAGATTCCACGCAATGTGGTAAAAGGTGAGAAGGCGACCCTTATTTGTTTTTTCCTCAGTATGTTGACTATTTTGTCCGTTGTCCCTTGGATGTAGGGAAGCTTTATTGATTTTATAACTTCATTTTGATTCCTTGCTTGCCTTACTTCCTGGGACCTCTTCATGGTTTTTCTAATAAGATTCTCATTGTAGCCATTTCCTTTGAAGACTTTGACAAGGTGCTCTAGTTCAAGATCCAAGTGTTCCAAATCAGATATTCTCTTGGCTCTAATAGTCAGAGTGTTAATGATACCGATTTTTTGTGTCGGGTGATGATGAGAGTCAGATCAAATATACTTATCTGTGTGCATCTTTTTTCAATAGACCTGGTGTGCTAAAGATCTATCTTCTTTTCTAGATAGAAGGATGTCCAAAAAAGGAAGACTATTGTCCTCTTCGATTTCCATTTTGAATTTGATGTCTTCTGATTGGTTGTTCATGTGTGTTAAGAAATCCCTTAGCTTCTCTTTCCCATAGGGCCATATGAAGTGGGTGTCATCCACATAATGTCGCCATTGTTGCAGTTTTCTGGAGCGAAGTTGATGGCCTTGTCTTCGAAGTACTCCATGAAGATGTTCGCCACAATGGGGGAGAGAGGTGAACCCATTGCCACACCATTGATTTTCTCATATATGTTTGTGCGATAACTGAAGTAGGTGGATCTTAAACACACATCTACTAGGTTCGTCGTCTCGTCGTCGCTGAGTATTCTTATCACGGCTATAGCCTCTTTCACTATAACTTTTGTGTAGAGCGATACGACATCGAAGCTGACCAAAAAGTATGATTCTTTTATTTTAGTGGATTTTATGGTGTTAACAAAATGTGAGGAGTCCTTGATAAAGGTTTGAGTCATACCCACTAGCGGTTTGAGTTTTTCCACGAGAAGTCTTGCTAAGCCATATGAAGGAGAGCCAATTGTGTTTATGATTGGTTTGAGAGGACAACCATCTTTGTGAACCTTTGGGAGCCCGTATATTCTTGGAACAATAGGGTTTTTCGGTGTGATTTTCTTTTTGATGCTATCATCCAGAGAAGAGTTCTGGATAGCCTTAGTGATCTCCTGTATGATTTTATTGCTGGGATCCTTCTGAACTTTCCTATAGATCCCACTCATAGTCAGATGTTCTATCATCTTTCTGTGACAGTCATCTGTGTTCATCACGACCATTGCATTACCCTTATCGGATTTCAAAATTGTAATCTATTTGTTCAGCTCTAGTTTCCTCAGCGCAACCGTTTCCTCCCTGCTCAGATTGTTTTTTGGTGGTTTGGCATTTCTGAGAGAGAGTGCACAGTTGTGTCTAATTTCTTCTGCCGCAACCTCAGGGAAAGAGACAATCGTGTCCTCAATTCGACAGATAATTTCGTCATGGGGCTACATGAAGAAAAACTATGCAGCAACTAACATAAGACTGATATGTACATGTGGTAACCTAGGCTTTGTTTAGACATGTGATCATATTACAAGTGTTGTATTTTAAATATATATTCCAGTATTGAAATGAAAATTTTATGCCTTTTATTGTAATGCTATAAATAGGGTAGGTAGGTAAACCTGAAGGTTTACATGCCTAGCCCCTTATGTGTATTAACTCTTTCATAATACAATTTTATTTCAGAAATGGTAAATCTTGAAAATGCTAGAGAGCAAACCTATTATAAGTTCTGAGTTAGGATTATAGACAAAGTTTGTATTTTACTTAAATATGGTCAAAATCGATAGTAGGTAAATAAATGGAATTTCAGTTAATTTTCTGAGTATTGAATGTAATATATATATATATATATATATATCTATATATATATATATATTGCTATATAAATTCCTGGTTATGGATCTATACTATATATAGATTGAGAAATAGATTTTCGACTTGAATCTACATCTATACATAATTCTTAGTTCAATGGATAATGCCTAATCTGGCAGCATTATAGTACATATTGATTAACTTGAATGCGAACGTATTCGTTGGTTGTGATATGCGAGTCCGGGAGAATCCCGATCTCTGTGTATGTATGTTTTTATGCAAAACTAATGCAACACTAAATGCATTAAGTGCAGAATGAATTGTTGTAAGTAAACTAGGGTTTATCCTTGGTTTGACAGTCATTCATTTAATGTATGCTATTTCACATAACATTCGTTGCACATTGTATTATTGTCGGTGCGTCTACATTAATACCCAAACATACATTGCATACATTTAATATCTCAACGGAGTAAAGCATACCCACATTTCATTACATCTTCAGCATATAAATGCAGCATGTTTATTTAGCATTGCTTTAGACACTTAATCGTTTTCCGTAAAACATTCATTTGTTTGTGCAAATGATGGGCAGGGTTAACGCCTTACCCTAACTATATTTCTATATACACGAATTTAAAAACAATAGTGCAACATGATGTCGAATACAACGGATTCGTGAAAGATGCATAACATAAAGACAGTATTCTAGTTATGCGAACAGGAATTAATACATTCATTTATGCAGCTACTCAATTCTTGTATTCATATTAATTTCATATGCATCAAACAGTAAATCGCTTTGTATAACAGAGATAAATCTTTAAAACTGTACACCTTGCATTATAAATTCGAATGCCGAGGGCATGGGTTTATACAGACTTTGTATCAGAAAATAAATATCAAGTTTAAATAACATTGAGACCCAACGAAAGTCATTGTGGGCACATCTAGTCATGCTGGGCTTGAAACCGAGTGTTCATTACAACATTATCCATTTACCCTCTTCACAAATATGGTTTGGGAATGCAAAGGATGTGGAGTTGCCACTTAATTTACAAAGAATCCAATGAGTCTCGACGCCTCTACCGGGGCAGCGCGTCATTTGAACTTTAAAAATAAAAGCATGACAGTGGGAATTCCTCGGGACTGTATCCCCTTAAGTGCACATGACCCTGCGATGACGAAGGAGCATAGAGAGGTTGCAATGTTCTCCCTAATACTGGCGATACTCCCTGTTTCTTTTTCCAAGGGCTGTGCCACTTATAAAATGGAAAACTAGACATGAGGAAAACCCTAACCAGTTTGTCAACGTTTTAGTAACTTTTCCCCACCCACGGGGTGAACCAAACCAAGGCAGGTTGGGTTTGGTGAGTTACTTGTGGATCTTATCCTTTCGCCACGACCGCACTGTTGTTACGAGCTTGCGAGGTGCTTCAACTCCACTTCCTATCGTTGGTTGCCTACATACGATGGAGTGACACGAGGTCAAACCTCAGGGATACCAAAACCCATCATAAATGAAAGCATAACATTTACATAACAAAGTTGCAACTAGAGTGGGTGTGACATTACCTGGGGATGCGACGAGTCATAGCGCAGCTTGGCCAGCTCTCACATGTCACAGAGTTACCACGATGGTTAAACGTTGGATGTTCACATGCAAAACGTAAACAAAATACAGCTTAGAAGCAAACCACGATTTTAGTAAACGAAAGGTTGGTGCAGACATAACACTGTAAATTACATTGCTTGTTGACCACACTGAGAATGGCGCTATCTGGTTCCTTGGGAATCCTAGTAATGGAAGTGTCTTATCCTGGAAGAAGACATTCCCCAAACACTGCACAAAGCCGAGGCTCTTGGCATAGATGAACATCAAGTCTGAAGAATGCCAAGTGAATGAGCTTTCAACACTGATTACCGGGGTGAGCAAGTCGAGGCCACTACGACTGGTAATGAAGAGTGAGTTATTGCATACGTGAAAGGGTAGGGCACGAAAAACCATCAACAAAATTTTCAACGGTGTGTAAACCTTTCACCACGTCCCATGCATGGGTAGGGATCGCCATCGACAGATCACATTGAACAATTTTAATGTTGGTCCAAGTTTTGTGTGCACACTTGGGGTGGTAGTCCATGGATGGTCTTCCATTAATGGAACGAGCAACCATTCCACCACATCGACCAAGTCTCCAACGTAACAAATACACGAACTTCCTTCCCACGTGAGCGAGAGTTTTCATCACCTGCCAAGAAGGAAGAAGTGCGGGGTTAAAACATTCTAGAAGAATTGGTTGAGCCCAAGTGGTGTAAGCCACAAACCACGCAGACCACCTGAGGGCTTGGGGAAACTTCAAACTGGCTGAGTCAGGCTTTGTGATCCACGTCTCACGTCGAAAGCGAGATACATTCAGTCGTAGTCTCCATGGATTTGCCATCGTGGCAGTTTGGAAGTATTTGCAAGGAGTTACGTGGACTGGTCTCCATGCCAGACCTTAAATGCTAACGTTGCAAGGTGAGCCAAGTAGAGTGGTAGGGTCGGCTCTCATTAGCGACCATTGTATGTTTAATAATCATTACATGCTAAGTGGGTGACGTTAGGTCGTAAGGCTAACTTTCATGTGGTTTTAATACCATACCTTATATGCTAAGGTTGGCGTCGTAGTCTAGAAAGGAGGAATACGCCTTACCTTTTAATTTATGTTTGGAACCATGTTATATAATCGCATCCCATGTATTATGTTAGGTGCTATGTTATGACCTAACCCATTAATGCTATAAGCATTAATGTTATAAGCGTTAAGCCATAGTGGTTGTTGATTTATATCATGGTAAGTCGCATTGGCATAGTGGTGCTTCGTAATCAACCATTGGGTTTATAAATTTAATAATTCCATGGTTATATGTATTAATAATCTATATATTATTAATACATATGAACTATGTAATATACATGTAAGTATATAAAATTAATTATGTGGCCTTTTTGACAACATTAATAGATGATATTTAATCAAGGGTTTAAATGATGGTAGACTCATGAAACACTTACAAAGTTGAGAATCATATTATTAACGATAATATTAATGCTTGATGGCTGGTGTAGGTGATCATCCTAGTTATTTTAGACGTGTAATGAATAAGGTAGCCAAATGGCGGTAATGTTATTAATATTTTTGTATTTTGGTAGCAGAATATTAATAGACGTAGGACCATTGTTTGCGCTTACGTATCGTTATGCATGTATTCACTATCACTTAATAGAGATCAGAATGTGTCATCATGTCGGCATAAAATACCTTCATGCCACACTGTAACGCCCCCTCCCATCATACCAGCATGACAGAGAGGATCGTGATACTAAACTGGGCATTTAGCCCCATAAACGTTTAACTAAGCATTCACATAATATAAAAGAGATATGGAGTGTGTAATTATAAGAAAAACACAGCGGAAATAATATCAATGACACATCCATAATACATTCATGATATTCATCAAATAAATAAATGCAAAGTTAACACACGAGAGTACTTATCTTATAACAGTAGTCCCAAGCAACTGGCTATGCAATAGCAACGTTCCACCCAACCATAGGCCAGTTGTGCTTATCAACCTCTTGATGCAACTGCCACCCCCGAGCTGGGCATGATTTCTACAAGGAACCAGGGAACAACAGACTCACACATAGCCAAGCATACACCAAGATGAGCCAAGCCAATCTACAATTGGGTTTATCAGGATGCTAGGAAATGGAAGGGAAGAATTGCTAAGCTAGTGATCTCAACCACAGAGCTATGGATACCTCTACAAGATCTATTCAGCTTGGCACTCATAATGCCTACACACCCAACACAAGGAAGTATTCTCTTCACTGCCACACAGTCCCTCAAGCCATACCTTCCTTTCTAGTGCTCTCAGGGTGTGCATAGAAAAGTAGCCCAATCCCTCTTTATCTTCTTGAGAGGTTACTCCCTCTCATAGGTTTATCAAGCCAATTCTGTCCACTACCAGTCCAACTTTCTTGCTCACAGGTTCAAATCAAAACAGGGATGCACATAACAGCAAAAGTTTAAGTGTTGGGCATGAAGAAACGTTTTTTACAGTGAGATTCCCAAAGATGGGGTTTTCATTAGCTTCAGAAAAACGTGGGAAACCCAAAAATGAAACTAGAAGATGGGGAACAACCCTGGAAAGCCAAATCCATTTTTAGAAAAACAACCATGTACATTCTCGGGCAAAAACGGCCTCCATAACAGTCCCAAATTGTGGCCCTTCTCTCCCAGCTACTGTCCAATGCAAAAACGAGCTCCCAGGCATGGAAAATGCAGGAAAAATGGTGAAAAATGTGATGGGAAAAGGCCCAGTAGTTCAGACTGCGTGAGAGAGGAAAGACTGTGGGTTTAGAATGGCTTTGGGCACCATTTCATGGGTGTTTTCTTGCCCAAGAAGCAAAAACATGAATTACTAGGTTGATGGCTTGCCCATGCACGAAATTGGCTGCCATACCTCTTCATTCCCAAGGCATTAACTGCCTCAACCAACTCTTGGATTAATTAAATGATTGGGTCCATAACCCAAAATGCATAGTTGAGGTTTTATGGGTTTTCTCATTGACACATGGATTAACACCATTGGCTCAAGGGTTTGAATAATTCCCCCCCCTATTCCTTGTAGAATCATGCCCCCATCTCTTTGTTGCATTGCATAGCTAGTTGTGGGTATTTTTCATTAAAATTCGTATTTACATGATGTCTTATTTAGATTGTGCCTATCTAGCACAAGAACCATAGGCATCTATTTTTAATTGCCGATACATAAAACGCTAAATCAGTGGTGGGGCCTTGGCCTTGAGCTCCTCACCATGATTAAATTTCAATATTTACATCATTTATGATTTAATACAAAGGGGGTCAAAATGGGGACATTATACACACATGCTTGTTCAAGTGTGTCATTAATATGACACTTAGACGAGAGGGTGTGTATAATCTGATAGACTATAGCACTTCGATAAAAGTCATGACAAGCAACTCCGAAGAAGGTGTGACAGCATTTAATTAAAGTGTTATGCTCCCAATATATTCCAAGTATATTTATCTTTTATTGGCATAACTGTGAACTGAAGTGTAGGGCAGTAGGCCCATGCAAAAAAAAAATATTGGTAAGACGAGACATGACATAATTAGTTTTAGAAATATGATTTAAGGAATTCCTTGCATCTTCATCTTTTATTTTTGATTATTTTAAAGAAATTGAGGAAGATCAATCCTTTGAGTCAGAGTTGGATGAAATTTGAATTTAATTTCAGAATAGTTGTTTTAAGTATAGGCTTTCTAAAAATCATATTCTGAAAGAAAATTATTTAATCTAAAAATGAAAGAACTTCATGGACCTGTATGTTTGAAGGATAAGAATCATGATTAAGAGCATGCAAATTTTACCTATAATGTCGGAGACTCAAATCCTAATAATTTCATTCACTTTAAAAACAATGATATATCTCTAAAAGAAACACTCTCCACTTCTGAAATTTCAAATTCTGATTTTGGGTAAGTTTCCTCTCAATTTTGATCTCGATAAGGCTTGTAATCTCCCTATTGAGGTATTTCTCGTATCAAATAATTTCCAACCTAAATTTTATCATCCAATTAATGTATGGTTGGAACAACCATTGTTGAGCAAATTTTTATCTTATTTTGGTGTTATTGTAAATAAGAAATTCAATTTATTTTTTTTAATTTTTTATTTCAAAAGTTACAATTCCCAATTCTGACATGTATATATTGTTTTATTTTGCAGATTTTGAATTACTTCGGTGGTTTCACTAGAGATTCAATTTTATTTACTTTTTAAATTATTAGAGTAGTGTAAAGTAGATGTAGGTTAAATAGTTTTTGTTTATTTTAATAGATTAGCTTTCTTTCATGTATTTTAATACTTCAATTATGGAGAATTGTGTCATTCTTTAGGATCAATAAAAGACATTATCATGGAAGTGTCCTCACCTTTCTTACTTGCCATTTTTTTTTTAGTTCTTATTATCATATTCATTAAAACATTTCTTTCATTGTTTTGAACTTAAGGAAGCATTTTAATATGATCGAAATAAGAACATTTCAAATGATAAAATAGGAAAGATTATCATTTTTATCTCTACCACTACTGAACATTGTGTTTCAATTGTTTTATCTTTAATAATTTATTATTATTATTTATTATACAATGATTATATAAAACTTGAAGCATGAATTTTTATGTAGGAACAAACGATAAATGTGATTTTCAATGCATTTTGATCTTCGTTCTTTTACCTTTTATTAAATTACTCAATGAATGTGCCTTGATTATCCTAAGAATTTATTTTCATAACTGTACAATAATCTTAATCTTAGATTAGTTTTAGTGTTTTATTTTTTATTTTATTCTTGTAAATAATGTAATAAAAGAAATCGTGTTGGATGAAAGGCTTGTTTGACAAATACTGGTTGTGATTCTAATTTAAAAGGATTGGTTATAAGGGTTTTTAAATAAATTTTTTTATTCAATCAACTCAATTATTTATGAATATCTTATAAAATTATTCTCCTTTATGTTACAATATTTAATATTTTCATATCACAAAATTGCACATTTTCTTCTTGCACAAGATGATAATTTAGCCAATTTGATTTAACCTACTTTGGTCTGATGTTAGATTAAATTAGTTTTTTTATAAATTTCATTGATTAGGGTAGTATTCATTTGCTTCTGATTTGTTTGCTCATTTTCCCTTTTTTTATTTGTAGCATGTTGATGATATTTGACTCAAAGGGATAAAGCATTTTCGTTATACGATGGTCATTTTTAATTTCAAACATTGAACCAAATATGTAGTCATCAACCCTTCGGTCTTAGTCAATATATAGGAGTTTTTAATCTTTGAAACCACATGTGATCCTAGGTTAAATCCGTTTTCCAAGCCTCTTTACTTTTAGAAGTCTTGTACTTGAAAAAATAATTTTAAAATTATATTCAAGAAGAACCTAACCCGTTTTTGTGGTGGAACACCTTTAGAATTCTTAAGAGCCTTCAGATTCAATATAGATGTGTCACTTATGCTTTTATTTAGCCATTGCATATCATTATGCAAAGTATTTACTCATTCAGATTCGGACAAATCTATTTAGTCAGTTACCCCCTCTAAGAGCAATAATGTATGGCAAGTACTGTTATGAAAACAAATATATTAACACCATCCCATTCTCTTAAGGATTTTCTAGATACGCTTCCCGACCCATTGGATAACCTCTTCTGAGGTTAAGAATAATCATAGTTTTTCCTTTCATATTTATAAGAGGGAACATAAGAGGTTAGATGAAGGATGAGAGATCTCCTTAAAGAGTCAGTCTATCATGATCATGAATTATTATCGACTAACATTACCATTAGCTAGTCATCGAGCCGGGGTAATGGCTCTCAGCCGCAAAGTTGGGGGACAAAAGGTCTCATCACGAGCCGACTTGTTCACTTCCATACGTTTTTGTAAATGAAAATTCCATTAGATGGTTACCAAGCCAAGACAATGGCCTTTATCTTATCTCCATAAAGTTTCGTCTATCATTAAAAAGGGTTTAAAAATGTGTATCTATATCTAATAAATGGGATTAAAGCGCCCATAATGGGTTAAAAGGAAACGCTATTGGGGCTATAGAAACTCATTCGCAACAATGGCCATGCCTATGGTATTGAGGATAAAACAAATTATAACATTTTCTAGCCATTACAATTTTCTTGTTAGGTTTTCTTCTGACAAAAAATATTTTTGTTGGGAATCTAAATACACATGTTATCTTTGTATTTCAATTAATGGTTAGAATGGTTATTGTTAAAATTTTATTGCAACTAGTACAATTTTTGCAGATGATTTGTAAGTGTGGTACCCATGATCTGGGGTATTTTTCTTCTTATTGAATGAATTATCTTTTGTGAGATTTTCAATTGCGAAGATCTAGATTCATAAGACAATTTCACATGAAATATTTAAGACAATGAGAAAAGAAGAATAGAGAAGATAAAATGTGGAAATCACTTTGTATTTTATTGATCAATATGATGACAATATATAATACATATTCCATGGATAAAATCGAATTCCTTGGAGGCAATTTGGAAAGAGCAAAAAGGAAAAGGCCTAGACAAGGCAAAAAAACCCTAGATGGCAAAAGCAGTTTCCAAAACTGTACTAGAGGCTCATGAATTTGCTAAGTAGGGTATGGCAGATCATGAGTGAGGTAAATAGAATGTATTGATGGATTTAGGAGTGAAGGTATGATGTGGAGGTCGAATTGGTCAAGTGGAAAAAGTTTCTAAGTCAACTAGATTTACCTTTTCCACTAGAAAGTAGAAAAAATAGGACAAAGCTAACTAAATAAGAAAAACACCTTCTAAACTGGAAATGGAAAGAAATCAGAGAGAATCCAATAAAATCTTATCTAGAATATTCTCAAGTGCCCCTTAGTGACTTAGGATGGCAAGTGGTCCACTAAAAGACAAAACTGACCTATTTTACCTAGTCAAAACTTGGGAAATTAATCATAAATGATTAATTAATTTATACTAAGTCTAAAATGGTATAGGTGGGTTTTTTAATACTCCAACACCCCCCCTTAATACTGACTTTATGTGATGAAAATCATAAAAATATCATAAATATAGGGCCCAAGCAACAAGGCTTATGGTTACCCCAATACAAAAAATAACTAGTCCATGTAAAACGAGGAAATAGGGAAAACCTCATGGGAACAAAACCCTCCCTAAAAAATGGACATGCTTCATGTCTTCATATTGTCTTGTTGCTCATTTGTAGGATCTAAATGAGCTGAATGGGTTGCTTCTAAGTAACAGACTCGAAGAAGAGATTGTGGATGTCATGATCATGCATTAGTGCATCAATGTGGTGTAGGCAAGAATCATGTGTAGAGGTTCCATGAAGTTCATATTCTGACGATGGAGGAGCATCATATGAATTTTTTTTGTTGTTTTAACACATATAATCAGATATGAAAACATAATCAATGATGGAAATAATATCTATGCAAACTCCTTCCCAAGGAAAATCAATGAACTCAACAGGATCAGTTTCTTCTATAGCTGCAATGTGGTGTACTAGTTCTTGTACCTTCTTCTAAACCATATGTAAAACCTTTCTGATATTGAAAACGATATCATGTAGCTTTGATATATCAGAATCTGAGTCATATGGAGCATAAATGAATAAATAAGTGGAGTCTTTATGATCAAATAGAGTTTCAGTAGGAAAAGTGTGAGAAACTAGGTCACCCCGACAGTTGAGCGAGCCTGGAGAGTGTGAGCACTTGAATTTTGAACCATGAGTGATGGATTTAGGTCCATATGTGTGAAATATCAGTCCAATGATGGCCAAATACTTGTCTATCCAACCAATGAAAGATATGAAAGACATAAGAGCAATAGTGGCAAGTGAAACAGTGTAGGAAGACATGGAATTGTGTAGTTTCATAACTGGAGAACTTGGGGGTTGTAGGGTATTTTGTGCATCCAATGGTTGGGAAAATAGCGTGAGAGGTGTCATGAAATACATATCAGACTTTATATCATCCTCAAAATCAGAATCTAAAAGGCTTGAATGGAGGTGTAAATACCTTTCAGAAGACAAGTCAGTAGCTAGTAAAAACCGACTAGTTTTGAAAGTAGACTTGGATGAACTGACTGAAGATTGTACCAAGGAAGAGGCGGAGGATTCTGATTCTGATATATCAGAATGTGAATCAAAATCAGAGACATAAGAATTAGCTTTCACTCTAGTACTCGAATCATAAGCATGATTACCTTTGGGAGAGGCTTGGAAACAGTGTTCTTGTTCTATAACAAGCTTGCCTTGTTCTTTCTTTCCAAAGTCAGGGACATCTATGCTATGCTCTTCAAGCATCTTGGCCATGATGTACAATTTATTTTTGAATAAATATTTCTCAGGATGAGTGCCTTTTCATCAATAAGAACACTTGGGATTATCCTTCTTCATCTTCTTGGATTTGGAATCTCCATCAGAATCCTCTTCATCTGACAATATCTTTTGTTTGGATTTTTCATTCTTGAAACTCTTTGCTCCATGAGAAACATGTGCCAAGTCCTTGGAAGGTGTTAGATCCCTCATTTGGACCATCTTCTCCTTCTCCTTAATGAGCAAATCAATGAATGCATCCAAGCATAGCATCTTCCAATTGGGAACTGCAAGTCTTGTGGTATGAAAAGTAGACACAAATATTGAGTATTTAGAGCTCAGTTTTAACAGAATGGTGAGAATTAATTGCTCATCCTTCTTATCTATGCCACATTTCTTGAGTTGAAGCACTAGGTTCTTGAATTTTGGGATGAACTCCTCCATTGAATTAAAATTACTTGGACTAAGTGAGATGAACTCAATATCCAATAAATGACCTTTGAGCTCGTCATGTTTTCCAAAGAGAGACTCTATCTTTGTCCACACTGGATTTGGAGTGGATAGAGAATCTATATGGAATAGAAGATATGGATATAGAGAGAGACAAAGTAACTCATAATATTCATCAATCCTATTGAACCATTAGGATTTTAATGCAACATTTATTAGCTTAGTTTCAAGCCCCATAGTGACTCTATACAATCCTTTGCTCCGAAGCTGGATGATAATATGAACCTTCTAGTCAAAGAAATTGAAGGGAGTGAGAGTCACAACTTTGGATTGTTTTTTATCCATACTGATGCACTCCTGGTGATGGAAATACCTGCAAAAAAACAATCTTGGAAATTGCTTTGAATCAAGCTAGCTCTGATACCATGTGAGATTTTCAATTGCTAAGATCTAGATTCATAAGACAATTTCACATGGAATATTTTAGACAATGAGAGAAGAAGAATAGAGAAGATAAAATGTGGAAAAGACTGAACACCTAGAGCAACCCCTTTACACAAATAGATCATAGATCAACACACTGATTTTTTGACGTGGTTTAAACCCTCAAGAGGGAAACACCCCACGGCCCCGGCCAAATAGCTTTTACGGAGCAATTTATTATGCAATGAAAGAAAGCTACAAATGAGCTTTTCATAATTGATCAACTAGACAATGACCCTCCATGTTCTTTAAATAGAGATCATGGACCAATCGGGTGTTAAGCCACAGATCAAGGTTAGGTATGATCTAAGAGAAGTTGAGTCGTCGGATCACAACATATCGTGACCGGCGGATTAAATATTTACAAATGCATACTAAAAAAACACACTTTTCCTAATGGATATATTACACAAGTTGATCTTAACTAACTCCTAAGTGTATAAATATCCTAACATCCACCCTTAAGAACAACTTGGGATAGGAATGAAGGATTTACAAAAGTGACACGATTAGGAGAAGGAAGGAGGCATTACAGACTACCCCCCCTTAATGACAAGTTCTTGAACTCCTAACATAGATCGAAGTTTAGAAAACTTTGCTTTTGTAAGAGACTTGGTGAAGGTGTCTGCATCTTGATCATCTGTAGGACAAAAGAGCACTTTAAGAACACGATCATGAACAAGATTTCTGATGAAGTGCATATGTAGCTCAATGTGTTTGCTGCGTTGATGTAGAACTAGATCTTTGGCAAGCTTGAGGGCACATTGATTGTCGCACCAAAGTGGAGTAGGCTGCTGTTGCTCGAATCCAACCTCGAAAAGGATCTATCGAAGCCATAAAGCTTCCTGACTAGCATTAATTGCGGCTCGATATTCTACCTCTATTGAAGAAAGAGCAAGAGCTTGTTGTTTCTTACAAGCCCAAGTGATAGGTTTAGATCCCAGACTGAAAACATAACCTGCAGTAGACTTTCAATCATCAGGATCGCCGGCCCAATCTGAATTAGTGAAACCAACCAACAAAGGTTTCCCCCATGTACTATAATGAATCCCAAACTGAAGTGTGCCTCGAATATATCGAAGTATTCTTTTAGCTACTTTCCAGTGACTTTCATGAGGTGTTTGCATATAATGGGAAACACGACCAACGACAAAGGAAAGGTCAGGACGGGAATGAGTCAAGTATAAGAGACTACCAACAACTTGACAATACAAGGTGGCATCTACTTTAGGTGAAGTACAAGTGGCAGAAAGTTTGACTCCAGACTGGAAGGGAGAATGGGATGGTGTACAATATTCCATGTGAAAGCGACGAAGAAGGTCACAAACATACTTAGACTGAGAAAGAAATATTCCTTATTGGGTTTGCAGGACTTGGAGACCAAGAAAATAGTGGAAATATCCTAAGTTTGGCATTTCAAAATTTTGCTTAAGACTGGATTTCACATGGTTTATAAGCTTAGGGTCACTACCAGTAAGAATAAGGTCATCAACATAGAGAACAAGTATGATGAGATGGTTTCCTACTTTCTTGGTATAGACATTGGGTTCAGAATGACATCTAGAAAAACCAGTGTCAAGGAGAAAGCTATCCATTTTGGCATACCAAGCTCTAGGGGCTTGCTTAAGGCCATATAAGGATTTCTTAAGGCAGTAGACAGGGCTAGAGTTATTCTGAACATATCCATGAGGTTGTTCCATGTAAATTTCCTCCTGTAAATCACCATGTAAGAACGCATACTTGACATCCATTTGATGGACTTCCCAGTTATGTAAGAATGCAAGGGAAAGAATAAGGCGGATGGAGTTCATTTTTGCGACAGGAGAAAAGGTTTCATTGTAGTCAATCCCTTAAACTTGGGAAAAACCTTTGGAAACTAACCTTGCCTTAAGTCCTTCAACACTTCCATCTGATGCATACTTAGTTCTATAGACCCATTTACATCTGACAACTTTTATTCCTTTTGGAAGAGGTACAAGATCCCAAGTATCGTTCGCCATTAAGTAACGATATTCTTCATCCATAGTTGCATCCCAATCTGGATTTCATGAAGCTTCTGCAAAATTTTCTGGATCATGATTCTCGGAAACTTGAGCCAAAAGAGAAGAGGCTCGCTGAAACTGAGAACGTTTTGGACGTTGATCTCTAGGATCACCGGCAAGATCACCAGCTACTTCACATGTTGAACGAACCCATCGAGGAAGCACTTGTGCTGGTGAAACTAGAGGAACATGAGCAGGAGGAGGTGGATTTTCATCCTCACTGTCATCATCAGAAACTGGAGTTGGAAACCTATCAAGGAATTTGGAAGAAGAAGAAGGCACAATCGCCGAATCAGGATTGCAGGTCAAAGATGGCACAATCACTGAGTTAGGCTCACAGGCCAAGAGATTTTCATCAAATTTAACATCTATTCGAATTATTACATCATGAGAATGTGGTTGAAGAAGTCTATAGCCTTTTACATCTTCAGAATATCCAACAAATATGCACTTTTCACTTTTAGGCTACAATGTTTTTCGTTTTTCATCCGGAATGTGTGCCCATGCTTCACTACCAAACACACAGAGGTGACTTACATCTGGTTTAATTTTCCTCCATGCTTCTTCTGGTGTGATACATTGTAAAGCTTTAGTGGGGGTGCGATTACCTATGTAATTTGCACAATTTATGGCTTCAGCCCAAAAATGAAGACTTAGTCCCTTAGATTGGATCATACAATTAGCCATTTCTTTTAAATGCGGTTCTTCCATTCAGCTACACAATTTTGTTGTGGTGTATATGGAACAATGTGTTGTTGTTGGATTCCTTATTCAGTGCAGAAATTAGTGAACTTTATGTTAACATATTCTCCTCCATTGTTAGATCTTAACTTAATAATTTGATGACCATATTGTTTTTCAACAAGGGCCTTGTAGGCCAAGAACATGTTAAATACTTCGCTCTTAAGTTTTAGGAAATAAACCCAAGTGCGTCTGGTGTAATCATCAATGAAAGTTAAGAAATATTTGAAACCAAAAAAGGAAGCAGATGGAAGAGGAACACACAAGTCACTATGCACAAGCTCCAAGGGAACCAAGTCGTGCCAAGAGGCACGTTTGTCAAAACTTTCCTAATGATATTTTTTGAGTACACAACCAGAACAAACACCATCTATGCAAGATACCATCGGAAGACCTGTCACCATATTGTCTTTACATAGTTGTTGCAACGAGCAATAATTTAAGTGACCAAATCGCTCATGCCAAAGTTTGCTAAAGTTTTCACTATGAGCAACAAAAGCTAAAGGAAAAGGTGATGACCCAAAGGTGTTAAATTTGTACAACCTGGTAATATCATCAACAATTTTGGTAGCTAGGACCTGTTGAGGATCTTTAAAATCCTTGATTACAACTTGGTGAGGTGTAAACGTCACAGTTTTACCTTCACCAGAATGAGTGATTTGATAGACTGATAACAAATTGCAGAAAATTCTTGGAACACATAGTACATCACTGAAATGACCATTATCTACTGGAACTATTCCAGATCCTACAACACTTAGAGATCTATCATCACCAACAAATATTTGCTTGGTGTTACATTCATGCATGGTAGGAAAGATGGCTTGATCCTTAGCCATATGATAAGATGCTCCAGAATCAATGAGCCATTCATTTGAAGTAGAAGAAGAAGATGCATTATAAAAATAACTAGAAGCACAAAGTGCATGTCCATGAGAGGTAGATTCTGAAGGCGAATCTAGGCTGATGTGGTGCTTCTTCATTGTTGCTTCCAAGGCTGCCATCTTCTTGAAACACTTAGATTCATCAAGATTATCTTTCCCACAATAGTTGCAATGATGCTCATTCTTCTTGCCTTTTGGCTTGGATCCTTTGTCATTTTTTAAAGGAGGAGCTGTCTGAGAAGGTTTGGGACCCTTGTTTGACTTATTATTGCAAAAATTCTGTTTCTTGGGAGGCTTGGAATTTTCTTTCTGTTGGGACAATAAGGCTTTCCCAGATGTATCTGCATTGTTAATTATTCCAAGATGGATGAGTTTATCTTTCTCTCTAATCAAGGAATCACAAAAGGATTCAAGACTAGGCTCTTGATAGTTAGTTGCATTCAATGATTCTTTCATGGAGTAAAATGTAGATACAAAAACAGAATATGCAGGTCCAAGTTTGGAAAGAATATGATCAATGCATTGTTTGTCTTTCCTCTTAATCTTGCATTCTTCACATAAGAGTTTAAGAGTTTTGTACTTGGATAAATAATCTTGTATGCATGAAAAATCACTTGGATTTAACGAAATCAAATCATTTTCGAGTTGGTGACCTCAAATTCATTGTGTTTACCAAACACAGATTCCAACTTGTCCCAAGCAGCATCAGGTTCATCAATTCTAGATATGTGGAATCGCAAATCAATAGAGATTGACATCTCAATCAATCAACAAGCTTAGTCACATCTATTTTCCCCTTTTATTTTCTTATCATCATCAGTGGTTTCTGTTTCCTTCCCTGAGGTAATTCTGAAAAGTCCTCTACCTCATAGAACATCCTCCATACGGGATTTCCATGAGAAATAGTTGGAACTAGTAAGTAGAATATCACAAGGGGCGGCCATATTTGTAAATTAATGGCTGTAAAAGCAGAAACCAATAGTCTGGATGCGAAGAGCCTGAAAAAATAGGTGGTTTAAAAAAAATGGCACTAAAAACAGACTCAGTACGATGAAGTTATGCTTGATCAAAGAAAATGTTGAAGATGTCCCCAATAGTGATGTGGTAGATAGATAATGACCAACTAAAAAAGAGGGAGCCCTCACTTCCCAAGATGAACCTTTGACAATCACTTTACAAGAAAGTTGCTTTAAGTGAATCATTTTTGTAAAATAAGTGATTTTACTTTTACAATGATGTTACATTAAATAGGGCAGTAATAAAAATGAACATAAGTGACTCACTTTTTATTTTTATTTTTTATTATTTAAGTGAGATGCACTTTTACAATAAAGTAACTTGAAAATAGAAATTTCATGTACTTTTTCTATTAAAAATAACTTTCTAAGACTTGAACTCAAGACCTATTAAAGAATAAAGCAACTTTGAACCAAGTGAGCTAGATTAAAAGGTATGTAAAATATGGGAAGGAGGAAGTTTTTTTTTTTTTTTTTACTCTTGTTGCTTGGTTTTCGGGCTTGGCTTTTTTTCCTTCAGATCTGATAAAATACACGTTTATGAAGCAACCGGGAACCGTTTTCGATTAAATGAAAAAATATTTCTCAATGGAAACAACACTTCGGACGCAATGGAACACCTCCCATAGTCCAAAAATCAACATCAATACCAGGACCAAAAACCCTTTCAAGTTTCGGCAACAATAGTTCAAGATCTAGATCATAGCCGAAAGCGGCTCTTAATAAAAGCTCTGAAACCTTGTTTGGGTACACAGGGTACTTCCAAAAGATCGAACACCTAGAGCAACCACTTCACACAAATAGATCACAGATCAACACACAGATGTTTTGATGTGGTTTAAACCCTCGAGAGGGAAACACTCCACGGCCCCGGCCAAATAGCTTCTTCGGAGCAATTTATTATGCAAAGAAAGAAAGTTACAAATGAGCTTCTCATAATCGATCAACTAGACAATGACCCTCCATGCTCTTTAAATAGAGAGCATGGACCAATCAGGTGTTAAGCCACGGATCAAAGTTAGGTATGATCTAAGAGAAGTTGAGCCGTCGGATCACAACATATCGTGACCGTCAGATTAAATATTTACAAATGCGTACTAATGCATACTAAAGAAACACACTTTTCCTAACGGATATATTACACAAGTTGATCTTCACTAACTCCTAAGTGTCAAAATATGCTAACAGATTCCACCATGTTGGGATCATGGTTTTGTCTTGATTGTTCTTCGATTTCTATATTGCGTTGAAGAATTAGTTTATTCATACCTTATCATCCTGATTAGATTTGATATTTATTTTGCTTGGTTAGATTTTTCATCAAATCCACAAATTCCAGATGAGCATTGCGGAAAAGTTTGCTTGTTTGGTTTGGTTTCCCTATATTTAAAATCTACAAACTTTCGAATTTGGAAGTCAGTGAGTTTCATTTAATTCACAACTTATCTCCCGACATCCCAACCCCTAAGTTTGCAATATCTTTCAGCAGTCGGAAGTCGACAACAAATTTGTTTATGTTTATATTAACTTGCTGACTTCCCAATCCTGATATTTCTATTTTATAAATATCGATAGTCGGAAGTCGGGAAGCCTATTTCGTATATCCAAATTTCAAATCCCAACTCTCGACTCCCAACTTTTCCAAATTCTTGTCAATCTTGACTTTGGCATAACCGATATTGTGAACCGAAAAACTTTTTATATATTCAGAATTGAGATTTTGAGCTTGCATTTTTCACATTGACTTGACATGATCTATCTCAGTATTTCTCGACTCTCTGGTAGGATATATCAAGACATTATTATTATAGATATCTCACCCATATGCATGGCGTTTCAATGATCTATCAGTTGCATCATTTAGTTGATCAGTCTTCCACATATTTGGAATCATTTGGATCATTTCAATTCTTTGTTGATCTCTAGCCTGTATTTTCTTTTTGGATGTGATTCAGCTGGTTCCATGCTCTTTGTGGGCTACCATATTATTCTTCACATCCCCCACCTAGATTTGGTCTTCATTGCATAAGTTGATTATTCGAGATGATGATTGGCTAATTATTTTTGTTTTGGGATTTTGATTGATCATTTGATTTATTCTTTCATGAGTTTAGATATTGCATTGGTTTTATATTTGAGCTTGATTGAGTCTTATTTCTACTTTTGCATATCTAGAATTAGTTTATTCATACCTTATCATCCTGATTAGATTTGATATTTATTTTGCTTGGTTAGATTTTTCATCAAATCCACAAATTCCAGATGAGCATTGCGGAAAAGTTTGCTTGTTTGGTTTGGTTTCCCTATATTTAAAATCTACAAACTTTCGAATTTGGAAGTCAGTGAGTTTCATTTAATTCACAACTTATCTCCCGACATCCCAACCCCTAAGTTTGCAATATCTTTCAGCAGTCGGAAGTCGACAACAAATTTGTTTATGTTTATATTAACTTGCCGACTTCCCAATCCTGATATTTCTATTTTATAAATATCGATAGTCGGAAGTCGGGAAGCCTATTTCGTATATCCAAATTTCAAATCCCAACTCTCGACTCCCAACTTTTCCAAATTCTTGTCAATCTTGACTTTGGCATAACCGATATTGTGAACCGAAAAACTTTTTATATATTCAGAATTGAGATTTTGAGCTTGCATTTTTCACATTGACTTGACATGATCTATCTCAGTATTTCTCGACTCTCTGGTAGGATATATCAAGACATTATTATTATAGATATCTCACCCATATGCATGGCGTTTCAATGATCTATCAGTTGCATCATTTAGTTGATCAGTCTTCCACATATTTGGAATCATTTGGATCATTTCAATTCTTTGTTGATCTCTAGCCTGTATTTTCTTTTTGGATGTGATTCAGCTGGTTCCATGCTCTTTGTGGGCTACCATATTATTCTTCACATCCCCCACCTAGATTTGGTCTTCATTGCATAAGTTGATTATTCGAGATGATGATTGGCTAATTATTTTTGTTTTGGGATTTTGATTGATCATTTGATTTATTCTTTCATGAGTTTAGATATTGCATTGGTTTTATATTTGAGCTTGATTGAGTCTTATTTCTACTTTTGCATATCTAGAATCATGATACTTTATAAATAATCTTATTCTTTTTTTCTAAGTTTGTTTGCTTATACTAGGTTAACATTTTTAATGTTTAATTTAAGCTTATTCAAATCATTTGTAATATTCATAACCATACCTTGGTTTCGATTAAATTACTTTGTGAATTTCAAGAAATACCTTCCATTAAATCTATAGTTTGAATTCACACGTGCTTTAATTTAATGAAACAAACATTTAAAAAAAACACATATTTTAGTTATTTTAATTTTAATATCCCTAATTTTAATATGATTTTGAATATCCACTATTTTTGGAAATGTGGAGGTTAAAATTTAATATTTACAACTGTAAAAGGTAAAAGGATTTAATCATGAATAATATTTTCATTTTAATAAGTTTAATTGACATTGAAGATATATAATTTGTATTTTTCCCTTTTGTGAATTAAAAATATTTTATTATTATGCAAAAGAAAATATTGTTATTCTATCTCCAACATGTCATTTCCTAAGAATGAACTTCTAAATTATTTTGGTTTCCTTTATATTTTATTTTGCTTGCATTTCCGGTTTTTGAGTTTCCTATGGTATAACTCAGAGTGAGAACCCTATCTTCAGGTCCCCATGTATCTCTTATGTTTTTCTTAGCGTGGACCCTATCATCTATCTCTTCTCTATTTTTTTTATACAAAGTACTAGGTGTGGAAAAATAATTATAAACACATGAAATTGTTTTTCCCAATGCATGTGGGATAATGACTTTGACATTCAAATTAACGATTGTTAATTGTTAACTTCTGGGATCTATACCTTGAGTTTAGAAGTCCAAATTAAGCACGAGATAGCTTGTTGGAAAACTAGAAAGATGATGAATGATTTAGAAAGATCCTTTTTTAAATAGATAGCTTAACCACTCCGAAAATATGCTTGAAAAGTCATTCTCGGATTTGACTTAGATTTTCATATTTTTGTTATCGTTTGATTTGCAAATGAATTTTCATTAGTTTGGATTTTATTCATTGGATTTCGAATGTTGGTTATTTGATTTTAATTTCTATTTTGAATTGTACAAGTGTTTATTTGGATTTGAACATATCAATTAACATCTCAGATCTTGAAGAATTGAAAGATACATAAAGTTATAAAGTAGTGACTTTCAAATGCGATTTCTGGAGCGATGGAGATGAATATGGAAAATGTGAGACATGGGTTTTGTGTAGAATGATCCCAATTAGTTGGAGAGTAGGAAGAATTCCTAGAAATTGTTTTAATTGGGATATTTGACTGCCTTTCCAAAACAGAAATTTGTATATTTTCTCATGAACAGATTTCCACAATGAAACAACTCGACCAGTTAGCTCAGGGATTAGGGGAACTGATCTTATCTTTTAAGTCGTTTATTTTTTATCAATTCTCATCTAATATGTAGAGGAAGGAGGGATCTCCAGAGAGAAAATGATGTTTTTATCTGCAATATATACTTGTCAAACATTTTCATGTTTATGGTGTATTATTCAGATCTCTAGATGACACTCCATGATTTCTCTTAGAGTTATTCGATGAGATTCAAAGATATTATGTATTGTTGACACCAGCTTCATCAATAGATTGAGTTTGTTTTCCATTTTGTTGATTCTCATTTTCCAGTTTAATTTTGCAATTTTTCTTTAGAACATATTGATTGTTATATTATGTTTATATTCTGTTGGTTGTGTTTAGAATTTAGAAGACATAATCGATTGCAACATTAATTTTTTTTAACTTGTGATAAACAGTATCTAGATGTCTTCCCGATCACTATTTATTGAATAATTTATAGTTTTCCTAACTTGTTGATTGGTGTTGATATGATTTATTAGTTGGATAATCAATTGCGCATTTTGAATACTAATCGTTACAATTTCTCTTTACAATGATCAGTTTATAAAAGATAATTTTTTCTTTCATTTTGTCAATATTATCTGAATGTACATTATTTTTAGTTATCATAGATTGGTAGAATGGTGTAAGCTTATTATAATTAACTTAGATTTTAATAGGATTTAATATGCATCTTAAACTACAAGTTAGATTGCATTAAATTTGCATTTAGGAATTAGTTGCAGATCTGATTGAAAGTCGCCTCTTTGAGGAGCAATTCCGCTTAACAGCTAATAGAGTCATAAAACCCGTCAGATTTAGCTACACCAAACAACTTCGGGATAGGGTAATTCTTGCGTAGAGTTATCTAACTCCTTTGGTTGTGATATCTCCTTTGCGTTGATGTTTGGGACAAGTCCAAGCATCAATAACTATTTTCATTATCACCCTATTGCACAGTTTGGAATGGAACCGTTAATAGCATTTGACCATTGCTACCATAGATACCATATGATGTAGCATTTGACCGTTGCTACAGTACATACAATATGGTGTAGCATCATTTGACCGTTCATACAATAGATACCATATGAATAGCATTTGTTCATTGGGTTTTGATTGCGTGAGGGTGAATTTATTTTATGGATATATTGCAGTTGAGCATGCGATTAAATGACCGTTGATACAATGGATACCATATGCATAGAATTTGACCATTGTGTTTTATTGCATGAGGGTGAATTTATTTTATGGATATATTGCAGTTGAGCATTCGATAATTTATAGAGGAACAACTTTACACTGAGTTATATTACCACAACTCATCTTTGTTTTTTTTTAAACATGTTTCTATTTATTAATTTTGTTAGAACTAAATATTTCTTTATTTTTGATATCTATGTATTATTTCTTAAATTCTGTGTGAAAAACAAATCATATTTCGTTCTAATTTGGGTTAGCATGGTTATGCATTCTAGTTTATATGTTTATGTATATAAGAAACTATAGATTCTTCAATATTTCAACAATAAAACTATAAGTTGAGGCAATCACATTCGAATAAATTAATTTATAGCATATCCATAAATCTATATTCCTATAAATTAATCATTACTCTATATTCCTTAAATTAAATCATGTATAAGCATGAGGGAAAATTAATCTTGAGCACGAGGGGGAATTGCGTGAGGGCGAATTAAGAGTGAGGGAAAATTAAGTAAGCATGAGGATGAATTAAGCATGAGGGAAATTTTATTTATCAATATATGACTACTGAAGGTAAACAAAAAGTTGTTTACAGTGAGGTCGAATTGACCATCGTAGAGTGAAATTTTTTCCTCAAATCGAATTTAAAAAATTGCTTCAAAGAGGGAGAATTGCCTGAGGGAAAATTTATTTATGGATATATGAATACTGAAGGTAATAAAAATGTTTCACATTGCTTGTCAATGAGTCCGAATTTGTAATGGCCTCAAACTCATAAAACCGAGTAAACAACAAAGAACCAGCATGCAAAAGAGATATGAATACAAACAATGGATCCATCAACAATTAAAAAAAATATTCTATGAGAATTTAAAGATACTTACCTAATTAGATGACCTATTAGTTACCTTGACAGCTCCAATTTCTGCAAGTGAAGGTGGGGGGACGAATCTCCACTCAACCAACCATTAGCCAATGGTTGAGGCCCCCGATCCCCAAACAAATAACCTTATGCTAGTGCTTTCTTTCTCCCTTCCTCTTGTTGTTAGCATCCTTCTTCTTCTCCTGATCTCCCCAAATCTCTTGGCCCAAAAGGACAAAAGACAAAAGACCCATCTCTCTTCTTGTCTTCCTCATTTTATTTCCCCTTTCTCCCTTTCTCCCTTTTTCTTAATTTCTTGTTTAATTTCTAACATTATGCAAAATTTGTTTTTCGTTACTTCTTTTTTCATGTTTCCTTTTATTATTTTACATTATATTATATTAAGTTATATTAGATATTCCATATGTTCATATATGAAGGTTGTTACATACTCCCCCCCAGGAAACTTCGTCCCGAAGTCGTTATCCTCAAGCAATAAATACAATACTTATTCAATCAATCAAGTGAATCAGAGACAATATAGGTAGCTAGTACTATTGTGAAGATAAGATATTTATATGTGTAGACATCACAAAGAAATATCCAACCTACACTAATACAATCAGACACTTTAAGCTACAACATGCTCCTAATTGATTCCCTATGTGTCTAGTATGCAACCATAGAAACAATTATGCATCATACACACATAAATATTAGACATTTAATAAATATTAATAAGTGTGTAATTGTATACTTCCTCTCTCCTTACTCACCCTTTCCCTGAGAATCATACCATCTTCCACCTCCATAAGCCTCCCCTCCAACTCCAGATGGTTCTGCTCGCCATGGCATGGGCCCTCTACAGTAACCTGTCCGTGAATCATATCGTAGGCATCAGAAGTTCCACGGGAAGTTACAATGACATTGCCACCCTCCCAAATTTTGGTAATAGTACGGCCTCATTGGAATTTAACCAGAATCTCGGCCTCATCGGTGCTAACCGGCCTCTAGTTCCCGGTACTCCGATCCTGATATAAATATCATTATACCCCAGGAAGCTCAAAAGGATAGCTTAAACATCCTCCACCTGCAACCTCAAGGCACTAGCCCCAGGGATCAGAAGGCCTCATACATAAACCTCCCTCCTGGTGAGTGTGCCTCTAACCATGGACTTCTGGAAGAAGTCAAGAGTTGCTGGCATAGAGTTAATTGTTGGGCTTGTCCGCCAACCCATAATATATTTATAGTATCGATTCTCATTCATGGTTATGGGCTCCCACGAAATCACATAATGATTAGCGTCATAAATATTTTGAGTGGTTTACCTGGAACAAGTTGCACTTACCACAATGAATAATGATAAGTATCCATTTCTAAAGATAATAAGATATCATGAAATCAACCTTGAATGTGCTAACAAGAATGTCTTGTCACCATTTCATACTGCATTTCATTACATCATAAGCCCTTATCACGATACTCTCATAAATTAGCTAATCATATTATTAATATGTCATGACAAGCTTCCATAATTCAACATTAGTAGTATCAACATGGAGTAACAACTCACATAATCCATCATCATATCAAATATGCATTATATGGGGAGAAATAATGATTAGCATGAAACGATAACATGTCATATACCAAATGTCTGATATAATCTCGTATTCCTCACTAATACATGACACAGCTGTAAAATACCATATTAAACCACAACATGATTTTATAACACTTATGTGCCAAATGTTATTTATCTCTAGATGCCATGAAAAAGCTATTAGAATACTAAATTAATATCATCACTAAATAATAGCATTTTATGTTCCACACATAATCTATCTTATAAAGAACCATAACATCATGAAATAACATCCAGAAGTATCATATGCACAACCTATGGCTAGAAATAATAACATCAAATTTAACATGAATAATGCATGATCATGAATCACATGTCTATAAGAAATCATTCTAAGAAACAACATGTAATAACACCATATCATGTACCACATAACTTACATTTTAAGATGCCATAAATAAAACTATAATTACCAATTGAGTATCAGTAGTCAGCGTATCATGTACCTCATGTCCTATATATTTAGAAACCACAATAAAATGAACATGAAATATGCATCATGAAAACGTAGTAGCAACATGAAAAACTCAGTATCATCATGAAATATGCAACATATGTCCTCTAACTTTAGAAACCATAACAAACTATAAAATACTAACTCAACATCAACATGAAATATGTGTCATATGTCTTCTAACTCTAGAACTGTAAAACACTGACTGAATGTCAACGTGAATTAATAGAACCAATCCATGTGTCACAAGCTCAAGTCAACTAAAAAAGGTAAGGAATCCCGCAATGCATAGTGTCTGTGTCCTCCCAAGTGGTTGAATTAGGACTATACTAATCCCTTTGGACTTTAACTTGGTCAAGGATGTGATTGCGTAACTGTCGACTTCTCTGGTCAAGTATATGATATGGTTAGACTTGGACGATCCCTTCCTTGAAAATATGGAGACTCCATCACTGTAGCTTGGCGCTATGCTTGGTGATGGTTGACCACAGCATGAATTCGGTGTTGAACCTACAACTGACCTCCATGAGTTCCTGCCATGTTTTGTCCTTCCCTTTCCAGTCTTTTTGAGCAATCTTGTTTGTAATGGGGACTCTGACATTCAAAACATTTAATTCCTACCAGAGCTTCATAGTTTGAGCTTCCCCGACCACCTCGACTTATGCCTCGGTTTTTTCCTTTCCCTTTCCATGGGTCGAATCTTTCCCCCCTAACACGAGGGGCTTCTGAAGGGGTGGTGGCAACTGAAATACTTGCCACTCTCGCCACCCTAGAGTGACCTCCTTGATAGTTGAATATTCTACCTCCAACTTGCCTTGCACTATAAGGTACAAATATTCCCCTGGGTGTTTGTTCTTGAGCTTATTTTCCCATGTCAATCTTCTTCTTTACTTGCCTAGCTATGCTCGAGGTCTGAGCCATGGTAGTGGGTTTCCACATGGATGCTTCCATATGAACAAGTAAGTCCATACCATGTAGGAATCTCTCGGATTTCCTTCTATCGTCTGCCATGTAGTCAATGTGGTGCAATAAAGAGTAGAATTATGCTTCATATAATTCTATGGATCTCCCCCTTTGTTGTATCGCACGGAAACCTACCCTCTTTTGGTGCTTAATATACTCATTAGACATGAAACGGGTCCTAAAGGATTCTTCAAAGATCTCCCAAGTGGCTCGTGATGGCTCTATGTGAATTTTAGTCTCCTCATTCACCGACCATAACAACACATCCTCCTTTAGAAGGCTCATAGCTATATGTTCCTTATCATTAGTGGTATAATCCTTAAAACTAAGGGCTCATTTAACTCCAATTAACTAGGATTTTGCTCCTTTCCCTTCCTAGGTGCCTGTAAACTCTAGAAATTAGATTTGTGAATTTTATTACTAATATCAAGTGGTGCCTTTCCTTCTTTCAAGGACGATGGCCGATCACGGTATTGTTTTTGCTTTTTCTCAAGTTCCCTATCTCTGCTTGGGTCCAGGTTTTGGCCGATATTTTGATTCTTACTTTGACCTCCTACCCATTCCTTGAGCATACTAGATACTTCACCCAAGGAACGTAAAATATCTTGCTCTACTAGACTACCAGCCTCAGGCGGGCCAGGTGCTTACCTTCTTCGCTTTGGAGCCATGGGTTACTGCAATTCAAGGCAAGGATGCTTGTTAGAACTTGTGTATTATGTCTACCATCCATCTATCTCCTACAATTTTTCTCAATTTTTGCTAGCCTAATGTTATTAATATCCAATACTATTATCAAATGTTTCAAACATTAATTAATTAAGGCATTAATTTCAATAACTTTATAATAGTAATAACACTATTAAATTTTCACAAAGTAATATATTTATATATATATATATTAAAGATTCAAAATAACTTTATCAAAATAGTAATATTATGATAATAACAAAATAATATTAGCTTATAGTAATAATTAATAATAATAATAATAAAATTAATAAGTAAACATGATAATTTCAAACATTGCCGAGAGGGATCAAATCTCGCGAGGTGCAAACCTCTCCTTGAATAGCTCCTTCAGTGGAATACGTGAGCCACCTAATCCTAAGCACTAAAGTCTCTAGTTTAAGTGTAATTTTTACTTTTTACTTTGTATTATTCTTTTTCGTTTATGGCCGACATAATATTATTACTTTTTTACTTTGTATTTTTCTTTTTTGTTTACTTTGTATTATTTTGTTACTCGACAAACACTCGACAAACTCCTACTACTAGGCCCAAAGATCCCCCTCATACTAGGCTGTAGAAGGCCTCTCGGCGCAATACTAATATTATAATTTCCCATATTATAATAACATTATAAATTCCTATTGCTTTCGCGGCTTGATTGACTACTTGAATCTCAGAAATGCAGAAAGACCTACGACATTTAAACATGAAACTCCCATACCGTAAAATAAAACCTATGGCTCATTCACACTGTAACTGTGAATATAACGATTGTTGTATTTTGGACCCGATAATTTAGAGACGTTATACATCAAACACCTATGTATTATATTTATTGAGACTCGATGTTTGTATGTTCGTTTACACCTCTACGCTGAACGAAGGAGAGGGCGTCTTTTCTATAAGAGAGATGAACTCCCATTGTTGTTAAAATTGTTGTATCTACTTTCTTTGATCTACAAAAGTATGTAACGCATTTGAGAGACTTCAAACAAAAGAGAGTACGATCAAGACGTAGAATTTCTAGGGATATAAGGTTTTGCAGTGAAGCTATAGGGGTATAGAACTTTACCCTTTGTCCCAGAAGCATCACTTCCACCGTAGAAAGTGGCATGAGCTGAATCCCAGCCTCCATAACCATAAGCTCCAGTTAACAACCAGATGAATGTTAACAACGAGGTCAATGCAATGCTCTCTACCAGTTCCAAAGATACATGCTTATCATATTAAGCAACAATTAGAGCCACCACAGGAACTATCTGAGAATTAGAGAGGAGATCCAAAGAAATAACAATGATTAGAAAGGTAGAGGTCTTGCTTCTTTCGATTTAAAAATTGAGGATTTTGCAGTATATATAGGCGTATCAATGATTTATCCTTCCAAAAGATTTGGCGTTAAAAAAAAGAGTTGTTTATAAGAGTGGTTTGGTTTTATCCGCGCAAATTGATGTTTGAACTAAGATGTGTATTGTTTGCTAAGCACAACATGGACTAGGAAGTAGGTGTCTTCTACTCGTCCTATCTGCACATGTTGTGTCTATTAACTAATGGTGGATATCGATGCAGAGCGAGAGTGAGAAGATGGGATTCAGAAAAGGATATTCATAAGGGGTAACTGCTTTTTCTTTTTCGAAGTTCATTGTAGCTACGTAACCCTAATCAGAAATTACAACTATAAGGATCTCTGTATTTAATCATCTTTTCTCATTTAGTGTGGATTGATTACTGCTTCTGTACCATGGAAAACAAACTATTTGACACTATGGCTCATGCGCTCCAAACACTGGACCTTATGTTGTCCGATCCTCTACAACCAATCTTATATATATTATCTTCTACATATAGATTCATCTTAAGCTTGAAAATTCCAAGGTTACAAAAATTATGAATAAATCTGGTGCTCAAGGGATACGAAAACTAGGTATAAAATTCATAAAATGTTCGAGATAATTAGATGAGACACCATGGCCAGTTCGTCCACCGCAGGAGACACCATCCCAAATGAAACACCTAAATGAAACATTCCATGAAGCCCAACGTTCCCTAGAATCGTGCAAATGGCTTTCAAAAGCAGAAAATTGTATGTAACACATTTTATGAACATATGTAACGCATTTGTATCATGTTTGAAGAGGGAATATGTAAAGTATTCCCCACAGCTCCAGCTGTCAAGGCTAAAAAATGGATCAAAGTTTGGAATGCAAAGCTTTTACAGGGAAGAGGCCAAAGATTGGTCACTTACGCATTTTTGGGTGCTTGATTTCTATCTCCGTTAGGGTAATAAGGTAGATATATTGTTGGAATTTGCAACCACCTCAAATAGAGAAGCTAATAGTAGCGAATGTTAGAAATAGTAATTACTTTATTTAGCTTTAGCTTTTTCTTGAGTTACTATTTAGAAGTTCAATTAATAAATGTAATAGCATGCTTTGCATGCATATAAAAGCTAGGTTAGAGCTTTTAGGGTTTTCCATAATTGTTTAAATATACATTACATTATTGTTTGTATTACCATAATTGTTTAAATATACATTACATTATTGTTTGTATTACATTAGTTGATCTTGGTTTATGAATAAAGATCAAGATCACCATCATAAATGAAGGCTGAACTGCGACAAAAAAGGTGAGATAAATCTAATATTCAGTGTTATTATTGCAATAAATTAGGCATTATGCTCATGAATGTAGAAAGAAAAAGTGTGATCAAGCAAATCATAATGATAATATGACTAATACCTCTGAGGATAAAGATGATATGTTATTTGTTTACATGTCATGCTGCACACGAAAGCCCAAAAGGACTTTGGATTTTAGATAGTGGTTGTAGTAACCATATGACAAGTGACAGAGGTCTAATTGCAGACCTAAACGAATCAGTGAGGACAGAGGTCAAAGTTGGCACGGATGAGGTAGTTCCAGTTCTTGGCAAAGGAGTGGCCAACATTCTGACCAAACAAAGCCAGCAAAAGACAATTACAGATGTATATTATGCTCCAGGATTGAAGCATAATTTGCTTAGCATTGGACAACTCATTGAAAAGAAATACAGACTTGTCTTTGATGGATGAGACTGTGAAATTTATGATAAGCCCCAAAATCGACAGTTGATCATTAAAATACAAGTGATGAGGAACATGATGTATCCACTAGTTATGAATTGCAGCATCAAGGTAACCTCTTTTACTCAAAAAGCCACTTGCATGGATGATTATTGGTTATGGCATTTTAGATATGGACATCTTCACTTTGGTGGTCTCAAGTTTTTCTAGCAGAAAGAGATAGTAAAGGGATTACCCCCTATGAAGGAGCCAGAAAGCAGTTGTGAGTGTTGCATCATTGCAAAGCAGCACATGGATAGCTTTCCTAAAGGTATGTCTCGAAGGGCACATACACCTTTAGAACTTATCCATACTGATCTCGTTGGACCAATGCAAACTCAATCGATTGGTGGAAGCTATTATTTTCTTACATTTATTGATGATTTCAGTAGAAAAACTTGGGTGTATTTCCTTTGTCAGAAGTCTGAAACTTTTGGCAAGTTCAAGGAATTTAGGGCTCTGGTTAAAAAATAGAGTGGTTATCAACTCAAAGTATTGAGATCAGATGGAGGGGGAGAGTATGAGTTAAAAGAATTTCATGATTACTGCAAACATCATGGAATCAAGAGGTAATCCACTACAAGATATACACCTCAGCAGAATGGTATTGCAGAACTCAAGAATAGAACCATCATGAATATGGCAAGGAGCATGTTGAAAGGATGAAATTTGTCCCATGAATTTTCAGGAGATGTAGTGGCTTGTGCTATTCATGTGATGAATAGATCTCCCACCAAAATTGTGAAGAATAGAGTACCAGAGGAAGCATGGTCAGGTATGAGTTGTAATGTTTCTCATTTTAGAATATTTGGTTGCGTTGCTTATGCCCATGTTCCTAAATAGCTAAGAAAAAAGCTAGACGACAGGAGTGAGAAATGCATATTTCTTGGATACAGTGAACAAACTAAAGCCTACAAGCTATATAACCCTATTACCAAAAAGGTTATCCCCAGCAGAGATGTTTTGTTCAAGGAGGAAGAGTCATGGAATGGAACCATAGACAAGGGTGTGGGAGTTGCAATACCCCAACCAGAAGATGGAGAAGATGAGGAGTTGATTGGACAAAAAGATCCAGTAGCATCTTCACCAATAGCGAATAATCCAGAAAGAACACCTAGAAAGTTAGTTCGAGGTGAAGCATCAAGTCCGCAATCAGGTAATGAATCTCATTACAATAATAAAAAAGAATAGAATATTGGCAAATATTTATGATGAATTGGATGCAAATACCAATTATGATTTTATTGCTAGTGAACATGTGTTTTATGGAGAGGCTGTAAAACAAGAGCATTGGGTAAATGCTATGGACGAAGACACAGATTCCATTGAGAGAAATGATAAATGGGATCTAGTTGACCTACCAAAGAATAAGAAACCCATTGGTGTGAAGTGGGTTTATAAAACCAAACTCAATGAAAAAGGTGAGATTGATAAGTACAAGGCAAGGTCAGTAGCAAAGGGTTTCTCGCAACAACCAGGAATTGATTTTGGAGAAACTTTTGCACCAGTGGTAAGATTGGACATAGTAAGAGCAGTCCTAGCAATTGCAGCCCAGAAAAAATGGAAAGTGTATTAGATGGATGTCAAGACGGCATTCTTGAATGGAATTCTCGAAGAAGAAATTTATGTGGAGCAGCGAGATGGGTATGAAATAAAAGAATATGAAGAGAAAGTTTACAAGTTGAAGAAATCTCTAAATGGGCTCAAGCAAGCTCCAAGAGCTTGGTATAGCAGAACTGATTCTTATCTGATAAAAAATGGTTTTAGCAAAAGCAGCAGCGAACCAACACTTTACATAAAGGTAAATCAACAAGGAATAATTTTAATAATTTGTTTGTATGTTGATGACATGATTTTTACACGTGACCTCTCAGTAGATGAGTTCAAGGAAGCTATGAAGAAAGAGTTCGAAATGGCAGACCTTGGATTAATGAGGTTCTTTCTTGGCCTAGAAGTAGAACGGTGAGAAAAAGGTATATTTATCTCTCAAAATAAATATGCTAATGAAGTTCTTAAGTGATTCAGAATGCTTAATTGTAAAACAACAACTACCCCAGTGGCAAGAGGTACTAAGTTGAGCAAAGAAGATGACAGTCCCAATGTAGACCCAACATTGTTTAAGAGACTTGTAGGAAGTCTCATGTATCTCACAGCTACGAGACCTGATATTATGTTTGTTGTCAGCTTGATTTCGAGCTTCATGGAGTCTCCCAAAGGCTCACATTGGCAAGTTGGAAAAATAATCTTATGATATGTTGCAGGGACTTCAAGCTATGGAATTTTATACTCAAGCACTGAGTATGATGTTTTGATAGGTTTCACTGACAGTGATTTTGCAGGAAGTTTGGATGACAGAAAGAGCACTTTCGGTCATGTTTTTCATCTTGGATCAGGGGTGATTTCATGGGAATCCAAGAAGTAGCCCATTGTGACACTTTCATCACCAGAAGCATAGTATGTAGTAGCAACGTCAGCAGCATGTCAAGCATTCTGGTTACGCATAGTTTTAGAAGGTCTTCAATAGAAACAAGAAGGACCAACCATAGTTTATTGTGACAACAATTCAACAATCACTCTATCCAAGAACCATGTTTTTCACCAGAAAAGCAAGCACATTGATACCAGATATCACTTCATAAGAGAACTTGTGAACAATGGTGAAGTTCATATTGAGCATTGTAAATCGATTGACCAATTGGCTGACATATTCACAAAGCCATTGGCAAGAGATATTTTTGAAATTCATAGAAATAATTTAGGCATTATAAAAGCTGCAGTAGTCAACAGTAGTAATTAAGAGGGAGTGTTATAAATAGTAATTAATTCAGTTAGCTTTAGCTTTTACTTGAGTTACTATTTAGAAGTTCAGTTAATAAATGCAACAGCATGCTTTGCATGCATGCAAAATCTAGGTTAGAGCTTTTAGGGTTTTACATAAGTGTTTAAATACACATTACATTATTGTTTGTATTACATCAGTTGATCTTGGTTTATGAATAAAGATTGAAGAGTCGTAGCTCATTCCGCATTATCTTTGTTTATTTTTTGCCTCCAACCTTCAGTCCAAAGGACTGCATTACTGCTATTTGGATGTATAGTATCTGTGGTGCATGAGATTTCCTTACGAAAGTTTATGAGCCCTATAATATCTATCGAATTGTTAATATAGATTTTTCGTTGGATTTCCTCCTTTTATTCTTGGTAGTTTTATAAAAAAAAAAAAAAGAACAGACAAAGCTTAACAACAACCGTAGTAACTAAAGGAGGAATGAAGAAGATTGCAGTGCAACATGCACAAGATACACCAGATTTTTGCATGTGGTTATTTGTTAAAGAAGATGGCATCAGGTCTCACAATGCATCCACACAGATAAACCATATACAAGTATCTGTATTTACATAGCAGCAGTTCATTGTCTACGGGTTAAATTTCTAGACAAAGATCGTCTTGTGTAGGACCCGATGTTTCGTCGAGAATTAAATTTTTTTTTTTAAACATTTCCTTTGCAACTTCATTTGAATTTGAAGATCTTATTCTTACCAATAGATAAATATTGTCTATAACATAAACTCCTAAGTAATTTTACTAAACTAAGATGTAATAAATTAATTCTTAAACATAATGTAAACCATACCAATTCCATAATACAGTTATGAAAAATATATTCACAAGAGTTCATTTTTCAACACCTATATAAAGAGATCCTTTCTACACATTAAATATATCTTATGTATATTTAAATGATTCTTCTTTTTATTCTTTTTGGAGAAAGGTATACCTATTCCAAAACATCTATATCTATATATATATATATATATATAATTAATGATATTTTCTATATATTAAATATATCCTATATATATTTAAATGATTCTTTTCCCATTCTCTTTAAATGCTAACAATTCTTCTAATAACATGTACATATGCATTCCCTCTCTTAACATATAGCAACATTCCTCCCTTAATAATTTTTATAAGAGAATATTAAAATTACTTTTATCAAGCAGTTACAACCATAAATATATAATGAATTGCACAAATTCAATTACCAACCATCCTTTATACAACAACATGTCACTTTATGTATAGATCCACAAAGTAATAACTTATGAAAGAATAAGAGGCAAAAGTATATAACCGCTAGTCCCTTTTAGTAATATGAGTATATGACTTAAAATAATTAGTCATGAAATTCCAACTTAAAAGATATTATTTAGTTTATGAGAAATAATATGTCAATAATTTAACTATTAACTAAGAACTGCCTGTCATTCTAATAAACGCTAAACATTCATAACATGATAATTAATATGCATTTCATTGGATATGATAATGCAATCTTTTCGTTGAAAACAGAATATATTACATTCATTTTAATTAAGACAACAACATATAATACATTTATTTTAAATAAGATAACAAAATATAAAGCATTCATTTTTAAATTTCTTATCGATACGAACTTTTTCATTAGCATGCATCCTAAAAGATATGTTCACTTGTACATAAACTAAGGGATCAATTATGTCTCAAGGGAAAGCCAATGTGAAAAAGGTATTTAGAATGTATTAAATTGAAATATGATCATTATACAATTATACTTTTCCTATGCTTTTCCTTAAATAAACAATAAATAAAACCCTTCCAATTTAAATTCTTGTCGACAGATAATCCATATCATTCTTCACTTAAGGATTAAGTAACTTATTACTATCGTGTATACACTTCATTCCCCACATTTTATGGATATAAAATGGTCATGTAAACTCCTTATTAGCCCGATCTTTTGGACCCGATAGTTTCATCGAGGGACTTATGCGCTGGCAGCTTCTTCCATTAGATGTCGAACGGCATAATTTGGCAATTCTAAACTACATTTTACTATCAGTTCACAAGAATTCAGAATAACTAAATTAATTACTTAGTATGTAGGGTCGGCCAGAGAAATGAAACTCCGCCACATATGCCACTATTAAATTATGATGCAGAAATAAAATACCTAATAATATAAAATAAGACAATACTAAATCATGGAACGACATTCTAAACATAAGATATCGAAAAGCCATTGAATAATACAAATACATAACTATCAGCAATATCGACCAGGAATTAAAAACTTTTGCAAATATAATGACAGAAACTGGAACGCAATAACTGACAGACAGCTCCAATTCCTGGAAAGTACGGCACGTTAGACTTCGAGTTCAATGCCGAGGAAGACTCAATCTTCAGATTTCCCAGCTATCTCTATCAATCTGCAGACGACACTGTTGAGAGCAATCGATCTCCCCGGAGCTACCTGTCATATGATTAAATCTCCGTGACACACGACTGATTCCGAAAATTCAAAGGTCTCCTTCACATTGCTTTCTTTCTATCTAACAACAAGCTCGGCTTTGTTCAGATCTGACTAAAATATAGATACAATAATAAGCCCAATTCCATCTGGATCAGAAACAAAAGAAAGAAGGGAAGGTTGCAGATCTAAAAATAAAATAAATTTACCCGGCCGATTCATAGATCTAGAGAACGGCCGTATTTCAGGGTTTAACAAGAAGTTCGGCATCAGTCGGATAATATGGTTACAATAACAAATCCGATTCCATTGCAGTTTCAAATTCTTCTAAGTTTTAACTGGATCTCGACTGGAATTCTAAAATTATTTTCTAATTAAACTCTTCAAATAACCTTCTTTCTATGCATCCAGAAATCTAAGAATAAAAATTCAACAAAACTTTCTCATAACTTTCTGTCAAATCAAATACAACAGGAAAGTAATAATGTTGTTCAATAAAACATTTTTATAAACTTTCTGTCATATCAAAAAGTGACCAGAATATTACTTTAAATTCCATTTAAATCCTAATAGATTTTAGACTGAATTCATTTATAATTTGCAGCGTTCACCTTACAGGAATAAGGTAACTTTCCATCTACATAATCGAGATCCAGAATTCCATTATTACACCCTTACGGAAATAGATTAATTCACAACCAAAATCCAATTTTAACATATCTTTACAATAACAATTTTCTGTCTAAAATAATTACAAACAGGAAGTAATAATATTTACCTGTCCGGTCAGCCGCTTGTAATGTTTTGATGATGGTGCTGAAGTCAATACTCTCGATCCCTCTTCCAAGTTCCTTCAACAGTTCACCGACGAACACCTCGGTTAACCACCCTACCACTCCAGAAGTACTCTTCTTCTTCCCGGACCCCCGAGCAATCGGGTTCTAGAGTTCACACACACTAATCGAGAAATCTAGCTTGGGATTCCCCCCCACCAAGATTTTCAACCAAACCCTCAATAGCAGCAAGTCTTGAGGCAATTAAAAATTATGATAGTGATCCAGTGGGTCCCTTACCCATTCCCCATGCCTTCCTTGTAAAGTAAAATCTCATGCGACATATGTCGCTTCATGCATAAATAATTCTTTAATGAAAAACAACTTACCCATCCAAGTGTCAGTTTCTCTAGGAGATGCACCAACATCCCTAAGTTTGCTCATGTCTGTCCCCCCAGATATTTTACTTAACTCCTAGATTTTCGTTGACTAGGTGTCTATGCTTATGATTCTACTTTGCTCCTAAGTAATGTTTTATATTATTTTAAATGCTCAAAATAATAACTCATGTGCAAATGCCTAAATCAATCAATATTATTTATAAGCCAAAATAATCATTTATGTGCAAATGCCTCAAATACTCTTATGTATTTTCTAAGTAATGATCTAGGTGTAATCTTATAAGTTTTTATGCAGTTAAGTTTAACAATCAATTTCACTAGGATCTCGGTGTCGCGTCGTTGGGCTTCCCCATTCCTTAATTTCATTTCCCTGACATGGCACCACTCCGTCGGGTCTAGTCATCCGTAGTTTCCATTCCTCGGCAAGGTACCAAATCGTTGGGTCCTTGCGTCCACTCTTTCCATTCTCGATAAGGTACCGCACCATCAGGCCCTTTTGCCATCATCCTTCCATTTTGACTTGCGGGAACTTCATGTAGGGATTTTAGGAACCGTTACCTTCCATCCTCTGTCTACACGCTATTAGCGACTAATGGTGTTGAGGAGTGAGTCTGTTCTCACTGCATGCCCCTCAACTCATACGTGACCAGCTCCATCGTGGCCCACTTCATACGTCCCCACGCTTTGCTCTTGAGCAAGCGGATCAGTGCTTATCTGCCGAACGTGGTATTCTGTCGGGAGTTGACATTGTCATCGTTGTCCTTGTGTATGATTTACCCATACTCTATGACCCTTCGTATTCCTTTATGTGTCCGTCGGTGAACCGTTTCACCTGTCGCTACATACATTTCTCACAAACAAATTATTAGTAGTACTGTCCTCAATACTCATCATCTAATTCATAAATCTGCTACTTCGTTAAGCATTTATAGTTCACCCAAACATTACTCATTCATCTAATCAAATATACATTTTGTCGATGATTACTTTGTTTGTTTTGATCACATAATCACCGTATAGCTAGTCGTTAACCATCATTCATAAACATATTTTCCATAATCATAGTTAATCGTTAAGCACATGTAATCATTCATTTACATCTACTGTTCACATACACATACTAAAATCAAAGAGTTATTTTATGAATGTTTCAATTAGTCGGGTTACTCGACAAGTGCCCTCAAGGTCTACAACCATCTAGGGGCACTAAATCTTGATCCTTTAAGTAATTAGATTTTATGGGATTATCCCTCTCTGTGCGACTCATTTAATATTATAGTGAAATGGAACTTCTATATTTTACCAATATTGGTAAGCTAAAGGATTTATTCAGAGGGTTATTGACGCAAGGCACCTTAGGTAATAAGGCTCTTGCTTAACAATTTCACACCACACACACGTTCACATAGACGAGATGCAAACAACATGCGAGAAGTTGTCTTATAGTACTTCTACGAAATAGGTTACAATGCAAAATGCAAGGAATGAGATAACTAACTAACTATCGGCCTCAGCAGTTACAATATAGACATAACTATGAGCTATCTCAGTGTGTCGATCTGCACCCTCTCCTGGTTCATTGCGGAACTCTGAGCTATGGCTCGATCTTACATGCTCTCTGTAGATGTGTGACTTTCCTATCCAATCTACCAGAATTCTCTTGAGCTTTGCTTGACTCTCCAAAAATGACAAGTCTCTCTGTTGATCTCCTCTCCTCTGCCTTCTACTCCCTTGCTATTGTTCCCGAGATCACTTTGAACCCCGAGACATGTATCCTCTGTCTGTCGATCTTCTCAGATCCTGCAGGCCTGCAACTGCCAGTGCCCCAACCATGATGCACAATCCCTTCCTGTGTTGACATCTCTCACGATCCCAACTACCGTCAATAACTTCCATTAACTTCTTTAGCAACCCCGAACTATTTCCAAGTACTCTCCTTGACTTCTAAGCATCCTTCTGATAGGCTACAGTAATTCTTCATGTCGGCCATACTGTCTGTTAGCTTCTTTTCACAATGCAAGGCTTCGCCAGTCCGCCCCTTCCTCCTCGCTTGGCTCATGCCTAAACCTATTGGAGTCGTGGTTCGACGCATGTCGAGCATCGATGCTCCGCTACACTCCATCGTTTGTCGACTTCCAACATGTCGACTCTCGACTTTTGCTGCATATGTCGGTCACATACCCAACTACTCCTGCTCGACTTATTGACTTCGACAAGCCAATCTGCTCTTCTACACTAGTGGTCATCGACACTCCCTCTAGTCGGCTTTCCTCATGTTGACTAACTTCAACTGATCTTCCTAGGCCTCGATGCTCCTGCATCACACTCCCCGGGTGAAAAAGAACTCGACTCCTCTGTCAATCTCGTGAACTCTTATTTGGAAATCCATGTCACCTCCTACAACTCATCACCTTTCCATCGCACTAAGTATTCCTTCTTTTGCAAACTGCGCATATGCCCGACTTCATGTTCCTCTATTACTTCCGCGATTTCTTCCTTCTGTTGATATGGAACCTGTTATGTCCAGTCGATCTTTGACACTTCCGTGATTCCACTTCTTGAACCTTCTTCAAACTTGTATAGATCTGAGACATTGAATGTTGGTGAAATGCTCAAGGCATTCGGCAGCTCCAACACATAAGCGTTGTTCGAAATTTTCTTCAGAATCGTACATGGTCCAATCTTCTTCAGCTTCAGCTTGTTATATGTCCCCGTAAAAAATATTTCCTTTTGCAAATGTGCATAGACCAAGTCTCCTTCACTGAATGACTGTAGTCTCTTCTTCCTATCGGTTTTCCTTGTATGTCCCATTTCTCTTTTCTATGCGCTTTCGCACATCTTCATGCACTTCTTTCATATGCTCTGCAAATGATTCTACATCTGTGTTTTTTCTGGTTTATGTCGGTAACTCGACGAAATCAACCACTCCATGTGGGATTCTTCCCTAAACAATCTTGAATGGGCTCAACCCAGTCGACCGATTCACATAATTCTTATACGCAAACTCTGCTAGTGCCAACATGTTCTCCCACCGCTTGGGTCTGTGGGACGTCAAACATCTCAGAAGGTTTCCCAAACTTTTGTTCACCACCTTAGTTTTTCTGTCTATCTGCGAATGATATGTCGAGCTAAACTACAACCTTGTGTCTAGTTTCTTCCATAGGGTTGTCCAAGAATGTCCCATAAACTTGGTATCTCTATCCCATGTGATACTCTTTGGTAACCCATGCAATCTGACTACTTCCTTGAAGGATAGTACAACAACGCCTGTGGCGTCACTTGTCTTCTGACACAGAATAAAGTGTTCCATTTCTGAAAATTTGTCGACTACCACAAATATCGAGTCGCTTCCTTGCTGCGTCTTTGACAATCTTTGCACAAAATCCATGCTCAGGTGCTCACATGGGGTATTCGATACAGGTAATGGTGTATACAACTCCATGTTATGACTTCCCCCTTTTGACAACTGGAAAACTCTACATTGTCGAACCTACTTTCCAACATCTGTTTTCATTCGTGGCCAATAATACTTTTCTTCAACCAAGGCCTTGGTCTTGTTGATGCCAAAATGACCTCCTAATCCACCGCTATGCAAGTCTCGGATTAGGTTCTCCCTTATGGATCCTATGGGAATACACAACTATTGTCCCTTAAACAAGTATCCCTCTTGGATAAAATAATCCAAGTTTGGAGTCCTGTCGACACTCCATGGTTCACGACAATCCTCCCATGCTTTCGCAAAATCCTTGTCAGTCTCATACTCTGTCTTTACCAACTCTATTTCCATTTCCTGAACTGTCGTCATGTTCAACAATGCAACTCTTCAACTCAGCGCATCGGAAACCTTGTTTGGCTTGCCAAACTTATATCACAACATGAATGTATATCTCTATAGAAATTTGACCCATTTCATGTGTCGCTGATTCAACATTGACTGAGTATTCAGATACCTCAGTGCTTGGTGATCTATGTATAACACAAATTCCTTGGACAACAAATAATGCTTCGACTTCTTCAATGCCTCGACAATAGCATAGAATTCCTGGTCATAGATCGAATATTTTTGCTTCGCACCATCCAACTTCTCACTGAAGAATGCAATTGGTCAACCCTCCTCGCTCGACACTGTTCCAATTGCTATTCCACTTGCATCTCAATCGACTTGGAAAACTTTGTCAAAATATGGGAGCGCTAACACAAGGATCTTAGTGACCTTTTCCTTTAACTTGTCAAAAGATCGCTGGGTTTCTTCCATCCACTTGAAATCACCCTTCTTCGTGCACTCGGTCAAGGGTGCACACATCCAACCGAATCCCTGAATGAACTTCCTGTATAAATTGGCAAGTCCATGGAAACTACTTACTCCAGTCGTACTTGTCGGTTCCGACCAATCTAATATTGCCTTCACCTTTTTTGGGTCAATCCCCAACCCTTTACCTGAGATTACAAATCCCAAGTACACCAGTTCTTCCTTCATGAAGAAACACTTTTGTAGGTTCACGATCAGCTTCTCTTCGTACAACTTCTACAATACCTGTCGAATGTGTCCCAAGTGTTTTGTCTTGGTTCGACTAAATATCAGGATTTTGTCTAGGTAGACTACCAAAAAATTTCCCAAGAATGGATTCAATACCTCATTCATCAATCGCATGGATGTGCTGGGTGCATTAGTCAGTCCAAATGGCATGACTAACCACTCATACAACCCTTCCTTTGCCTTAAATGTTGTCTTCCATTCATCTCCTTCTCTAACCTAAATTTGGTGATAGCCGCTCTTCAAGTCTATCTTCATGAAGTACTTTTCTCCACTCAAGCAATCCATCAAGTCATCCATCCTCGACAATGGAAACCAGTACTTGATCATGATCTTGTTAATGGCTCTAGAGTCTGTACACATTCTCCATTCTCCACCTTTCTTCGGCGGTAATACTGCTGGTACCACGCATAGACTCGGACTTTCTCTGATCAATCATCTGTCCAACAACTCCTAGACCTGTCAATTGAGTTTCTGACCTTCTATCGGACTCATCCTATGCGGTGCCTTGTTTGGAAGAATCGAACCTGGAATCAATTCGATCTGATGGGATCTAGCGGCAATCCCATCAGTGTCTCGTCCACCACTATGCTTCGAAACTCGTCAAGCATCTTTCCGACTTCGACCGAAATTTGCTCCATTGTCGACCTCTCGACACATGGTCCTTTCAAAATGATAGAAAAACACCCCGACTACTTTTCCTCCTTCGTGAGTAATTATTTCGCTGAGCACATCAACACTCGCTTGTCCCAAAATTTGCTCTCGCTGTGCTTACCATCGGCTCGCTCCTCTCGATTTGGCTCAAGAGTTCTTTTCACACTATTTTTCCATACTGTGAGTGTGTTGGCTTGACCATCATATATCATTTTCCGATCATATTTCCATGGTCTCCCTAACAACAGATGGAACGCGTCCATTGGGATTACGTCGCATAGTACACTGTCTTCAAATCCTTCGACTCTAAAGTTAATCAGGCACTGTTTGGTCACCTTCACATGGTGTCCTTTCTACAACCACGAGATCTTGTAAGGGTGTGGATGTTCTCGACATTTCAACGTCGCCTTGTCGATCACCTCTGTTGACACAATATTTTCAGTGCTTCCACCATCAACTATGGTCTTGCAATGTCGTTCGCCGATTCACACCTTAGTTCGAAAGATCGTGTTTGATTGTGCTAGCTCTTGCTCGTCGCGTTGATCGTCCAAAACTAGTGTCTTCCTAGCTTTCATGGCCCGACTCTTATTCTTACCATCCTCACTGCTGTCGGATGCCGATTCTTCCCTCTTGTTGACTTTCTCATCCCTTCGACATCTAGGTTTCGACTCCTCTGTAACATGTAGGTTGTCTAGGCATTCATATGCCTTGTGTCCCACTCCATGACGCTTGTAACAAATTATGGTTGGTCTACTAGCCCCCTTTCTGTCGGATGGACCACCTCAACCATATGCACCTCGACCGCAGTTTTCACAACTATCAGGTCGATTTTCTTGCGCTTTCTCCCTTGTCGATGTCCCTTCCGTCCATCGATTTTCTTCGACAGATTCCTTCCTGTAACCGCTACTTTGGCCTTTCGTGGAAATAGTCTTCGCACCCCGACCAATCATCCTACCTCTGGTTGCTGCAGATTTCCTCGACGGTTTCTCTTCTTCCTTTAGGGCTAACTGGTAGACTTCACCGACCGCTCCGAATCTTGACATGCTCAATTCATCATGAATGGCATATTTTAAGTTGTTCACGTACCTAGCGACAACTTCTTCTCCTTCGTCAGTGTATCCCGACCTTATATACAATCTATAGAACTCTTCCGTGTACTCTTTCACGGTCATCTCTTTTTATCGAAAGCTCCACAACTTCTGGAACAAGGAAATCACATAGTTATTTGGCAAGAACTTCCCTTTCAGCTTGGCAACCATCCTATTCCAAGATTTGATTTTCTCCTTACCCTTCTTGACTCTATCATCCTGCACATTGTCCCAACACAATGAGGCATGACCCTTCAACCTCAGACATGCAGTCTTAACCCGTTTAGGATCCTCGATCTCCTTTATGTCGAAGTATTTCTCCATCTCTCTGAACCAGTCGATCAAGTATTCTAGGTCCAGAGTTCCTGAGTAGATACGTACATCTATCTTTGTTCGATCTCTCATATCTATCAGAAGTTTGATCAGTTTGTCTTTTGGTTCTTCTACTATAGCTTCCCATGATTCCACTTCTTCGACCTCTTCCTCACGGTGGTCTAACGCATTAGGAATACAACCATGCCTTTGGATTTCTTTGATCGATGCAACTTCATTTGTCAAAGTGCGCATTGTTCGGACACACTCGTCGAACATCTCACGATCAACTGTGACTGCTGCGCCATGCGCTCTTCATCCAACACATCGAATGTTAACACCTCTGTGAGCCATTTTCAACCTCGACTGAAACTCCCACTTTGTCCAATCACAACCGGACTTAAACAAGTCATGTACAACTCTACCCAACCACAGTTGGAGCTCTAAACACACTCAACGCTTTCCTTCTCACAGGATTCTTCCGCTCTGATACCAACTGATGCAAGGCACCTTAGGAAATAAGGCTCTTGCTTAACAATTTCACGTCACACACACGTTCACATAGACGAGATGCAAAGAACCTCCCAGAAGCTGGCTTATATTACTTCTACCGAATCGGTTACAATGCAAACTGGAAGGAATGAAATAACTAACTAATTGTCGGCCTTAGCCATTACAATACATAAGTAACTTTGTGCTATATCAGTATGTCGATCTGCACCCTCTCCTAGTTCAATGCGAAATTCTGAGCTATGGCTCAATCTTACCTGCTCTCTATAGTTGTGTGAATTTCCTATCCAATCTACCAGACTTATCTTCAGCTCTGCTTGACTCTCCAAAAATGCCAAGTCCCTCTACTTATCTCCTCTCCTCTGCCTTCTACTCCATTTCTATTGTTCCCGAGATCACTTCGACCCCTGAGATACGCATCCTATGTCTATTGATCTTCTCAGATCCCACAGACCTACAACTGTCAGCTCCCCAACCGTTCTGCACACTCCCTGCATGTGTTGACATCTTTCATGATCCCAACTACCTTCAATAACTACCATTAACTTCCTTAGCAACCCTGAACTATTTCCAAGTACTCTCCTTGACTTCTACGCGTCCTACTGACAGGATACAGTAATCTGTCATGTCGGCCATACTGTCTGTCAGCTTCTTTTCAAAACCAAAGGCTTCACTAGTTCGCCCCTTCCTCCTTGCTTGGCTCATGCCCAAACATGTCGGATTCGTGGTTCGACGTACGTCGACCATCGACGCTCCACAACACTCCGTCATCTTTCAACTTCCAACATGTTGACTCTCAAATTTCACTGCATCTGTCGGTCTCATACCCGACTACTCCTGCTCGACTTATTGACCTCGACAAGCCAATCTACTCTTCCATACCAGTGGTCGTCAACACTCCCTCTAGTTGGCTTTCCTCATGTCAACTAACTTCGACTGATTTGCCTAGGCCCTGATGCTCCTGCATCAGTTATGGAACAATATTTATTCATTGTTGTTATGGCACATGAGTTATGGCGTAGGCTAAGGATCAAAATTAGCTATGATACCAAATGTAATCACCTCAAACTCATAAAAAACAGTAAACAGCTAAGAACCAACATGCAAAGGAGATCTAAATACAAATAGTGATAAGATCAAACTCATAAAAACTAGTTAACAACAAAGAACCATAATGCAAAGGATATCTGAATACAAATATTGGATCCATCAACAGTTAAAAAAAATATTATGTGAGAATTGAAAGAGCCTTACCTGATTAGATGACCTGGTAGTTACCTTGATAGCTCCAATGTCTGCAACTAAAGGTGGGGCGATGAATATCCACCCAACCAACCCCTAGCGAATGGTTGAGTCCCCCAAGCTCCCAACAATTAACCCTATTCTAGTGCTTGCTTGCTCTCATTCCTCTTGCTATTAGCCTCCTTCTTCTTCTCTTGCTCTCCCCAAATCTCTCAGCCCAGAATGGACAAAAGACAAAAGACCCCTCACTCTTCTTGCCTTCCTCCTTTTATTTCCCCCTTCTCCCTTTTTCTTAATTTCTTGTTTAATTTCTATCATTATGCAAAATTTGTTTTTCATTACTTCTCTTTCATGTTTCTTTTTATTATTTTACATTATATTATTATGTTATATTAAATATTCCATATGTGATATGAGGGTTGTTATAGAATTGATCATCTTAGAGTGAAAATATTTCACAAATCTTATTATTCTTTAATCAAACATAAATATGGTTTGACAAAAGAAAAAAACAAAACAAAAAAATAACCTTAGAAATCAGTCCAACTTTAGAATTCACCCAGATATTCTTAGAATATGTCCCGATATACCTACAATCTGAAATTATTGACTCGAATATTCCGAAATTGTTTAGGCATTCAATTAACATTTGAAATTGAAATTAGAAAGAGATTCTATGTGTGTGTGTGTTTTACAAAGATTCACTTTTGGAGCTGACACTATGATAGATGTGACACATCTCACCTACATGGGGTTGTAGAAAGCGCCTCTTAGAGCAATAATACATAACAATAATTCTAAAAAATAAAAAATAACATAAAACTAAAATGTAATGTTAAAAATATGTATATCCCAATATGGAGAAAATAAAAGTAATTTAAAAATCATGTATGCTCACAAAATAAAAAAAGTATAAGCAAATAAGAATTATTTAAAAAAATCCATCTCTGCGCATAAAATAAAAATATAAAACCAAATAAAAACTTATTAAAAAAATAAGTGTTGTCTCATAAAATAAGAAATAAAAGGTGTAATGGCTTTGAAGCTTCCAGAGATTCACTTGGGTCTATCATTAAAAGGTGTAATTTTGTTTATCTGTCTTGTCGCCTATAGATGAGGGTTTAAGATGAGCCTATGCTAGTGCGTAACCCTTGTATAATATATAATAGTAATAGTAACTAATATTATAATATATATTACTATTATATTATAATTAATATTATATTATAATTAATGTATCAAATATCATGAAAAGTTGGTCCAATAACTTTAATTAATATGATAACTAATAAACCCATCTATCTTTTATCTTTTAAAAGATACATAACCCATATGTAAAATATATAGAAATAGTAATTACTATCATAACTAATATATAAATAATATATACACTTGTTATATTATATCTAATGTATTATAATAATACTGTACACTGTGAAAAGTTGCACTTGATAACTTTTAACTAATATCATAATTAATATATAATATAATTAATATGTAATAGTTATTAATATATAATAATATTATATTATAATTAATATATTATAATAATTTTAGACATTGTGAAAAGTTGGATTCTAATAACTTTTAAGATGGTACTCTATATTTAGTTTTCTTTATTTATTTTGGCTTAAAACAATATATCTAACTTTTTTTTATGGGTAGCTTAAATAAAAGTGAAATAATAAAAAAAATGGTCTACCTAACATTATTTTATTAATTTATTGATTTTTCCTTAAAAAGAACATTTTAAATCAAAATTTCGTCTAATGATATTGTCTCCATAAAATGACTCTATAAATGCTCCATTCTTACACACTAAATGAGAGGATAGGATATCCTCAAAAATGTTGTTCCCCTAGCTTTGATACTACATGCAAATAATAAACTAAACTAAATACAATAATAATGAAATCTATATCTTATTTGCTACATTAATAATGTTTTAAAAAATAACATATTGAAATAATAAACTAAATGCAATAATAATGAAATCTATATAGTATTTAGTATTTCTTGCATTAATAATGTTTTTAAAACAATATATTCACACTTCTTAACTCCTCATCAGTATACTATATAAAATAATTATCAATACACATATAAGAAACCTAATTCAAGTTAACAATATTTGATCAATTTAATACATCACAATCTTCTCCGCTTAAGGAGATGTCCTCAAAGAAATTCAACAAAATAAATCTTCATTATCAATTTATTCATAGTTTAAATCTTTTTTTTTTCCCTGAAAAAAAAGCATAATTTCATTTCATCCATGGAATACGAAATTACAATGATCAGCTCACTCATCAAGAGTGGAGTATAGAACTTTTGTGACAATCATCTTGTAGTGTGCCCAAAAATAGCTCCGATGTTCTCACTATGTGAGCAAATACACCATTTACAATACGCGAGTATGAACTTCTTTAGTATCTTCACAGAACTAGTATTCACTATTACAAAAAATAATTCTAATTTTATAAACAAAGCTGCATATGCAAAACAGTTTGAAGATGTTTCCATCTCCTCAAAAATATAAAACCTGTATCAGTAACCGGTACCAAAAGAAACCATATTCTCGATCATTCTATGAACGGTCTGTGGAAGAAGGAACGCTCATTCCTATTCAGAAATTCATATATTTTCCAAGTGCCGATGCCCAAATTGAGTCCTTCCTTTGAGGCCTTGTCCACCTCAGCGTTGTTCTCACGATAAATGTGCCTGCAAGTAAAAGTTTCCAAGGTGAGAGTGACGTTCTAAATTTGTTCCAAAACAGAAGCAAGCCTCCGATTTCTGCAGATGTGTGTGCCAGTAACCCAATTAACCACATTCAAAGAGTCTCCAAAAATGTTAAGTTTCTGGATAGATAGTTCCACAGTATAAAAAATCATCATTTTGACACTTAGTATCTCTGCCCAATTGTTTGTTCCCCTCCCAAGACCAAAAGCCATCACATAGTAGTGTACAGGAGAAATAAAAAGAACGGACCCTCCCCCACATAGTTCATTCTGGCAGGCCCCATCAAAAAAACCCCATGGCTGGGATCTATCAAATTCCACAGGCTGAATAATATGGGGGCAAGGTGCCAGACGAGCCCGCTTAAGCGCTAGAAATATCCCACAACTGTTAATTGCCACATGAGCCGGAGTTCCCAGTTTGTCATTGAGCAAACCACTGTTACGCATGAGCCAAATACCCCAGATCACCACCGGGGGAAGAGCTTTATAACCATTCAGTGCCACATTGTTTGTCCACCTTCTCCAAGCATCTTCAAACGTGTTTCCATCCCATGGCAGGGGTGTTTTTAATATTCGGGATAAAATGCTCCAAACCGCCTTTGTGAAGCGGCACTGTAGAAACATGTGTGGAATAGTTTCCCCATAAAGATTGCATAGGTAACATCTGCTAGGCCCGTGAAAGCTGCATTTCTGCAAATTATCCCACGTCGGAATCCGATTTTCTAAAGTACACCACACGAATAGTCTGGTTTTGGGTGGGCAGTGAATTTTCCAAACCGTTTTCCACCACCATACCAGATCTCTTTGCTCATAATTCTCACTAATCCACTGATATCCACTTCGTGGTGTGTAATTTCCAGACGGATCCCCATCCCAAATAAGAGTGTCATCTTCATCGGTCAAGAAAATCTGATCCCTGCAAAGTGCTCTTAAGTATTGTCTGAATTCATCCACCAGCTCCACTCTTAAGTATTGTCTGAATTCATCCATCCATCCAAACATTATCCACATCCACTAACTGACTGAGAAAAAATATTCCTTGTTGCCTCAACGCCTCCATCAAACCTACAGACAGTATGTGTTGAGCTTCACATCCTACCCAAGGGTCGTGACCGATCCGCACCATATGTCCGTTGCCAACATCCCAGGCAAGGTTATGCTCAATGACATCAAATGAGGTCACGAAGGCTTTCCAGATGACCGAACCACCACAATGTCTATTGTGGGGTGATATAATCCAATCTTCCACTGCGTCAGGCTCAATGTATTTCTGCAACATAATCCTAGCCGAGAAGCCCTCGGACTTAATTAAATGCCATCCACACTTAGCAGCCAAAGCCTTAGAGAAATGAAAAATATTCTTTAGACCCCACCCCCCCAAGGCTTTTGGAGCTGCAATTCTGTCCCATCTCACCCATGGGGTAACATGAACATCATCCTTTCCATTCCACAGAAAATTAAAGCATATCTTCCTTGCTGCTTCCAAAGTCCCTTTAGGAATCCAAGCAAGTGACATCCAATATACCGAAATGGCTTCCAACACCGTCTTAACAAGAATGAGCCTCCCCGCACGTGAGAGCCACCAAAAACTCCAGCATTTCAACCTCTTTTCCAGCTTTTCCAACAACTAGGTCCAGTCCTTTTTTAAGTAGTCATTAGGCTTCAAATTGAATCCCAGGTATTTTAACCCGTCCATTAGATTGAGAATCATGAAATGAAAAGTAGTATATAAAATGTATTCCTCCTCCCTCAAATGAGAGACAGTAAGAGTGGATTTCCCCTCATTAATCTCCATTCCAGTTGTAGTTGAGAAGAGTTTCAGAATCTCTTTTAGCCTAATAATGTCCAATCTAGAGCCAGAGCAAAAGATCAAAATATCGTCCACAAAGAGCAGATGAGTAAGAGAAAGGCCCGGCGCCACCAAAATCCCTTCGAATTCTCCATCCCGTTTAGCTTCTTTGATAGCTCTACTCAGACTCTTGGCCACCAACAAAAATAGTAAAGGAGAGAGGGGAAATCCCTATAGTAAACCATGGCCAGAATCAAAGAACTGGGTCGCTGCTCCATTCATTAAGACAGAGAAAGATACAGTAGTAATGCAGCTCATTATCTAGCGTATAAAGCCAATCTCAAAACCTAAATGGGTAAGCATGAGACGTATATACAGCCAGCTCACCTTATCAAATGCTTTGGACAAATCAATTTTGAGAATAGCTCCGTTTAGTTTTTTTGTCTTAATGCTATGCAACCCTTCCTGAGCAATGCCAATCGCCTCATGAATCTGCCGCCCTTCCAAAAACCCAAACTGCTCTTCTGAAATGTGAGTAGATAGAATAGGTTTAAGCCTGCTAGCAATTTAGTGACTATCTTGTACACACAGTTACACAAAGAGATAGGCCAGAAGTCGTTTAAGGAAGAAGGAGTATCCACCTTAGGGATAAGTGCTATGAAAGTGGAATTAATGCTCGCTCGCACCCTGCCATTTCTCCTCGAGTCCTCAACAAGTTCAAGTAGATCATTTCCGATGATATCAAAGAGAGAAATAAAAAATTCTATAGTGCACCCATCAGGCCCAGGGCTCTTATCCTTCTGAAAGCTTCCCAAAACCTCCTTTAATTCCTCCCTTGTAATGGGGGCCAACAAATTCCGATTATCCTCCGCTTCCACAAAGCTTGGGAATAGCTGGGCTACCCGAATCACCTCTTCAATATTCACTCTCTCACTGGCTTTAAAAAGATCCCTGAAATGAGAAACCCCCACAGAAACCAGCCCTTCGAAGGTAGACATAGAATTGCCTTCTACATCCTCAAGACTCCAAATGGTATTAGCAGACCTCCTTCCTTTTGCATAAGCATGAAAGAATTTGGAATTTTCATCCCCACTTTCCAACCAGATGGCCCGGCTTTTCAGTCTCCAAGTCTCCTCGTTCTGAAGAAGTATTCTGTTCCTCTGATTTTCCAAATGAGCTAAGTGGTCCTTAGACATCTAAGAGCTATAACCACCACCCACTTCCTCAGAAATAGAGGCAATTTCACATTCAATAGCTTTAAGGACCCTATCGTCCCTCCTCCTCTTCTCAGCAACCCATGCTTTAATGGGTTCCTTAAGTGTTCTGAGATTCTCCACAAAATGGAAGGCAGCTGAGTGGATCGATTCAGTATGATAAGGTAACCAATGCTGCTGTATCAGCTCCAAGAAGGTCGAATCTTCCAGCCAAACATTGTTGAATTTAATAGGAGCAGGTTGTTTATTAGGACCGTCTTTCATCTCCAAATAAATTGGATCATTGTCTGAGTTACCCCCCGAACCAATCCATTGTCGTACAAAGAAGGTTTCCTCCACAAGATGCTCAGAAAAGAGAAAACAGTCCAACCTCTTTGCCACACTGTCTAGTCCAATTCTCTTATTCCTCTAGGTTGGCTTCAATAGTACCGGTTCCACATCAATCGAGTTGCCTTCAACTAACTTCCGAACAAAAAATTTTGTGAGGGGATCAACATTTGAGTGCATCCCCCAGACCTCAGCATGACCCAAAGAGAAATTTAGATCACCCCCCAATACCATAGAATCCCCACTGAGCAGGTTTCTTCCCAGTAGAGAGGTCCAAAACTTTTCCCTCTCACAGTAAGGTCCATAAATGTTAACAATAGTAAAAATACGATCAAAATCCAAGAATTTGCATGAAATTCCCAAAACCGACTGCATCCCCCACTGGGAGGATACATAAACCTTAGCCTCGTTCCAACCAATCATCAAACCTCCGGATCGACCCCTAGCATCCAAGGCTTCAAAACACCACCTAGGAAGCCATGCCTTGAGCCTGTCAATAGCTTCATCACCACCACACATAGTTTCTTGTAAAAGCAGAACATCAAGATGCTCAAGGAGTAGCATCCATTGCAAGGCTGGTCTTTTGGAGGGACCAGGGAGACCTCGACAGTTAAAGGACATAATCTTCATCACAACCCATCCTTATGGGCTGTCAATGCTCTAAGTTCCCTTTCGATTGAAAGTTGTGTTCCATTCCGAAGATCCGAGCGCGCTTTGGTCTTGGCATGTGAGATGAAAGACTTCCTTCCTCTGGTTTTAGGATGTTTATGTTTTTCCTTCCCTAAACCTCCTCCTGTGGCTTTATTCATGGAACGCAAGAAATATCCAGACTCCGAAGAGCCGGTGGGTGAAGAGGTCTCATTCATCACTTGAACGAGTACAGGGGAATCATCAATAGGAACAAGGGAAGGAAAATCAATCTGAATTGTTTCTAACACAGGGGCAGTGCCAACATCACCCTGAATAGAAGGTATAAGAGCCAACGACTTTGCAGAAATATGTAAATTCCTAAAACCATCCACCCAATCGAAACCAGGAAGAGAAAAGTTTTTAATAAAAAGACTGAAGGAAGGGTTTAAAAAGGGAACAGAAGAAGTACTAGCCAGAGTGTCTGAATCTCGAGACAGAGAGAGCAAGGAAACCTCTGATGTCTTGTCCAATGGCATAAATCGGTCGATCTCCGCTGTGCTCGGATAAACATTCTGCTCAGGGACAATGCCATCCTCCACCAGAATGTTGTTGACTTCCACAACTTCAGTGTGATTCTCCTCAGTAGGACGGTCCTTTTCCTGCCCACCCAGCACTTCTTCTCCCCTTATTTCCCCTGCCTCCGTCTCCACAGACCTCCTCTTCAAATGCTTGCCAATCTTCATACGAACCGGTAAAGAGCATTCTACGGCCGGGTGCCCATATTCATGGCATCTTCTGCAACGATACGACACATTTTCATAGTCCAATGTTTGAGTGAAACAGTAAGGTCCCCACTTCAAATCCATGCACTCAAATAAACCCTCCCTTACATTGATGCTTACCAGAATCCTGGCCACCTTCTGAACTGCCATTGTTTGGAATGAGAAATCGGCTTCCAAATAACTTCCCAAAAGATTACCAATGCTCCTGAAATTATCCTCAGCCCAATGTTGTAAGGGTAGCCCAGGTAGCCTTACCCAAAGAGGTATAGTATCCAATCTCTCACAGCTCGCCTCAAACATCGAATTCCACGGCTTGAGTAGTAGTGGAGCCCTAAAGATCGACCAGTTCAATCTAAGCGCCCAAACAACATGTGCTTCAGAGTGAAAGTGGAAAGCAAACGATCCTCCCGAGAGGCCCACAATCCATGGTACATACCCACAATGACCCAGCCAAACACCGGTAGCCCACGGAATCATCGATTTGAGGCTCACCACCCTGCCATTTACCCTGCCCACCAGCACAGATTTAACCATTTCAACTATCTACTGGAAGCCAATGTCCTCTCCCAGGGCGTAGTTTGGTGCTTTGCCCGTGTTCTTGATCCACCTCCGACATGTCTTCGCCCGTGGGCTCTTAGAACCTTCAGAACCTGCACCACATCCAACAGCCTTCCTTGCCAAGTCTCCAGTCGGGCTAGAAAAGCCCCTATGTTCCGCCCAGTCCAGGGCCGTTGCACAGATACCTCCCTGCGAGGCCCCGCTTCCATACATGCCCGGTAAATCCTCCTGTGCGATCGAAACCCCGCTTAACTCCCGCACCAGCGAATCATGTGAGCCGTCCGAGGAGAGCAGGAAATCAGGAAGGTCTTCCAAACCCGCACTTAGAGGTTCCGGAGAAAGTGAGCACGGGACCTTTACGCCCCAAATTGAATTAACCCTGCCCACCGATGCAAAACCCACACCATTCCTATCCTAGAGTTGTGAAGCCAACACAGAAGGCACCGTAGAATATACCTGAGAAGCCCGCTCACCAGGAAGAAACAAACCCTCGTTCAGATGGAAATCCGCTACACTACCTCCACCAAAACCACCATCGTCGCTCATAAACCAAGAATCGCCAGGTGGCGAACTCCAAATGTCACTATGCTGCAGTGTGTCACTGCCATAATCCACTTCATCCAACTGCTCCATACCGTGAAATTCGAGAATCTACCGAAGGGGAAAGGGGGGTAGATAAAAAACAGTAAAAAAATACTTACCACAGAATCTCCAGCTAAACTAAACCTTGAACCCAAAGCATTGCTGCCTCGGGATCCGTGCCATCTCCTGACGCCGTTGACGGCCTACTGCCATCTGCAGTGGGCATGGCTGGTGCCACAGTCACTGTTCAAACCCTCGCCACCATCCCATTCGTAGAGTTACCTCCAAACTTTTCATTTAGTGGTAGTTGTGATGAGAATTTCATTCAGTACAATCTCATAGTTTAAATATTTATTATTAACATCTTATGTCATTATTGTTTGTCCTATCTACATCATTAAATCACAATGTAACTACCAAGTTGTCATGTCCTTTGCTAGATTCATGTCGTTACCTCTCTTTTCAACCAATTATTGTAGGAATGAACTATTATGTTGCTGTTATCATAAATGTAATGTTTAAAATGTATCATAATGACAATGTTTCTTCATCCATTATACGAAGACATTATATTAATAAATGTTTCTTTAAATTATACTAAGACAATCTATTCATATATGTTTCTTTAATCATGATTCATGCAGTTTTGCCCAACCTTTTCAACACATAATTATAGATAACGCTCATAAAAGGGAACCATGTTTACGTGTATATATAGGTTTTTGGGTTTGAACTCACTAAAACATATAATAAATAAACATTATAATAAAGCTTCACAATGTTTGAATCATGTCCATGGTTTAATCATTTTATCTCTTATCTTATTTATTTTGTTTCAATTTAAAATTTATATACATAAAGTAAATGAGATCAACTTAAAATCTAACCCTTATTAGCTAAATTCAAAAGTAGGACAAGTAATAAAAAAAAACCATTACTATATCACCTAACGTATCACCTAAACCTTTGGCATAAAACATCATAGTATCAAGCAATAACATAAGAAAACATTAAAAATATATATAAAGATTATATTTTGGTCAATTTTATCAATTATAAGAATTACTTTTTTTAAATGAATTAGTAAAAAATGTTTTAAATCATACTAATATAATTCTGTTAAATTAGAGTTTCATAAATACGGGTTTTTACTAGTGGGCAATCAATTTTAAAAAATCAAATTTAAATTATTTAAACACTATAAAATATAAATAACATTTAATTTCATACTTCCTAGCCATTAATCCTTCCCAAGTAAATAGTATTTACTTTCTTATTAAAATAATTATTAGTAATTAAATGTTGTATCTCCCAATATTTTTGTTTTTTAAATAGTAATTTTGGTTGTAAATAGTATATGTGAGATGTAGTGTTTTGCCAATTTAGTTGAGTGAAAAAAATCGATGGAGCTCTGCCTTGCCGAAGTGCAGCTAGGGTTTCCCTAGCTACCGATCTACTTGCATTCGCCTTGGCTTGTTCGGTGCAGTCGTTTAGGCTCGTTTCCGGTGTCCCTCTCTATTGCAGGATGTTTTCTACTGCCTACTTGTTCTCGTGTGTCGCTCTAGTTTTGTTTTTGCAGCCCGTAGAAGTGTCTCGGCATTATGGAAGCCCAAAGCGAGCTTCAGGCCTTCAAGGCCCTCGTTCAGTCTTCCTCCCCCAAGGCTGCTTCTATTCTTTCTAACAAATCCATGAAGAAGTTGGATGAGATCCCATCCATGAATCTTTCTCCTTCAGATCCTTACAGGAAAGATCTGACCCTCTCAGAGAAAGCTCTCATTGGCAAGTTTACTGGCCTATGGCCCAACCCAAAAGTGGTGGATCTATGGATAGCAGAGCATTGGGCTCCCAAGTTGCAAGGGAAGGTCTCTGTCTATGCTGTCGGGAGGGGCTATTTTGTTTTCCTCTTCATGAACAAAGCAGAAAGATATTTAATATTCCACTCAGGGCCTTTGTTCATTGGCTCAAGAGGTCTTTTCTTAGCTCCGTGGACTTTAGATTTCAATCCCGTTTCGGCAATTACTTCTGCTCCTATTTAGATGAGATTGCCCCACCTCCCCTTACACCTATGGGGGCGTAGCTCTCTCTCAGATATCGGCAAGAAACTAGGGCATTTTCGGTATTGTGCAGAACCAAAAGGGGGCTAGTTTACCTGCGCTCGCATATGCATAGAGGTAAACCTGGAGAAAGGGATTCATGAAGCCTTAAAGATCAACTTGGGAGATTGGATCCATATCCAAGAGATGGATTATAAGAAGATACCGTTTAAATGCGGCTCTTGACACATTTATGGTCACTTGGCCAAGAACTGCCCCAAACTCTCAGAAACTCATCAACCTAAAAAATCCCAAGCAAGCAAAGAAACAGAGTTCCAGGCTATTAATAATCGACGTCGAGCTCTTCGGTGCAAGGACTCCCAACCCTCACAACAAAGTGTTCATCCATAAGATAAAATCCCTCCAGCAGGCCCTAGCTCTCCTTGGACAAACAACAACAATTTTGCAGTCTTGTAAGAAGCCGAAGGTAAAGAACCTGAAGCATCGGAAGATCCGAGGAAGATCGGGACTATTCCAGGTTCTTCAGATCATCTGGAAAAAGACAACCCTCCTTTGACAGCCTCTCCTCCTGGCTCGGTTCCCTAAGGTTCTAAGAGAGAGGCTCGGAATCTCGAGAAGGAGACTTCAGCCCATGCAGGTCTTACTTCCTTAGTTCCCTCCTCTGCTTTGGAGGGAACCTCGGATACTGAAGACTTTTCTGCTCCTTCTCCTCCTATTAGTCGAGGTCGGAAAATCAACTAAGAGCGGAGGGACAAAGAGATGACCGAGAACATCTATTTGGTATATCAAAAGTGCTTGGACCCCTTCCTTAAAGGTTATTTTATCTCATCTACTTAAATGTACTGTTTTTGCAGCCTGTTATGTTCTCACTTTGTAAGGATTTATTCCTGTAAGCAATTTTTCTCTTTTACTCGGGATATCTCCAGAAGCATATGGGATTTATCTCCCATGATATCAATACGAAGGCTGACAGTACTGTTCGAGGTCATCAACATTCTTCACTATGTTTCTCCCTGTTCGTAGTTTGCGAGGGAAACCTTTTAATACAAAATCTTAACATGTTCCTGTTTAAAAAAAAAATATGTGTGAGATGTACATTTATGGTATATAGTTATATATTTAATTAAAAGTATTATATATAAGAAGTCTACTCCAGTATTTTATTTGTATTGGATTTTTCTATTTTTTCCATATCAAATCATATTTATATCTTATTCGTACTCAAATTATATTACTATATTTTAAACTACTTAAAATTACTCTCATTTTAATCTCTTAAATCCAATTATTCTCATTTAAAGATAATTTGACATATAAACAATCGTAACATCACTATTAAGGAAATTATAACTCTTGTAAATAATTTTTAAAGATTATGGTTTAGCTTTTTATAAAATACTTATTTACATGAGAATTTATTTCTTACATTGTTAAAATAAATCCAATCATGCTAAAAAAAATATTTTATTAATCTCCTTGAGAGTGTGCATATAATTCACTAGCCTACGACACTAGTATGAAAAACAAATATCTTCCATTGTATTTGCAAATATAGTCATATGCACCAATATCGGTGTACGGCTTTAACTTTTCCATGTAGCTTTGCCTTACAAAGAAATTTCTAAACTAATGGCAATCGTTTTTTGTGTGCATATTAGATTCAACGTTACATAAGCAACTTTTTCATAAATTATTTTTATTATAGAACGAAAGTTATTACTCTTCTTTCAAAAGTTATTGTATTACAGAACAAAAGATATTACTCTTCTTTCAAAAGATATTATTTTTATTTTTATGATAGAACAAAAGTTATTAGTCTTCTATCAAAAGTTATTACTATGTAAATTTTCCATATAGCTTCGCCTCACAAAGAAATTTCTAAAAATAATGGCAATCGCTTTTTTGGTGTGCATGTAGATTGAAGGCTACACGAGCAACTTTTCCATAAATTATTTTTAGTTATAGAACAAAACTTATCACTGTTCTTTGAAAACTTATAAAATTTGAGAAAAAAACAAGTTAAAGTCAATTGAATTTAAACAAATATTACATTTACATGAATTTATAAAATTTTAATCTAAAAACTGTTTAACCAAAATTAGTAGTTAGTTTATTAACATCTACAAACATATAAACATTAACTCCATTAAATATCATGAACAATAAATCAAATATAATGACATAAAATGGCATAAAAGTTGAAAACAATTGAACTTGTATAAAAACCTTCAAATAAAAAAACAAATAAAAAAACTTATCATCTCAATCAACAAAGCAATAAGAAGTATCATTAACTTCTTAGGATCCCTGAACTTCTCAAGATCAAAATTTCTACCATAAATCAAATATAATGACATAAAATGGCATAAAAGTTGAAAAAAATTGAACTTGTATAAAAACCTTCAAATTTAAAAAAAAAAAACAGAAAAACTTTTATCATCTCAATCAACAAAGCAATAAGAAATATCGTTAACTTCTTAGGATCCCTGAACTTCTCAAGATCAAAATTTCTAGCAAATAAAAGATAATACCTTTTCCAATTTCTTAAGCTTTATTATATAGCTTATTAAAATAAAAGATAATACCTTTTCCAATTTCTTAACCTCTATTATATAGCTTATTAAGAAATTATAATTTTGTAAAAAATATCATGCATGATATGCATATTTACTTAACATATTATCAAAATTTGAAATTCTCTCTCTATATACAAATCATCCTTTTAATTATATTTCTTATTTTTTCTTCTTATTATTATACTACATTACAACACACCCAAAAAAAATGCTTTTATCTAAATAAAACCTATTAGTGTATGTGATATGTAAGAGGCATTACTAGCAATACACCTTTATATTTCCAAAGCAATAGCAACCCCCACATATACGGTCGATTTGTAATGTCAAAGAGCATTAAATAAAAGCTATTAGTGCATGTGATATGTAAGAGGCATTACTAGCAATACACCTTTATATTTACAAAGCAATAGCAAGCCCCACACATATATATGGTCGATTTATAATGTCAAGGAGCATGAGGGTGAAAGACATCTAATATTATAATAATATCAAGAAGCACTATGTACTAGTCCCAACTAATATTGTAAGGAGTTTTTATAGTATTTTTATATTTTTTACAAATTTAATTGTGCATTAGACATAAAAAAAAATACCAAAACATACCTTATAGTCTAGTGGGATCCAAATGGATTAATTCCATTGCGGGGAATTTTTATTTTTCTTGCAAAAGTAAGAAAACTTAGAACAAATATGAGGTAACAAACAATTTACCCAATCTCTTCCGAGCTTAGGAGGCATAATTACCACATAAATAAAAAAATAAAAATATGATACTATTTTTAAAATTCAACAATTAATCAAATACATTTACATAGATAAGGACTTGGAGAATCTAGTAACCCAATAATGCCAGTAATGAGGTGTTGTACATGGATAATAAGATTTTTTGTAAGGTTGTAAGCAGTAAAAGAATGCTGAAAATGAAATAATTGTTTGGTAATTTTTGTATCCTACATCTATACATCTATGGACTTGATAGTTGGAAACATAGATGCATTTACTTATTCAAGGTGCACCTACTATATCTATAGATTTGATAGTTCGAAAGATAGATGCATTTACTTATTTATTTTTATAAAAAATGTATATCAATGTTATTTTTAATGCACACTCATGAATCTATGGATTCTTTGAATTTGATTTTTTTTAAAATAAAATCATATATTTGATAAAAAAAATGCTCAAACTTAGTATAATGTTTCTTATATATATATATATATATATATATATATGCACTTGTTTTCTAATGATGCATTGTGTTCCATGATATCATGAAAAAATGAAACATTCTTTGGTGCATCTAAATAGGTAATGCACAAGGGAACCTTGTATGAGTTTGCATCGACACATTTTATAAATTTTTAAATAAAATCAGTTGTAGTTATATGTATAAACATGTCAAATATGTTGTAGATTTCAACTCACCAATGTGCACATAATTTTATAATGTAGCTCTTAAAAGTTTGTTTAAAATTAAAATAAGACTAATAAGTCTATTTTTTCCTATGGACTAGTTATAATGACTTTTGAGGTGCCTCGTTATAAATGCACTAATGTGCTATATATGAGTGCACTAGTGTGGCATGTATGAGTTAAGTGGAAAAATTAAAAAAACTCATCTAAAACCTCCATATTCCCATGTTTTCTAGCAACCTACGTTATAAATACAAGAGGAAAATATTTTGAAGAAGTTCCACAAATACCTCAACTAGAATCTTTTCTTCTTGTAAAGTAATTTTTCTATCTCGGACACACAGTGGAAACATATGGATTAATAGAAATATTATGATTGATGAAGACAGAATCTAAGCTATCAGTGAGTGTCCATGTAAAGGAAATGACATCTCTATTGCATTTTATATGAGGCTTGTTATGGAGTGTAACATACCCTTTAAGCTGGAAAACATTTTGTGTTAAGAAACATTATGATAACTTTTATTGTAAAGTTTATTTTGGACAGGTGTCCAAGGATGACTGTAATTTGCACAATATGTTATTATTTAATAAATAAAATAGAAGACAAACACCTAAGAGGATTGTTGAAAGAGTGCTTACTGATCCACTAGGTGGAATGGAATTTGGGGTAGAAGGCAATGGACAAGTGGCAGCATCATGATGCAACTAACAAGTTGTTGGTATGGGACAACTCCCTTGAAATGTGGTCATAGTGCCCTAAAAGATGGGACTGGAGCTTGAGGCTCATTTATTCCAAACTGACCACTAAAAGACCTAGGCAGTCTATATAATAGCCATCAAATATTGAACTAAGTTTCATCACTTTTCCTGACGAGGAAATTTACCTTGGAGTTTTGCTGTATTTGCACCCAAGAGATTTGATGAGGGAATATGTTGTTGTTGATCATGTTGTGAGTCTGCCAAACTCTTACTGAGTTCAGGAGGTTGATGCTGAGTGGAGAAGTCATTTTTCAGGAGGTTGATACCGAGTGGAGAAGGTATTTTTGAGTGCCTTGATTCTTCATAGATTCCACTCACTTACTGGATCAGTAATCAGGATCAGGGGTTCACTAGAAGTCAGTAGTTGAGCTGCTTCTTCTGGAGTAGGTTGGGAGGAGCAGGCCTCCTTGGGTCTTTGCCGGCCCTATCATATTTTACATGTTCTATTGTCTTATCTACTTTTATTTTTAAGTTTTGTTATCTATTTAAATTTTACTGTTAAGTTCTTTATTTAAGTTTTCCTGAATAATTTATTAATTATGTATCATTCGAATGATTGAATAAAACGATCTCTACATTTTTCCCCATGCAAAAAGGAACAACATTGTACTCTAGTACAGAGATAAATTAAGATAGATAGGTATGATTGGCGAGATAGCCAAGTGATAGAAAATATGCAAATGATGTGTTTCTTTAAATTACTGTTTACTGTTAATTTTCTAAGTTTACCTATATCAGTGTTTTTCAGTATTTTTTGATTTAGACAATTATCTCCAGGAATTACAGTAATGTTTCTCTATTTGCTTAAATAGCAGTTTGTTTAGAAATAAATAAATTTCCTTCTGAAAATTTAATAAAGATATTAACTATTTCCTACAGTTACAGAGTAGATTCCATTAGATAGCATATCTATATCAATTTCTTTTAATAATAATGCATAGAAATGAATGGAAAATATTTATGTATTAGATCATCTACTCTCACACAATTTCATCTATGTTTAAAAGTAATTATATTTCTTGAACAGAGTTGAGTTATAGATTTTCATCACAGATAGTTTTGTATTTCTAAGTTTTTATATTTCCCTGCTAGAGTAGGAAATCAAAACTATTATCAGCATTTTTATTAATAGTAGATAAACCAAGCAATTGCACAGTAATCATTTCTGTAGTTCCAATAGTTAAATTCCACAAATTCATTTTCAAGGTTTATATAATACCTTTGACTGCAATAAATCGAAATAGAAATAGAAGACATCAAATCATTTTAGCAAGACCAAACACTCACTCCATAAACATGCCTGTAGATCGTTTAGTTAAGCTTTATATTTCCAGAGCAAAGACTAAACCCTAGCTTTGAGAACACTTTCCTATTTCTTTAAATACGTAGTAACATTGTTATTCTTTTTTTTAAATGAACTGCTTACAGGCCGAAACCTTATCATTATTTTTCATCTACCCATTGTTCCTATAAAACAACCAGTCGTATCTTGGTTTCACAAAACATTCACCCATCAATTTAAAATCAAGATAAACACACAGGTTGCCAAAACATATTACATTCTCATATCATCGATGAGCTACATTTCGTGTTTGCAGGACAAGCCCTAAATCGACGAAAAGACACAACTATAAATTCTAATTCATCAAACCCTAAACGCAGGATCACGTTTATAACATAAATAAAACTTCTTACCTAGATATAAATTATCTAGCCTATAGCAAACAGACACATCGTTTTACAGACTTCATACACTTACATTATAAATTTAGCCATATACAAAAATAAAAACGATAACAATAGTCGTGAAACACCATGTATTACATTATTCAAGTCTGAGGGTAAAATCCCTGCTTATAAAATTGTTGTATTCAAAACCAAAAATGGCAGTTGCCTTATGGGTTGAGGCATATCCTCCCCATACTTCTAAAAAGATCTCAAATCCTATGTACAGAACTCTATGAGTTATAAATACAACAGATAGAATAGCACATAGTCAGACATTATCTCTTCAACATAGAGTTTTCAAAGCTACAGACGAGGATTACCGGTTGGTATAGCTTTTCCAACCTTCAACGTCAGATTTGTGGAGCCATTGTTTAATGCACCTGCAAGAACATTTTAAACGTTGTTAAAACAGTAACCCAGAAGAAGAAATTACATTATTGAAAATTGAATAAATGTTGGTATCATCGTATCCACAATATAGGGAAGGAAAGCAAAATATATTACCTTTCAAAATGCTAGCCGTAGTAGCAACAAACGCCAAATCCTTTGTAACTGCAACGAAACCCTACCACGATAAGATATGGAGTAACCGGATCCAACACCAAACGATCAACTCTCAACAGTGTCAAGACCTAGAACAACCATAGTGAAGGGTTGGTTTCTCATAAAAATCAAATTTCCAGAATCACAACTGGTCTGACGATCGAACCTCATCAAGCTTACAAACCCAACTGATAACTTAACAAATAAATTCTGCATGAAGAACTGAGAGCTCGACTGTTCAATTTTATGAGGTTATGAGTTCAAAACTTAGAACTCACAGGTAGAACAATGAGGCTAAAATTTCTCATCCTGTCGGCTGCGCAGAGCCACCACTACCAAAAGACTTGAACACAATAACTCATCAAAAATGTAGCGAAGATAGGTTAAACCATTGCATCGAAGCCCTCGATAGATCAACTGTGTAGATGACTGGATGGAATCATGAAATCCCAAGACATCTACCCTATTAATTGTTACATCATTACAAATTGCCACGATGGGCCACGGTGGAGTCACGATGGAGTGAGCTCATCAACAAGTGAAAACGTATGCCCACACTTCAACACTTTAAGAGCTATAATCACGATGGTAGCACATGGTCGAGCACACTAAGCAGTGCCACATCGGAACTCCATTACCTTGGCAGTTATGTGCATTCAATGCCCAGGTTACATTTTTAGCTGCCAACCTGTAGTGCATATCAACGTTCACATCACATTAATCAATACATTGGATTTGCATATGTTATGGTCACAAGTTTACACCTTGTCACAACACGTTTGTAAATATTTGGATAGATAGCTCCATAGTTCTCATAGCAGAGTATGATCACATAGTTTGCATATAGTCGACATAACATATAGTTTGTATAGATTTCAACCCTCGCATTATATTACAATGTTTCATATAACTCATACCCATTGCATAATAGTTATTAAGATTCCTAGGGTAGGATATATAATAGGGTATCACAATGCACACATATTGCATAGTTAGCATATAAATTATATTGTGCATATAGTATCACACATACCATATGAGATATGTAGTACATAGTTGAGCTTTGAATTATATATAATATTACATCGCATTATAGGTCATTTAAATCAATCAAAGAAACATACATTCTGTGTATGGTGATACATTCAACTGAATGGTGTAATGAAAGTCGTGATGACTAATTCAACCACTATCATCATAAAAAGATATATTTCCTCGAAATAATATTAAACAACAATACATAGAATTTTCTATAGTATGCCATGAAGAAAGATAGACAGTTATGCATTGTTCAGCTTGAAATCAAAAGGAAATTTCATATAAATCTGAGTATAGAGCTGAGATACAATCTTTCTAGACCTTCTTATAATTTAATTACAAGCTTACAGTTTACAAAGATTCTCATCGGAAGAATGTCCACAGTTTTATCTCTTCATTTAATGACAAAAGAGATTCACAGTAAAACTATTTACTTACTTGTCGAAACCTCAAACCCTTACCTGTAAGCTGTAACAAGTACAAATCACATGCTTTAGCGCGAATGCTAAGTAAGCCCCGAGGTGTCCGAAGGACCCCTTCATCATTCAAACAAAAGTACATTAGTCAAACAGATGTTTCATTATCCATAAACAACAACAGTAGAATTTGTAACAACACAACTAAATTTGGATAACATTAAGACATAAGCTGAAATATGTCAGTCGAAAAATCATGTTTAATAAACCAGCTTGGCATTTAGTAAAACAAGATATCATTTAACGCATTGTTCTTTTCCGCATTCATTAATTAAGCATTAAATGTCATGTAGAAAAATTTTAAAATTTTTGTGATTTTTCCGGGATGTTACATGTGGTATCAGAGCGCAAGTTCAAACTCTAAACCTGATTGAGGCTCATGCACGCAAACAGGAAAATAAATCAGAAAGTTTATGTTACTAACTTTTGTAATTTAATTTTATTTTTGCATAGAACAGATTGACTTTTATTTGCAGGTATGGAAATAACAGAGGAATCGGTAGAGGACAGATCTCCTCGTAATTAATATATTAATCATAATAACACTGAAGGAATTTATGTTGAGTTAAACAACTAGTCTTCTGAAAATTTACGCACTGTACAGGATTTAAAATTTGAGTTAAAAGCTGTTAAAGAAGAAAATGAATGGATTCTTAAGGTACAGGAAGAGTTAAGACATAATTTAAAAGGAAACTGTTACAATGAAGAAAGAGGCAGAAAATCAGAATTTAAAGTTGATTCTGAAATAATGTCCCACCAACATAAGCATAAGAAAACAAGAAATGATAAAAGGAACAATTATTCATCTTCTAAATCTGATTCAAGTAATGAAGACATAAACTATGACAGTAGTAACAATGAATGCTACTCTAAAAAAGAGAAAACATAAGCATCATGAGGAAATTACTGGGGAATTTAAAAAGATCAAGCCACCTACTTTTAATGGCGAAAGTGAGAAGGGTGAGACAACAGAAGCCTGGCTATCTGGAATGAAAAAGTACTTTAATATCTATGATTACTCTTCTCAACTGAAAGCCAAGATGGCTATTTACAATCTAACCGGAAAGGAAGATATCTGGTGGCGGGATCTTAAAAGAATCAAGAGCATAAAAGAAAAAGAAGTAACTTGGACTATGTTTAAAAGTTTGTTTAAAAAGAAGTTCTTGTCTAAACAGTACTTTTAGGATAAATCGAAGGAGTTTTACAATTTAAAGTTGGGTACAATGAACATGAAAGAACTGTGCAGCAAGTTCCTTAGCTTGCTGAGGTACGTACCCTATATGGTTGAGGAAAAGCCTAAAGTGCAAAGGTTCCTCAGTTGTTTACCGTTTAATCTAAAAGATCATATTGGGTATGATAATCCTTCCACCTTGGAAGAGGCCATGAGGAAGGCAAATTTTTGTTTTGACCAAAACAGAAAAAGAGAAGGAACAACTGGCTGGAAGAACAATAAGACTAATCAGTATGATTATAAAAAGAAGAATTTTAATCTGAATGCTGGACGTTTTAAGAAAAACTTTAATAACAGAAATTTTTCTAATAATTACCGGAATAATGCAACTTAGAACTCTACTACAGGAAGAAATGTACCTAATAATAATAATCACAGCAATAACAATAACAACAGGTATGCTGAGCAGAAACGACCCATAAAGTGCTATGAATGTGGTGGACCACACAAGAGATCAGATTTCCCATGCAACAAGAGGACAACCAACAACATACATACTATGCAAGCAGAACCTACAGTTGGAGATATCGCAAGAGAAATGCCTAGGATAAATGCAGCATTCGAGAACCATCAAGCAGACCATCAAACATATATGGTCGAAATTGAAGGTATGATACAGAACGAGTTTATTTCTATTTTAATAGATCCAGGTGCAAATCTAAGTTATATTTCACCTACTTTAGTAAACCGTTGCAAGCTAAAAACAGAAAAATTTGATATGCATGGTTCGTTCAGCTTGCAACGGGAACTAAAAGAAAGGTTACAGATTATGTTCAGAATTGTGAAGTATTTTTAAATCAGCTGAAAACGCAAGTTAATCTGAATGTTTTACCCTTAGGTTCATATGATCTGTTAATTAGCATGGATTGGCTTGAACAACATAGAGTTATATTAAATTGTTATGAAAAGTCTTTTACTTGTATAAATAATGAAGGTAATTCAGAAACAATAAAAGGAATTCATAGGCAGATTTCAGTAAGGCAGATTTCTGCCTTACAAGTAAAGAGAGCTACTAGAAAAGGTTGTAAATTGTTTGTTGTTAATGTTGTTAATGATGAATGCACATCTAAAGAAGACAAGTTAAAACTAGAGGATATTCCCATCCTTAAGGACTTTTCAGATGTATTCCCGGAAGAAATTCCATGATTACCTCCGAAAAGAGAACTTGATCTCACCATTGAGTTAGTACCCGGTGCTGTACCAAACTCAAAGCCCCCCTATAGGATGAATATTTTGGAGTTAAATGAGTTAAAATCTGAGCTGAAAGAATTAATAGATAAAAAATACATAAGGCCCAGTGTGTCCCCTTGGGGAGCACCAATAATTTTTGTTAAAAAGAAGGACGGTACCATGCGTTTGTGCATTGACTACCGTCAGCTTAATAAAATGGCAATTAAGAACTGGTATCCCTTACCCTGCATAAATGATATATTTTATCAAGTACGCGGAGTAGAGATATTCACTAAAATTGATCTAAGGTCGGGTTATCATCAAGTTCGGATAAAAGACGAGGATATATTCAAAACTGCATTCAAAATGCGTTATGGACACTATGAGTTCATAGTTATGCCTTTTGTGCTAACTAACGCACCAACAGTATTCATGTGTTTAATGAACAACGTTCTGCATAAATATTTGGATAAGTTCATAGTGGTATTCATTGATGATATCCCGATTTACTAAAAAACTAAAGAAGAGCATGACGAACATCTCAAAATCATTTTACAAGTACTTAGATATCACTAGCTTTATGCTAAGTTCAGTAAGTGTGATTTCTATAAAGATAAAATTCAGTATTTGAGTCATATAATTTCAAAAGATGGTATTTTTGTTGATTCTGATAAAATTAAAGCAATTAATGAATGGCCTGTCCCAAAAGATGTAATTGATGTACGGTCATTCATGGGAATAACGGGGTATTATAGAAAGTTTATTGAAGGGTTCTCTAGAATTGCTAACCCCATCACTTCTTTGCAGAAGAAAGGGAAGAAATTCATATGGGATCAAAAGTGTCAAGACAGTTTTAATTAGTTAAGAGAATTGTTAACCATTGCACCCATCTTAAAACTTGCAGATCCTAATAAGGATTTCGTCGTATGCACGAATGGACGCAACAAAGGACTTGGAGGGGTCTTAAGTCAAGAAGGTCATGCAATTGCTTTTGAGTCAAGGAAGTTAAAAATACATGAAAATAATTATGCTACTTACGATCTTGAGTTGGAAGTCGTGATACATGCTTTGAAAATGTGGCGCCATCAATTCATCGGAAGAACATTTATCTTAATGACTGATAATAAGGGCTTAAAGTATCTTTTGGATCAAACAAATATTAACACAAGGCAAGCTAGGTGGTTATTTTTCCTTAGCGAGTACGATTTTGAGATCCATCACATTAATAGAAAGGAAAATAAGGTTGCTGATGCATTGAGCATAAATGCTAGATTGAGTTTTGTGGCAGCAATCAGTACTTTTAAAACTGATCTGGAAAATTAGATCAAAGAAGGAATTAAGCAAGACGAAAATTACCAAAAATTACATGATAAAGTGGCTGAAAATTCATCTGAAAATGTTATAACAGATTGCAGTATTAATGAAAAAGGTTTCTTAACTTACAAAAACAAAATTTATGTGCCTAATTTTTTGAAGGTTAAGTTGCTAATTTTAGATGAAGTTCACAAGAGTCCTTATTCAGGGCATCCTGGTTATCAGAAAATGATAACTATGTTAAGAAATGAGTATTTTTGGCCCAACATGAAAAGTGAAGTTGCTGAATATGTAGCTAGATGTTTTGAGTGTCAGAGATGAACACCAACATCCAGCTAGGCTATGTAGCCCTTACCAATTCTAGAATGGAAATGGGAGATCATAAGCATTGACTTTATTACAGGTTTGCCTAAAAATCAGATGCATAATGACTCAATTATGGCTGTTGTTGATAAACTTAGTAAAGCTGCTCATTTTATTCCTATTAAAACTACTTTCAAGGGTTCTAACATTGAAGATATTTTCATGAAGCAAATTTTTCACTTGCATGGAATTCCAAAGGTAATTATTTCAGACCGAGACTCTAAGTTCACTGGTAACTTTTGGACAACACTGTTTAAAGGATTAAATACTAAGTTAAATTTCAACACTTCTTTCCACTCACAACCTGATGGTTAAACAAAAAGAGCAAATCAGATTTTGGAAAATATTTTAAGATTATATGTTAAAGATCAGCCATCTAAATGGGAGGATAACTTGCACTTAGCCGAATTTGCCCACAATAATAATTTTCAAGCATCTGCTAAGTTAAGTCTATTTGAAATTTTGTATGGAAGACAATGTTGTACCACAATTTCGAGGGATAATCCTGTAGATCGATTGATGTTAGGACCAGTTTTATTGAAAGAAATGGAGCTAACCGTGAAACAGGTTCAAGGTAACTTAAAAGTTTCCCAAGATTGGTAGAAAAGCTATGCTGATTTGAAACGCATAGAAAGAGAATTTCAGGTAGGAGACCATGTTTTTATAAATGTAAAGCCCAAGAAAAGTTATTTGAAGCTTGGGAGCTATGATAAATTAGCACCGAGGTATTATGGACCATTTGAAATCCTATCAAGGATAGGAGTTGTTGCATATCAATTGGCATTGCCATAGAATTTAAAAATCCACAATGTTTTTCATGTTTCTGTTTTAAAGAAGTATGTGCACGATGCTACTCATGTGTTGGATTGGAATGACATACAAGTGGAACCAGAAGGAGATTTTCAGGTGGAACCAGACTTTATTCTAGACCGGAGGAAAATTATGCTTTGGAATCACACCATAGGGTAGGTAAAGGTGCAATGGAAGCACCTTAGCACTGATGAATTTACTTGGGAGCTGGAAAGTAATATGCGAGTAGCATATCCAGTTCTGTTCCATGAGGAACTTGCTGATGAATAAGCAACATTGAGGACGATGTTGAGCTTAAGAGGGGGTGTTTGTAACATACCCTTTAAGCTGGAAAACATTTTGATAACTTTTATTGTAAAGTTTATTTTGGACAGGTGTCCAAGGATGACTGTAATTTGCACAATATATTATTATTTAATAAATAAAATAGGAGACAAACACCTAAGAGGACTGTTGAAAGAGCGATTACTGATCCACTAGGTGGAATGGAATCTCGGGTAGAAGGCAATGGACAAGTGGCAGCATCATGATGCAATTAACTAGTTGTTGGTATGGGACAACTCCCTTGAAATGTGGTCATAGTGCCCTGAAAGATGGGACTGGAGCTTGAGGCTCATTTATTCCAAACTGACCACTAAAAGACCTAGGCAGTCTATATAATAGCCATCAAATATTGAACTGAGGTTCATCACTTTTCCTGACAAGGAAATTTACCCTGGGGTTTTGTTGTGTTTGCACCCAAGAGATTTGATGAGGGGATATGCTGTTGTTGATCATGTTGTGAGTTTGCTAAACTCTTATTGAGTTCAGGAGGTTGATGCTGAGTGGAGAAGGCATTTTTCAGGAGGTTGATAATGAGTGGAGAAGGTATTTTTGAGTGCCTTGCTTCTTCACAGATTCCACTCACTTACTGGATCAGTAATCAGGCTTGGGGGTTCATTAGAAGTCAACAGTTGAGCTGCTTCTTCTGGAGCAGGTTGGGAGGAGCAGGCATCGTTGGGTGTTTGTCGGCCCTATCATCTTTTACAGGTTCTATTGTCTTATCTTCTTTTATTTTTAAGTTCTGTTATCTATTTAACTTTTACTGTTATGTTCTTTATTTCAGTTTTCCCGAATAATTTATTAATTCTGTATCATTCGAATGATTGAATAAAACGATCTCTGCATTTTTCCCCATGCAAAAAGGAACGACATCGTACTCTAGTACAAAGATAAATTAAGACAGATAGGTATGATCGGCGAGATAGCCAAGTGATAGAAAAGATGCAAATGATGTGTTTCTTTAAATTACTGTTTACTGTTAATTTTCTAAGTTTACCTATGTCAGTGTTTTTCAGTATTTTCTGATTCAGACAATTATCTCTAGGAATTACTATAATGTTTCTCTATATGCTTAAATAGCAGTTTGTTTAGAAATAAATAAATTTCATTCTGAAAATTTAATACAGATATTTCCTATTTCCTACAGTTACAGAGTAGATTCCATTAGATAGCATATTTATATCAATTTCTTTTAATAATAATGCATAGAAATGAATACAAAATATTTATGTATTAGATCATCTACTCTCACACAATTTCATCTATATTTAAAAGTAATTATATTTCTTTAACAGAGTCGAGTTATAGATTTTCATCACAAATAGTTTTGTATTTCTATGTTTTTATATTTCCCTGCTAGAGTAGGAAATCGAAACTGTTATCAGCATTTTTATTAACAGTAAAAAAACCAAGCAATTGCATAGTAATCATTTCGGTAGGTCCAATAGTTAAATTCCACAGATTCATTTTCAAGGTTTAAATAATACATTTGACTGCAATAAATTGAAATAGAAATAGCACACATCAACTCATTTTACCAAGACCAAACACTCACTCATTGTTATTCTTTTTTTTAAATGAAGTGCTTACAAGCTGAAACCTCATCATTATTTTTCATCTACCCATTGTTCCTATAAAACAACCAGTCGTATCTTTGTTTCACAAAACATTCACCCATCGATTTAAAATCAAGATAAACACAGAGGTTGTCAAAACATATTACATTCTCATATCATCGATGAGTTACAATTCATGTTTGCAGGCCAAGCCCTAAATCGACGAAAAGACACAACTATAACTTCTAATTCATCAAACCCTAAATTCGGGATCAAGTTTATAACATAAATAAAACTTCTTACAGGCCATAAGCCATACCTAGATATAAATTATCTATCCTGTAGCAAACAGACACATCATTTAACAAACTTCAGACACTTACATTATAACTTTAGCCATATACAAAAGAAAAACGATAATAGTAGTCATGAAACACCATGTATTACATTATTCAAGTCTAAGGGTAAAATCCCTATTTATAAAAGTGTTGTATTCAAAACCAAAAACGACATTTTCCTTATGGGTCGAGGCATATCCTCCCTATACTTCTAGAAAGATCTCAAACCCTATGTACATAACTCTCTGAGTTATAAATACAACAGACAAAATAACACACAGTCGGACATTATCTCATCAACATAGAGTTTTCAAAGCTACCACCGAGGCTGACCGGTTGGTATAGCTTTCCAACCTTCAACGCCATATTTGTGGAGCCATTGTTTAATGCACATGCAAGAACATTTTAAACGTGGTTAAAATAGTAACCTAGAAGAAGAAATTACAGTATTGAAAATTGAATAATTGTTGGTATCATGGTATGCACAATACATGGAAGGAAAGTAAAACATATTACCTTTCAAAATGCTAGCCATAGTAGCAACGAACGAAAAATCCTTTGCAACTGCAATGAAACCCTACCACGATAAAAGATGGAGTAACCGGAGCCAACACCAAACCATCAACTCTCAATAGTGTCAAGACCTGGAACAACCATAGTGAAGGGTTGGTTTCTCATACAAATCAAATTTCCAGCACCACAACCGATCTGACAATCGAAGCTCGTCAAGGTTACAAACCCAACTGATAACTTAACAAATAACTATTGCATGAAGAACTGAGAGCTCGGCTCTTCAATTTTATGAGGTTACGAGTTCAAAACTCAGAAGTAATGGGCAGAACAATGAAGCTAAAATTTCTCAGCCTGTCGACCGCGCAGAGCCACCACTACCAAAAGACTTGAACACAATAACTCATCAAAAAGGTAGCAAAGATAGGTTAAACCATTGCATCGAAACCCTTGATAGATCAATGTTGTAAATCACTGGATGGAATCACGAAATCCCAAGACATCTACCCTATTAATTGTTACATCATTACAAATTGCCACGATAAGCCACGGTGGAGTCACGGTGGAGCTAGCTCATCAACAAGTGAAAACGTATTCCCACACTTCAAGACTTTAAGAGCTATAATCACGGTGGTAGCACATGGTCGAGCACACTAAGCAGTGCCACATCAGAACTCCATTACCTTGGTAGTTATGTGCATTCAATGCCTAGGTTACGTTTACAGCTGCCAACCTGTAGTGCATATCAACGTTCACATCACATTAATCAATACATTGGATTTGCATATGCTATGGTCGAAAGTTTACATCTTGTCACAACACATTTGTACATAGTTGGATAGATAGCTCCATAGTTCTCATAGCAAAGTATGATCACATAGTTTGCATATAGTCCACATAACATATAGTTTGTATAGATTTCAACCCTCACATGATATTACAAAGTTGCATATAACTCATACCCATTGCATAATAGTTATTAAGATTCATAGGGTAGGATATATAATAGGGTATCACAATGCACACATATTTCATAGTTAGCATATAAGTTATATTGTGCATATAGTATCACACATACCATATGGGATATGTAGTACATAGTTGAGCTTTGAATTATATCTAATATTACATCGCATTATAAGTCATTTAAATCAATCAAAGAAACATACATTCTGTGTATGGTGATACATTCAACTAAATGGTGTAATGAAAGTTGTGATGACGAATTCAACCACTACCATCATAAAAAGATATATTTGCTCGAAATAATATTAAACAACAATACATAGAATTTTCTATAGTATGCCATGAAGAAAGATAGACAGTTATGCACTGTTCAGCTTGAAATCAAAAGGAAATTTCTTATAAATCTGAGCATAGAGATGAGATACAATCTTTATAGACGTTCTTATAATTTAATTACAAGCTTACAGTTTACAAAGATTCTCACCGGAAGAATGTCCACAATTTTATCTCTTCATTTAATGACAAAAGAGATTCACAGTAAAACTGTTTATTTACTGGTCGAAACCTCAAACCCTTACCTGTAAGCTGTCACAAGTACAAATCACATGCTTTAGCACGAACGCTAAGTAAGCCTCGGGGCGTCCGAAGGACTCCATCATCAATCAAACAAACGTACATTAGTCAAATAGATGTTTCATTATCCATAAACAACAACAGTAGAATTTGTAACATCACAACTAAATTTGGATAACATTTAGACATAAGCTAAAATCTGTTAGTCGAAAAATCATGTTTAATAAACCAGCTTTGCATTTAGTAAAACAAGATTTCATTTCATGCATTGTTCTTTTCCACCTTCATTAATTAAGCATTAAATGTCACGTAGAAAAATTTTAAAATTTTTGTGATTTTTCCGAGATGTTACATGGAGGGTAAAGATGAAGTGGAAAAGGAGTAGACAAATATATGCCAAGAATATGGCCAACAAAATGTTTGTGGTCATACAAAGTCACCTCCATAAATAATATATTATTGTATATTTTAACATTGTTGTAATCTACTAAGTTGTTATAGCTTGTCATTAAAGGGAGTACTCGATCTAGGCCATCGATGTGATAATCTTATGGATCAATAGGTTTAAGTTAAATTAGGTTTCATTCCTAACAAACAACATCCTTCATAATTGTAAGGATCCATAGGAATAAATCATGATGTTTGGTATGAAATATTCTCACCTATGATATATTTTAGCATTGTTTAATTCAGTAGGTACTAATCGGTTGCTAAGTGTTGACTCAAACCCAGTAGACAGGGGTTCCCATCGCTGTCGACACCATCCCACTGTGATCTCCCTGAGCACTAGCCCAGATAGGTTTTGCCCCATCTAGCAACACCTGCGAAGTAGATGAGGTCTCACTTGAGGCGTTCAAGGGAGAGTGGACGGAACCATGTTTCCGCCGAATGAAGGAGGATGTTTGCAGCACCAATTACTTAACTTATCGCGACATTCAAATATAGATACATGCATTCAGATTTAACATCATTCATATTCATAGCATCATTCAACAAGATCTTTGATCGCAACAAGTATAACATTAAAGCATTAGCTACAGCAAGAAAACATAGCATCATTCATGAATCGCAACATGCATTACCATAAAAGATACACAGGGAATTTCACCAAATAGTTCCGTCATCTCATATTACTTTAGCAAAACCCTGATACAATATCTCCGCAAAACCAGATGTCACCAATATCTCTTGATCTCAGATACAGACTCAAATACGCACACATCAAACATCTAAGGATCCATAATAAGATAATTCAACACTTACAACTTATGTCTATATATAGGCTTCTGCCCTTACAATTCTTGTCCACTTACTAACAACTTCCTAATCGACACTTTGTACAAATGACCCAAAATCTAACTAACGCAATCCAAATGACCCAAAAATCCACATACTGCGGTACAAATGACTCAAAAATACATAATATACGGTCCAAATGACCCAAGACCCACTGCGGTACAATTGACCCAAAAATGCATAAGATAATCTTCTTTACTCCTAGCTCACTGAATTCCGTGATATCCTTTGACATGTCGCAGCATCAGTGATGCTGCAATGTTACCTTACCAAACCGCTTGCCAACACTAAGGTAAAAAAAAGTAATTTATTTGTATAAGTTAGTTTTTTCTTACACTAGCTAAGAAAAGGTTGTCTAGGTTATGCTTTACATTGTGTTTATAGGAAAATACAAATCGATGTAGGAGGTTGTCCATAAGAGCTCAAGAATCCACAAAATAGTGATTAAAACATGGGTAATGGTGCTATTTTATGGTGAGTAGACATTATTAATCAATGTATCCTCGAATATGAGAGGAAATCATAGATAAAGATGCATAATTCGAGTATCTTAACTTAATGATAACTCCCAAAAACATAGAAGAAATATTGAATAAACACTCATTTAATTAAATCTAGATTTTTTGCACTCTGTGATATTTTGAAGAGTGGTAAAAAAAACCACTCTAAATCCCAAAAACATGGTTTTGAAATTGCAAAATGAGGGTTTCTAAAGCACCAAATGTGTCAAATTAGGGTATGTCGATATCCGATATTCACACGTCTGGAACTCGTTTTTACACTTTTTGAACCCATTCTTTCTCTTTTTAAGTCTGTGTTTGCACTTTAGAAAGGTTATTTTTGGACATTCTTAAACTATTTTTCACTTTTTAAATTGGATTTTTAGCTTTTCAATTAGAATTTTGCACACATTGAATCAAAATTTGAACTTGTTATGTTCAATATTTGATACTTAATTTTAAATCACATTTAAAATAGAACAAAACATAGAAAAATATGAATACACTAGCAACCGGAAAACATTTTCAAACATATAAATTTATATTATAAAAAATAATAAAAAGACTATATTCCTTAATGACCTCGTTCCATACTTTTTACAACAGGGCTCACATCACTAACACCATTGAGATTTAGCAAGCAAGGACACAATTTATCCCTAAAAAATATGTCATTTTCATTATCACAGGTATAGCCTTTAACAATAACATTGTTTTCGTCATTGTTTAATATATGTTTTTCCTTGGAATGATCTACAATAACTATGTTTGTTGCATCATCACGACCCATTAACTTTTTCCAACCTTTATATACGGTCTTCAAATAAACATGCATATTTCCAAAGTCAACATGACCCTTTCTTGGTATTTTGTCATAGTCCTCTTGTATTAGTATGTATTTAAACCTATGGAAATCAAATCCATTATTGTCGAATATATCAGGCCAAGAATCATACACATTCTTTTGTTGCGTGGATAGCCACAAAGCATCTTCGAAGATGCTAAGAAACTTTTCAATAAATTCAATAAAACTGGGCCACATATGGTATATCTTTGTTCTTGAAATGATATTTGGTTTTCTTTCCAATGCATTGTTCTACACATAAATTTTATGAAGTGCATGTACTAAGATTTCTTTGATATAAAAAATTATCAAGCATTATCTAATAATCTTGTATTTGCAAACAAAGAAAATCAATACATAAATTCCACTAATATCTAATATAATATATATATATATATATATATATATATATATATATATATATATATATATATATATATATATATATATATATATATATTTATATAGAAAAATCGATAAGTATTAAATGTTGTTAACATGACAATTTTTTATAGAATAACCCATGAACACTTGCATATTTCTCTGCTTATCTATTTTCTCTAATAATGAATTAATAATAATAAAATAGTTTGCACATGTCTTTCATAGGAAAAATATAATTTTGATTATATCATAATATTGAAGAATGCATTTAACGAGTATAAAAGGAAATATTATACAATAATGTCAACTATCCCTCTACAATGGTTCCTCTAAACCCAAAACCAATAAATTCTTCTTAGTTGATTATATGATTTCTTACAAATGCAATAACCATATTTGTAACCACAAAAAACAATATACAAGGCCCCATTGTATTAAGAACCATGTAGATTCTAACCAAATAGACAATAGCAAAGGGGTTATGGTGCTCAAAATTTTGTATCAATAATATAAGAATATAACAACGTAAAAAAAGCTACCATAATAAAGTGACACAAATAGATAATTAATTTTTAAAATATATATTGGAATAGTAAGATATCTATTACAATTTTTTTTCAATTGCTTGATGTAGAGAGGAATGGTGTAATATCAGACATTACATCGAACTTAGAAACATCCTACCAGACACTTCCCACCAAATATTTATCTTCTTTAGAAGATCCAACATAAGGTTTAACCAAAATGTAATGTTCAGCTGCATTTCCTTGTATTTGTGCACCTTGAAAGACAATCATAGCTACAGATTCCACTGTAAATTTATTTCTAATCTCATGGAACACAGTTTGCACATCTTTGAGGGTTTCTCCATAATCATGTTTAGGGTATTTATCAGAGAACCAAAAAAAATAGAGGGAAAATTGTTCCCCTCTTAGCCAACTCTCCAACATTGTATAAGAGATAAAGCTATATAAAAGTATTTATCAAAGTATCTTGCAATGCCAATAACATCATATTGTTTCGCAAGCTTACTTATTTTCTTTGTAAATTAAGATAAGGATTTGCTAATTGAATAGGTAGCATTCATATCCCTTGTAAAAATAAAAGTAAAAGGTTTTTTATTTGATGCGAAGAAAAATAACATCTCAAGTGTAATTTTATTTCCATCAATATAAACAATTCCTCATATTGAACACAACTAGCTCACACCACAATGCATTTTGAAAGTAACTAATCCCAATCACTGTCATGCCTAATGTAGATGTAAAATAAGATTGGCAGACAAATATTGTAGTATCTCTCATAGAATCCATAGAGATACTAATTTCTTTGTATTTGATATATATTTGCAAAATGGTTGAATCCTCTTTAGGAAACCAAAAATCATACTCATGTGCTACTAATTTTCATTTCTTGTTTGGAGACATGACCTTCTTCATATCACATATAATACTGCAAAGCCTCCGAAAATGATATTCAACAATTTAATAAACCTCAATCACATTTTTGTTGGACATATTGTTTGAAGAATAATAATCATATCCCTTAACACTCAAATATTTAGCAACCATTGTAGCTAGTGCTTTCACACTAGCTTGTTCTAAAAAGCACCTACTAAGACTTAGGGTAATCTTAGTAGTAGTTCAAAATGGGAATGCATGCACCCAGTAAATAAAAAAAATAAATAGTAAAAAAAATATAAACTACATAAATCATATGCATTGAAAGTAAACCTAGTCTAACAATTTGTTTTCCAATCTTCATCAAACAAGAGGGTAAGAGAAAGAATGTTTTTCTTCTATTATAAAAATGGATTTTTTACAGACCAAGAGTTACCTTGAAATAATGGAGGTAACGATGATCCTTCCAGTTGTCCGAAGCAACAGGTCGTTGGTCTCGAAGCAGCTTTGGTTTTTCTCCAATCACAAATCATAGGGTAACGAAATATTTACAATAGGTGAAACAATAAGCCACACGAAAGGCGTCAAGGACCTCTCAATAAAAATTTTGGCAAAGTGATGGTAAGGTAGAAAAATTGAGAAATTATGATGAAATGAGGAACCTTCACCACTATTATAGAGGAAAATGGCCTTAGTAATAGCACGTGGTATTGAGTGAATTGTGGTGTTGGCCCTTAGTATTGTGGGGCAGTTTAGGGTTTTCCCTCTCTTTTTGACTTTTTCGAATGCTTTTCCCATTTTTATTTTATTTTTGTATTTTTGGGGATTGTATCCCTATTTCGAGCGACTTTCTTCTTCTTTGAGACAATATGCCAAATTTCCCTATTTTTGAAGAGGGAAATTGTATTTAAAAATCTTAATTAAGGGCTATTTTGCGGTTTTTAAGTTTAGTATTTTTGGAAAGTGAAGGTTTTATGTAGGAAAAAAGAGGAATGTGATGGTATGAATAGGGGATGAGCATGGTGTTTAAATTTTGGTGTTAACATATTTCCTTCTTATATGTGAGGGAAAAAGCTAATTGTATGGCTGATAAACATCATAGGTTCTTTCTTTTCTGGGATAATATGTGTGCTAGTCGTATGTAGAACATAGGTTGTGTTGGAGTGTAGAACAAGCTCTTTGTCTAGACTACAAGGACCGAATCTGCAAATACACCACTCAAAATGGATGAGGTACATATAATCTCAAATATATAGACCAGGCGGGCATACCCATGCTCATATCAATGTATCAATATATACAAATAGGAACTAGTCCCAAAGGGGACCTAGCCAAAATATGGAAAACTACAGTGTACGTCATAATGTTGCAAGATGGACTCAAATATGGAATGTAATCATGTTCCAACCATGGTTGATCTGAAGAACTAAAACTAAAAATAATGGCATTCACCGAAATTGCAAGATCACAATAATTGATGCTCTACTGGAATAGGAGGGGTCCAACAATTGTATGGACTCAACAAATAAAAGTCGGAAACTTCGATGTACACCAGTAGACTGCATCTGAAATGGGATACACTATAACTGAAGGGCTTCCAAACACTATCATGAACGTAGCCTGGATGTCACTAGGAACATAATTTAATGGAAAAATTCCAAAGAGACTCTACAATGTGCTAGAGTCAAAGGACATCCAAGGTATTCGACCAAAACATGAAAGGACCATTACCTTATAAGAATCTCAATGGTGTGATGGTGAATCTAAAATCGAGCATGTGAGAAACAATTGTTCTAAGGGGCATTAAGGAATTCCCTTAGGTGCTTCATAGGAACTCACCATTGATGGTGATGAGGTTAAGGTACAGGGGCCTCTGGGTCTATCGTAATACCCCCAAGACATTTTTTATTTATTTTTTATTAAGTGTTATTTCAAAAACAATTATTATTTGTAAATGAGTTATAAAACTCAAAATACTCACTTGTGGTGTGAGTGGATATTTTGCACAACAATTATTATTTTTATTATAAATAAAAAAAGAGACACTTGGAGGAATTAGTTGAAAGAGGGGATACCACCATGACACAAAGAACAAGTGTATAGAAAGAAAGGTATTTTATGTGAATCAATCCAATCTAAAAGCTCAACTTCCATACAAGATCCAAAATTATAGGGATCAAAAGATTGATTGAGATGGCACAAGACCTGGGAAAAAACTATAAATTGGTTCACTGAGATAGCACATGAGGCTATGTTGTGCATGGAGAGATCGTTTCTATGACGACAAGTTGTTGATTATTTCTCCTTTCGATTTGTAAGTCCATCATTGGGTTTGTTACAGACTATGAGAGAGAGTGTTGCATTCAAACCTTGCTTGCTAGTGCTATTGTGCATGGTGGTGATCCAGCTCAGGGGTGGAGTTGGGCGAGTGGAATTGTTGTCCTCTCCCATGGTTGGGAGGAACTGAATATCCAAGTGTTTGTTCCCAAGTAAGTAGATTCCTTTACATGTGTTTATACTTGTTTTTATAATGGACAAACTGTTGGCGTCTCCTTTGTTTTGTAATATGCATACAATGAATAATTTTGAAATGAACACGGTGTGAACCAATATTATTGTATCCGCATAAAGGTTGAATGTTATATGGAATTCGTGAATTAGACAGGATCTATGGCAAAGATGTGATCGATTCCTTTTTCTTTATATAATGATGTCACAGGGGTATACTCTGTTACAAATAAGAGTACTCTGACATTCATTTTTGTTATAAAGTATGTATTTATCCTCTTAATACAGTAAACGAATCTGGTGTTAAACATAGATATTTGATTTCTATTGTATGAAATAAAATGATTGTGTTTATCAAATTATTCCCATGCAAAATCGATTATTGTTAAAATGTTGTAGTGCGGCCTCTTCAAAGAGAGAGCACATAGATTTTTGTTAAAATGTTAGAGGAGACCTCTCTGAGGAGTAGAGAAAACAGACACTTCGTTATGTTTTTACTATTATAAAATCACTATAATCTCATGTTAAGATATGGACTCAACACTCTCTGAAACGGAATAAAATTTATAGAGTTAGGAATTGCATGAATATGATCTTGAATTTAATAATGGGGTGATAGTTGATATATAATAATGGGTGGGGGTTATCCTATGTATGTATGTGTTGAGCAATGATGGTATTGAGTGGGTCGAATGGGAGTCTCCATGTATTTCTTTCAGGAGTTACCTTCATACTAAATGTAGATCGGATATTCGATCGATCCTAACAATATTATTTTCTCTATGGATATAGAGATTGGATCCTTGTCGAATGAAATGGTTTTATAAATATATGGTTAAATAGAAATGGAAATCGGTCGTTTGTGGATTATTGTAAATTGTTTAACTCATAAATATATTTTAAACGGAGATTTGGAATTGCGGTTATTATTGGTGTAATTCGAATATAAATATTTATAATCTTATAAAGTTAAATTGTCTTGTATTAACCTTTAAAAATAGAGATTGGACCTCTATCAATGGAAACTGGGTTGGTTTAGTTTACGTCTGCATCTTTCAAATGGTTATATCACGATTATTAAGTGTTGTATTTATTTCCTTGGTTATCTCAAATGGTCCACAGTACCTTGGTGCCAGTTTAGCACAAATCCCAAGCTTAAAAGAATTTTTCTTGGGTTTAACCTTTAGAAAGACATGATCCCCAACCTGAAATTTTATTTTAGTGCGTTTTAGGTCTGCATAACTTTTTTGTCTATCTTGTGGAACTTTTAAGTTCCCTTGTACCTGTTTCACTGTTAGCTCCATCTCTTTTAACAAATATGGTACTAAGATTAATTTTTCAAGAGGGTTATCCCAAGAAATAGGAGTACAACATTTCCTTCCATACAAAATCTCAAATGGACTAAGTCTAGCAGATGCTTGATAATGATTATTGTATGCAAATTCAACTAAATGCAAATAGTCTTCCCACTTAGTTGGCCGGTCTTTAACATACATTCTTAACATGTATTCTAAAATATGATTAACCCTTTAAGTTTGTTCATCAGTTTGTGGATGGAAAGAAGTCCTAAAATTTAATTTAGTATTTAAACCTTTAAACAATGTTGTCCAGAAATTTCCAGTAAACTTGGAGTCTGGATCAGAAATAATTACCTTTGGAATTCCGTGCAAGCAGAAGATTTGCTTCATAAACACATTTGCAATGTTAGTAGCTTTGAAAGTAGTCTTAACAGGAATAAAATGAGCAGATTTACTAATTTTATCCACAATCACCATTATTGAGTCATTTTGTTTCTGATTCTTAGGTAAACCTGCAATAAAATCAATACTTTTAATTTCCCATTTCCACTCCAGAATTGGCAATGGTTGCAATAGGCCAGCTGAGTGTTGATGTCCAGCCTTAATTCTCTCACATTCAAAACACCTAGCTACGTATTCAACCACTTCATTCTTCATGTTGGGCGAAAATTAGTCCTTTCTTAACATAGTTATCATTTTTTGATACCGAGGGTGTCCCGAATAAGGAATTTTATGAACTTCATCCAAAATCAGCAGTTTAACTTTTGACACATTAGGTACATAAATTTTGTTTTTATAAGTCATTAAACCTTTTTCATTAATGTTGTAATCTGTTCTTAAATTTTCAGATAAATTTTCAGCAACTTTATCATGCAATTTTTTATAATTTTCATCTTGCTTAATTCCTTCTTCGATCTGATTTTCCAGATCTGTCTTAAATGTGTTGATTGCTGCCACAAAACTTAGTCTGGCATTTCTTCTCAAGGCATCAACAACTTTGTTTTATTTACCCTTAATGTGTTGAATTTTGAAATCATACTCACTAAGGAAAGCTAGCCACCTAGATTGCCTTGCGTTAAGATTTGTTTGATCCAACAAGTATTTCAGGCCTTTATTAGCTGTTATTAATGTGAACTTTCTTCCAATCAAGTGATGGCGCCACATTTTTAGTGCATGTATCATGGCTTCCAGCTCTAGATCATAAGGTGCGTAGTTCTTTTCATGAATTTTTAACTTTCTAGACTCAAAAGCAATAGCACGACCTTCTTGAGTTAAGACCCCACCAAGTCCATCGTTACATGCATCAGTGCATACAATGAAGTCTTTATTAGGATCAACATTTTTTAATATAGGTGTTGTTGTTAATAACTCTTTTAACTTCTTAAAACTTTCTTTGCATTTTTTATCCCAAACAAATTTCTTCCCTTTCTTCTGCAAATAAGTTATGGGATTCACAATTCTAGAGAATCCTTCAATAAACTTTATGTAGTAACCTGTTATTCCCATAAATGACCATACGTCACTTATGTCTTTAGGGACATGCCACTCGTTAATTGCTCTTATTTTATCTGGGTCGATAGAGATTTCGTCTTTAGATATTATGTGACATAAGTACTGTATTTTATCTTTATAAAAGTCACATTTACTGAACTTAGCATAAAGCTGATGTTCTCTTAAAACTTGCAGAATTATTCTCAAGTGTTCGTCGTCCTCTTCTTTAGTTTTTGAATAAATTAGAATATCATCAATGAACACAATTACAAACTTATCCAGGTACTTAAGTAGAACGTTATTCATTAAACACATGAAGATTAGTTAGCCCAAAAGGCATAACTATGAACTTGTAGTGTCCATAACGAGTTCTGAAAGCAGTTTTGAATATGTCTTCATCAGTTATTCTAACTTGATGATATCCAGACCTTAAATCAATTTTAATGAATATCTCTGCTCCGCGTACCTATCAAATAGATCGTCAATGCGGGGCAATGGATATCAATTTTTAATAGTAATTTTATTAAGTTGACGGTAATCTATGCATAGTCGCAAAGTACCGTCCTCCTTTTTAACAAAGATAACTGGTGCTCCCCATGGAGACACACTTGGTCTTATGTAGTTCTAATCTACTAATTCTTTTAGCTGAGATTTTAGTTCATTTAACTCCAGAATATTCATTCTGTAAGGAGCCTTTGAGCTTGGTACCGCTCCCGGTACTAACTCAATGGTGAAATCAAGTTCCCTTTTTGGAGGTAGTCCTGGAATTTCTTCTGGGAATACGTCAGAAAAATCCTTAAGAATATGTATGTCTTCCAGTTTTATCTTTTAGTATCTTCTTTAGATGAACATTCGTCATTAATAACATTCACATCAAACATTTTGCAGCCCTTTCTTACAGCTTTATTTACTTGTAAAGCAAAAATTTGTCTTACAAATGTTTTTCTAGGAATTCCTTTTACTATTTCAGTACTACCTTGATTATTCAAACAAGTAAATAATTTTCGTAACAGTTAATTACTACTCTATGCTGTTCAAGCTAGTCCATGCCAATTAAGACATCATATCACCCTAATGGCAAAACATTCAAATTGACTTGCGTTTTCAGCTGACTCATAAGTAAATCACAACTTTTGACAAATTCTGTAACTTTTCTTTTAGTGACTGTTGCTAGCTGAACTAACCATGAATTATCAAATTTTTCTACCTTTAACTTGCAACTTTTCACTAAATCAGGCAAAATGTAACTCAAACATGCACCTGGATCTATTAAAATTGAAATAGATTTGTTTTGTATCATACCTTTAATTTCGACCATAGATGTTTGATGGTTTTCTTGCGATTTTCCAGCACTGCATTAATCGTGGGAATTTCTCTTGCTACATCACCAACTGTTGGTTCTGCTTGTATGGTGTGAATGTTGTTAACTGCCTTTCTGTTGCATGGATAGTGAGCTCGAGTATGTGTTCCACCAGATTCATAACATTTTAAAGGTGGTCTGGTATTATTATTATTATTATTATTATTATTATTACCAGATACATTCCTTGTAGCTTTGAAATTCTGCAATGCATTACCCCTGTAATTATTACTCGAAAAATTTATGTTATTAAAATTGTTCTTAAAACTTCCAGAATTTTTATTAAAACTTTTCTTTTTATGCTCAAAATTATTAGACTTATTACTTCTCCAGCCAGATATTCCTTCTTTTTTCTGTTTTGTTCAAAACAGAAATTAACTTCCTCATGGCTTCTTCTAAAGTTGAAGGATTATCATATTCAATTATGTCCTTTATGTGGAAGGGTAAGCAGCTTAGAAACCTTTGTATCTTAGGTTTTTCTTCAACTAGGTAAGGTACATACCTTAACAAGCTAAGAAATTTGTTACATAACTCCTTCATGGTCATAGAACCCATCTTTAAATCATAAAATTCTTTTGAGTTATCTTCGTAGTATTGTTCGGATAAAAACTTTTTCTTGAACATATTCTTAAATGTACTCCATTTTATGTCTTTGTCCTTAATATTTTTAACTCTTTTGATATCTTGCCACCAAATGTCTTCCCTTCCAGTGAGATTGTATATGGCCATCTAAGCTTTTAATTGAGATGAATAGTTATAAATCTGAAAATACTTCTTCATTCCGGACAGCCATGCTTCAGCTACCTCTCCCTTTTCATTTTCTCCATTAAAAGTTGGAGGTTTAATCTTTTTAAACTCTCCTAAAATTTGTTCATAATTTTTACGTCTTTTCTTCGGACCATAGTCACTATCACTGCTGTCCTAATCAGAATTATATTTTCCGCGATAAGTTTTATCATCTGATTCAGAAGAAGAAGAGTTACTTTCAGTTTTATAGTATTTTGCTTTCTTATCTCTGTGTTTGTAGGACATTGTTCCAAATTCAGTTTTTGCTTCTGTTCTCTTATATTTTTCATCTTTATGGTATTTATCCAATAAAATCTGATTTAATTCCTCTTGTGCTCTTAAAATCCTTTCATTTTCTTCCTTAACACTTTTTATTTCAGTTTTTAAATCCTTTACAGTAGATTTTTTCATTAATATTCTCATGTTCATCATTATTACATTCATTATGAGGAGATCTGTCCTTTGTTGATTCCTTCAATATGTCCATACCTGAAAATTAAATGTCAAGCTGTTCTGTACAGAAACAAATTTAAATAAAAGTTACTAACTTAGATTTTATGTTTTCATTTTTTGTTTTGCGCGTGTGAGCCTATTTCAGGCCCAGAGTTTGAACTCGCGCTCTGATACCAAGGTACTGTGGACCATTTGAAATTCACACTAGCTTGTTCTAAAATGAACCTACTAAGACTTAGGGAAATCTTAGTAGCAGTTTCAAAATGGGAATGTATGTACTAAGTAAATAACATAAAATAATAGTAAACAAAATATAAACTACATAAAGCAAATGCATTAAAAGTAACCCTAGTTTAACAATTCTTTTTTGCAATCTTCATCAAACAAGAGGGTAAGAGAAAGAATGTTTTTCTTCTATTATAAAAATTGTTTTTTTACAGACCAAGAGTTACATTGAAAGAATGGAGGTAATGGTGGCCCTTGCATTTGTACAAAGAAGCACGTCCTTGGTATCCAAATAGATTTAGTTCTCCAATCACACATCATAGGGTAAGGAAATATTTACAGTATGTGAAACAGTAAGCCACACGAAAGGCATCAAGGACCTTTGAGTAAAAATTTTGGGAGAGTGATTGTAAGGTAGAAAATGGAGAAATTATGATGAAATGAGGAACCTTCGCCACTATTATATAGGAAAATGGCACTAGGTAATATCATGTTGTATTGAGCGAATTGTGGTGTTGGTACTTAGTATTGTGGGGCAGTTTAGGGTTTTCCCTCTCTTTTTGACTTCTAAAATTTGTTTTCCCCATTTTTATTTTATTGTAATTTTGGGGGATTTTTTCCTTATTTCAGGGGACTTTCTTCTTTTTTTAGGGAATATGCCAAATTTCCCTATTTTTGGAGAGGGAAATATTTAAAAATGGTAATTGAGGGCTAATTTGGGGTTTTTAAGTTTAGGATTTTGGCAAAGTGAAAGTTTTATGTAGAAAAATGAGGAATGTGATGGTATGACTAGGGGATGAGCATGATGTTTAAATTTTGGTGTTAAGAGATTTCCTTCTGATATGTGAGGGGAAGAGCTCATGGTATGGCTTATAAACATCACAGGTTCTTTCTTTTCTAGTATAATATGTGTGCGAGTGGTATGGAGAAGAGAGGCTTTATTGGAGTGTAGAACAAGCTCTTCATCTAGACTACAAGTGACGAATCTGCAGATACACCACTCAAAATGGATGGGTACATATAATATCAAATATATAGATAAGGCGGGCATACCCATGCGTGTATCAATGTCTCAATATATACAAATAGGAGGTAGTCCCAAATGTAATGCCCCTAAAATGACTATGGACTTTAAGAGCACCTGTCGAGTGACCCGGCGTAACAGACTTCAATAAAGTGGCCCTTCGAGTTAGGATGTGTCTTAATAAGGGAGAATCACCTGATGATGTGCATGACTATAGTTGATAAATAAATTAATGAATTGAATTATATGTGTGGACTGGGATAATTGATTAATCAGTTCTTGCTTAAATGCTTAGCCTTGATTGGTCAAGTCAAAGTATAGTAGGACAGCTACAACCCTAGCTTTGTGACTTGGGAGGACGCAACTGAGATGCGTCATAGCTTTCCGCATTTATTCTGAACTTCGGGACAAAGTTCTAAATAAGTAGGGGTGTATGTAGTGCCCCTAGACTACTGTAGACATTGAGGGCACTTGCTTAGTGACCCGACTGTTTGAAACATTAATAAAATAATCCTTTGATTTTATTTTGAGTATATTTATGATTACGATTGATTGTAAATCAATAAAATAATGATTTATGTTTGTGAGAAATGTGTGTAGCAATAGGTGAAACGGTTCACCGAAGGACACACAAAGGAATATGAAGGGTCGTAGAGTACGGGTAAATCACACACAGGGGAAGCGACGACGATGTCGACTCCCAACAAGAATACCACGCATGAGCAGATAAGCATTGATCCGCTTGCTCAAGAGGAATGCGTGATGGCGTACGAGGTGGGCCACGACGGAGTTGGTCACGTACGAGTTGAGGGGCGCGCAGTGAGAACGGACTCACTCATCAACGCCATTAGTCCCTAGATAGCATGTAGACGGAGGATGGATGGTAACGATTCCTAAAATCCCTACAAGAGTTCCCGCAAGTCAAAACGGAAATATGGTGGCAGAAGGGCCCAACGATGAGGTACCCTGTCGAGAACGGAAAGAATGGACGCAAGGACCCAACGAGGTGGTACCATGCCAAGGAATGGAAACCATGGATGATTGGACCCGACGGAGTGGTGCCATATCAGAGAATTAAAAATTAAGGAACCAGGAGCCCAACGATGCGGCATCGAGATCCTAGTGAATTTGATTGTTAAATTAAAATTGCATAAAAACTTAGGAGAATAACTCTAGATTATTGCTTAGCAAATGCATAACAATAGCTAAGACATTTGCACATGAATAGTTATATTTTGTTGAGCATTTAAAATAATAGAAATTATTATTTAGGAGCAAAATAGATTAGACACCTAGTCAACTAAAAGCTAGGAGTTGATTAAAATATCTGGGGGACAAACTAGAGCAAACTTAGGGATGTAGGTGCACTTCCCAGAGAAACTGACACTTGGATGGGTGAGTGTTTAATTGATTAAATTATTAAAAATATTTAATTATGCATGAAGCGACATGTGTCGCAGGAGACTTCCCTTTATAAGGAAGGCTTAAGGAATGGGTAGGGGACCCATAATTTGGACGATTGTCGTAATTTTCGAATGCCTCAAAGACTTGCTGCTATCTAAGGGTTTGGCTTAGAAATCCTGGTGGGAAGGGAAGCCCAAGCTGAATTTCTGAAATAATTGTGTGAGCTCTACGACCCAAAGCTCGGGGGAGGCCATGCGACTGAAAGCATGAGCCTATGGTTGGGTGGCGAAGCTAACGGTTGCTTCGCCAATGGAAACGAGCTTTGCTGGAGGGATCCTACGGAAGACACAGACGGCAATGGACCAGCTGCATCGGGTTGACAGGTTAAGGTTTTGCTTATTTTTGTTAAGTTATTCACTCTTTTATTTTATTTTTCCAATAACTATAATGGCTAATTTGTTTGCATGAAGTTGTTAAAGTTTCAGGTTCAGTTCAAGGGGACCCTAAAGGAGGGGCTCTACACCAAAGGGGACCTAGCCAAAATATGGATAACTATAGTGTACATCATAATGTTGCAAGATGAACTCAAACATGGAATGTAATCATGGTCCAACCATGGTTGATTTGAAGAATTGAAACTAGAAATAAGGGCATTCACTGAAATTGCAAGATGACAATAATTGATGGTCTATTGGAATAGGAGGGTTCCAACAATTTTATAGACTCAAGAACTAAGAGTTGGAATCTTCAAGGTACACTAGTAGACTGCATCTGAAATGGGATACACCAGGAACCATATAACTGAAGGGATTCCAAACACTATCACCAACACAGCTTGGATGTCACTAGGAACATAATAATGGAAAGGTTCCAAAGAGACTCTACAATGTGCTAGAGTCAAAGGACATCCAAGGTCTTCGACCAAAACATGAAAGGACCATCACCCTGTACGAATATCGATGGTGCAATGATGAAGTTGAAGTTGAGCACGTGAGAAACAACTCTTCTAAGGGGCACTAAGGAATTCCCTCAGGTGGTTCATAGGAACTCACCACTGATGGTGATGAGGTCAAGGTACATGGACCTATTCGTCTATTGTAATACCCCCAAAAAATTTGTATTTATTATTTATTAAGTGTAATTTCAAAAACAATTATTATTTGTAAACGAGTTATAAAACTCAAAATACTCACGTGTGGTGTGAGTGGATATTTAGAATAACAATTATTAATTTTATTACAAATAAAAAAGAAAGACACTTGGCGGAATCATTTGAAAGAGGAGACACCACCATGAGACAAAGAATAAGTGTATAGCAAGCAAGAGATTTTATGTCAATCAAATCCAATCTAAAGGCTCAACCTCTAGACAAGATCCAAAACTATAGGGATCAAAAGATTGATTGAGATGGCACAAGATATGGGAAAAAACTATAAATTGGTGGGATGAGATAGCACACGAGGTGACGTTGTCCATGGAGAGATTGTTGCTATGAGGGAAAGTTGTTGAGTTTTTCTCGTTTTGATTTGTAAGTCCATCATTGGGTTTGTTACACACTATGAGAGAGAGTGTTGCATTGAAACCTTGCTTGCTTGTTCTATTGTACATGGTGGAGTTGGGCGAGTGGAATTGTTGTCCTCTCTTATTGTTGTTAGGAACTGAATCTCCAAGTGTCTTTTCCCATTATTTTCAAGTAAGTAGATTCATTTACATGTGTTTATACTTTTTTTTTATAATGGATAGCAAGTAAGTCGATTCATTTACATGTGTTTATACTTTTATTTATAATGGACAAACTGTTGGCGTCTCCTTTGTTTTGTAGTATGCATACAATGAATCATTTTGAAATGAATACGGTGCGAACCAATATTATTGTATCCTTATAAAGGTTGAATGTTATATGCAATTCATGAATTAGACAAGATCTATGGCAAAGATGTGATCGATTCCTTTTTCTTTATATAACGATGTCATAGGGGTATCGAAATAGTTATCGTGACTCTGTTACAAATAGGAGTACTCTGAGATTGCTTTTCGTTATAAAGTATGTATTTATCCTTTTTATACAGTAAACGAATCTGTTGTTAAACACATAGATTTGATTTACGTTGTATGAAATAAAATTTCCCATGCAAAATCGATCTTCGTTAAAATGTTGTAATGCATCCTCTTCAAAGAGAGAGCACACATATTTTTGTTAAAATGTTAGTGGCGGCCTCTCTGAGGAGTAGAGCACATAGACACTTTGTTATGTTTTGACTGTTATAAAATCACTATAATCGCTTGTTAAGATCTGGACTCAACACTCTTTGAAATGGAATAAAATTTATAGAGTTAGGAATTGCATGAATATGATCTTGAAGTTAATAATGGGGCGATAGTTTATATCTAATAATTGGCTGGGGTTATTCTATGTATGTATGTGTTGAGCAACGATGGTATCAAGTGGGTCGAATGGGAGTCTCCATGTATTTCTTTCACGAGTTACCTTCATACTAAATGTAGATCGGATCTTCGATCGATCCTAACAATATTATTTTCTCTATGGATATAGAGATTGGATCCTTGTCGAATGAAATGGTTTTCTAAATATATGGTTAAATAGAAATGTAAATCGGTCTCTTGTTGATTACTGTAAATTGTTTAGCTCATAAATATATTTTAAACAGAGATTTGGAATTCCAGTTATTATTGGTGTAATTCGAATATAAATATTTATAATCTTATAGAGTTAAATTGCATTGTATTAACCTTTAAACACAGAGATCGAACCTCTGTCAACAGAAATTGATTAAATATGTATTATTCTCAGTCATGAAACTAGGTTGGTTTAGTTTACGCTGTCAGCATCTTTCAAATGGCTATATCATGATTATTAAGATAACAGTTGTGTTTATTTCCTTATGGAAATCAACCTTCCTGGAGGTAGAATTGTGGATAAGGAAATAAACTTTTCTGGAGGGGTAGAAGACTTTCATTCTATAACCCAGTAGGGGGAGATGTGTAACTCCTGCAAGTGTCCTTTTTAACACAATAAATTAAAAATCTTCCTGGCCATTTGCATTTTTAAAAGGGGTTTTCAGTTAGGGTTTAGTAAATCCCCTTTAAGATAGATCTATGCTGGTAGGGTATGACAGTTGACACGATCTTTACTTTCATTTGACTGTTCATTGTTGGGTTTAAGTTTTTTTTGCTTCCAAGATCATTACATCGTCCTCATCTTAACGTGAGTGGTTATATTGTTCTTAACTAAGACGCACAGGACCTTTGCTAAATCACCCGCCATCGCTCTGTCTGTTACCTCCTGTAAGTAATTGTGACAGTCCCTGGTTTATCTGCTTTGGCGTTTAAACTAAAAGTTTTACTCAATCAGTGATTCGTATCATTACGTTTGTGGTCTTTGTATAGTTTTCGATTTGTCCAATGTTTCCATACTTAGCATCTCTAGAAGTTCTTTCCTCGTAAGATCTGCCCTCCTGTAGTTTGCAGTTAAAAGAATATAAGTCGTGTGGTGGCAGTTCTTTCAATTAATGGGGTTACTTAGTTTGCAGTTAAAGAAATATAAGTCGTGTAGTGGCAGTTCTTGCAATTAATGGGATTACTTCAGTTAAGAATCCTGATTGAGACTATCCATAATCTACGGCCTCATGTCTGTGTTGTGTGACTGTTGTAACTATTCGGGGGGATTGATAAAATAAATCGAGAGATGGAATAATGCACATGACACGTCATGCCTACGTGTGTAATCCAAATCTCGGTGTTGTTGTTGATGAGGCTACTTGTCACTCTCGTTAGGACTCATTCATGTGCCCCTTGTTGTTGTGCTTCCAATCGTTTAACCTCCTTCATCCTTGCTTCTGATCGAGATCGAATAGGGTTGACATTGGTTGACATTGGGTTAATAATACCTGGTTTTAATCATGTGATAATCCCGTGTATAGGAGTGTAAAGTTCAAACCAAAGTTCATAGTATCATAATGTGCAATATCGTGCATAGTTAAACACTTCCAAGTATGCGAGCTATGGGAAAAAGGTTACACACATTTGAGTTGAATTTTTAGATAGGCTTGATCTTATTAGAAGTATGCATATTGAGAAGTTGTATTCAAATAGATAAATACTTTGGAAAATATCGCTTTTGACATTATGATTTACATATTGAATGATAGCAAAGGAAAAGCTATATGATCATGGAAGTGGATGTCTCTCATATATATATATAGTTTGGGTGTATTCGATGTATATAATTGCAACTATTATAAATATATTGTCAAAGAAATTTGTGGGATATAATTTGTCCAAGAAGCTACAATGAACAAATGCACATATGAAGGGCTACCGCAACCTTTTAATCACTCTAATTAGTGATGGATGAACCAGATTTAATATCAAGCAGATATTCCTTGATTAGATTCTTCGAGCACATCAATTGGAAGGCTCTGATTGAATTGGCGTTGGGATATGAATTTCTTAACCAAACGTTACTTTGATTAGTGTGATAACCTGTCGCGCTGGAACTCGATCGGCTGGCTAACCGATGGAATCCAAGAAGTGTGCCTCGTTGTTGAAGAGAGCTCGATCGATTGTCTCTTGCTTTGTCTAAAGCAGGAGAGCTCGATCAATTGTATTGAAGCTTGATAAAAGCCATACCTCCTACAGAGCAACAGATTTCGATTCCATTGATCGTGGCGTTGTGGATTTGCGTGGTTCGATCGGCCAGAACCATGGCGTATTCCATCCCCTAGACCATATATAAGCGATCCCCCTCGCAGTAGCCTCCCAAGAGCTTCAAAATGCTGGCATGGTGGGCACTGCCAAGAGTCCTGAGCTGAAATCCCTGATTTCTGAAAGTGGCAGCCACCCTGGTGTTTTCTTGCACACGAAATTAATAAGGTGAAACAATTTAGGTTTCGAGATAGTGATTTATTCGCTGATAAGCTCATAGATTATCTCTGTTTTCTTGCACACGAAATTAATATCAGATTAGGTGTTTTCTTGCACAAGAAATTAATATTAGTTGTGTTTTCTTGAAGAGAAAAATATTTGAGGATTACTCTCGCTGATCTCTCGAGCTCTCCGTTGATTGATTATGTAGCAGGCGAATCATCTGAATGCGCAGGTAAGTGATGACCTACTTGTTATGTCTGTTGGTGATCTGACATTAGGCAAACAAAAGTTCATACATATAATGGACCCGAAAGTCTCTATTTAAACACTTCTACATGCTAAAACCCTAACCTAGCTTTATGCCCTAAGCTTTATGCTTTACAAAGGCTTTAACTCAACTTAGCTTTACTTCTAATAATACAACTCACAAAAGCGGGAGGTAATTACTTTTTCCAACACTCCCCCTTAATTACAACCGCTAAACATACCATCTAATTTCAGCTAAGAACATAACAAAATTGCCTGCTGGTCTATGTCTCAGCTAGGCTTAGAGAACATCTTCATCTTGACTTTCTTTGCTGCAATGTGCTGATGCAGCGTCTTCTCATACTTTCTACTCCAAACTTTGAAGCTTTCAATCCTTTTCTTCTTCTTTGTGCTCCAGACTTTAAACTCTGGATATCTCTTCTTGTTATTGCATGGATGTTTCTTTTTTCCATGGCTCTCACTGGAAAACCAGTGATCTACAGCATCTTCAATGCTTCCTGCAAAATACTTGTTGCATGTTTCTTCCTCCAGCTTTTCAACTGGGTACATTGCATATCTTGCTTCTTCTTCAGATTCTGCTACTACGGAATGTAAGTTGTCATCTACAACTTCTTTTGGCTTTGCAAGCCAATCCTCAATGAATGCCAAATCTTCTTCGAAACTTGTTACTTTAGCTTCGTCCTCCTTAGTTGCTACTGCTACAAAGACATCATCCACTTGATTGTCATTTTCAAGTAGGGTTACCATTCCAAACAACAACTCATTAATGAGTTTCTTTTGTTGTAGCACTGTCACTCTTTCTTCATAAGAAAGGTGTTCACCATCATACTCTGGTTGAAGTTCTTCAACCTCTATTGCTAAGAGGTTAGGAGCTTGTGTATTCGCCATCTGCTGAGGCTCACTGAGGACTATGGACTCCTTCTCTTGAGTCCACATCCTTCCTTCCTTATCGCTCCCTAAAAAAAATATAGGATTTGCTTCGGGCTCCCTTAATGCAAGATTTCCCCCAAATCTAGCAATCTGAACTCTTTCTTTCAATTTCAAGGCTACGGCCTTTTACTTTCATGCAAGGGTTTCAAACTTCACTTTTCCAAACAAGGATATGCTACGCGCTCCCTTAATGGAAGGATCTCAATTCTTCTTTTCAACTTGAAGTTTCAACTTAGGATTCAATCCTCTTTTTATACAAAGATTTCAATCTTAAAACACAAAATAAGAATATATCCGTATTTTCCAAAGCAAGCCTTTACAAAACCTTTTTCAATGCCCTTTCACACTTTCTTATTTTTAAATTATTTAAAAGACTTTCCTAACTTTTCATATGAGAAAAAGCTCTTTCACGGTCTTAAAAAAAAAGCTTTTAAAACTTACTTTTCATGTGAATGGAGACGGCTCTTTCTTCATCAACGAGCTGTTAACCACACAGCTTGACTTTGACAACAAGACAATGTTCACGGAACCGGCACTCACAAGTCGAAACCCAGAACCTCGAGTTCTTCAATCGCCCAACGTTTCGACTCATGCGATTTCAATAAAGATGCATACCATCAAACCCTCAGCAACGGATTGTTGAACCGACTCACGATTCCCAGAAATTGCATACCTTCAATGCAAATTTCTCACACGGATCTCTCAGGCAGATTGGCTGCCTTCTTCAAACTCTCCAACAGCGATGGGAGTTTCTTCACGGCTCCAACAATCTCTCTTATTTGTTGGGCATAATAGCACGATTTTCTCTCAGGCGTCAATCTTCTCCACGATCTCCAATATCTGCATTGATCTTCTGCATTCGGCAGCTACACACTCCTCCGGCAGCTTATCTGCATTGATTTTCTCCTTCCGCAGCTACACACTCCTCTGCGATCAAGATTTATAAGATTTATAGCTGCAATATTACCTTTCGTGGATTTGGAACGGATCCTCTAGACAACTGTCTCTTCACGGATCTTTCAGCTCTGGTCGCAACCGCTTCAGAATTTGCAAGTGGATCTGCTCCTTTTCAATGAACAGATAGATGGCACCTCCTTCAATACAGAAGCTTGGCTGCCTTCTTCACACTCTCCAAATGCGGTTTCTCTAGCAGCGATTTCACCTCTGGTGGATTGGGAAGGCTCCTCAAGACTGCTGTCTTGTCTTCACGGATCAAATCTTGTCTTCACGACTTGCGGATCAGATCCTTGCTGCTATCCTCATGCTTTCCAACAACGGTTGGAGTTTCTTCACAAATTTGCTTCAGATCTGAATGCTTTCCAACAACGGTTGGAGTTTCTTCACGAAATTGCTTCAGATCTGCATGCTTTCCAACAACGGTTGGAGTTTCTTCACGAATTTGCTTCAGATCCGCATGCTTTCCAACAACGGTTGGAGTTTCTTCACGAAATTGCTTCAGATCTGCATGCTTTCCAACAACGGTTGGAGTTTCTTCATGAAATTGCTTCAGATCTGCATGCTTTCTTGGGTCGATTTCGGTCTTGTGCTTCAGACTCAACCCGGATCTCTATCCAATTTCTTGGATCAATTCTCTCACTTAATTGGTGAAAGACCTTGGCTTGGATCGAACGATCTCTGCCTTCTTCACTATGAAAAATCCCTTTTCTTGGCTTGGATCTGCTCTTGGATCAATATGCTCTCCAAAAGACTTAATCAAGCTCTGATACCATGATGAATTTTAAGGAACAAGCTACAGCTTTCTATTCACATAAAAGTTCATACATATAATGGACCCGAAAGTCTCTATTTAAACACTTCTACATGCTAAAACCCTAACCTAGCTTTATGCCCTAAGCTTTATGCTTTACAAAGGCTTTAACTCAACTTAGCTTTACTTCTAATAATACAACTCACAAAAGCGGGAGGTAATTACTTTTTCCAACAGTTATGTCTGTTGGTGATCTGACATTAGGCAAAAAAAATCAATATCAGATTATCTCTGTTTTCTTGCACACGAAATTAATATCATATTAGGTGTTTTCTTGCACGGGAAATTCGTATCAGTTATGTGTTTTCTTGCACAGGAAATAAGACTTCAACCATCAAGTGGCCTGGCACAGGAAACCAATTTAACTAGTGGCATGGCAGAGGGAATAACATGGAGGGCGTTCTTCCTTAAGTTCATAAAGCTCTCACTCAGTATAGCCATGGAAAAAATACTTCTTATCATAATGGAAATTGGGTAAGTGAGAGAATAAGTAAGTTATTAAGGTCTACGCATTGCATAGAACCCATGGATACAGGTGAATCCTGTCTTTCACCAGTTTTGGAGGATAGAATGGAAAAAAATTGTTTTTTGGATCCTCGATTGAGGTAATTTAGAGCCCTCGGTCGAGGTTTTAAAAGCTCAATCGAGGATTTTAAAATCTCGATCGAGGATTTTGAGGATTTTAAAATATCTCGATCGAGGGTTTTAAAAAATTTCGATTGAGGGTTGAAACAAGACCTCGATCTAGCTTTTCAAAAACTCGATATAGCTTTTAAAAAGCTCCATATAGCTTTTGAAAAGCTCGATCTAGCTTTTGAAAAACATAAAAGGCTCGTTTTAGGCCCTCGATCGAGGGTTTGAAAATACCTCGATCGAGGTGTTGTTAAACCCTCGATCGAGTTATGTTAAAACCCTCGATCGAGGTATTTTAAAACCCTCCATCGAGCAAATAGCTCGATCGAGGGCTTAAAAAATAGGCGGAGACATAGATAAACCATGTCATTAAATGCTCATTAATGAGTGGACTTGATACCATTGGATTCCTTAACGAATCCTCTATCAAGATATTAAAATTTACGAATTTTTATCTTCATATGTCTTTTGTTTTTAAATTTCTACTAAAAATTGCCCTAAAAAACTGTGTCAATTGAGCTCAAAATAAATACACATCCAAAAAATTTGAAAAAATACACAAGCCCTAGATAAACGTGTCCTCTTCAAAAGGGTATTTTTAGTTTTGCAAATTATGTAAACAATCAAAAGATTTAGTGTAGATCATGTTCACATATTTCAATTTTTAAAATTATTACTTTAATGTTAAATTATCGTGCATGAACACAAACTACTTGTTAATTGCTCTTCAAATTTTTAAGTGTACACCATAAATGACATTGGTATATTTCGAAAAAAGTATCATTGGAAAGCCAACATAATTCTCTACATTTAGTTTTTCAACGGCATGTCAAAATTCATTTGGCAAATATGAGTTTAGAGGGCTTCAATCGTTTCAGATGATGTTGAAAAAGAAATGGGGATAGATCCACTCAAGCATTCCAAGTTTGTAAGGGGACGTTTGACTCCGCAGAATGAAAAATTACCGGGGAAAACCCTTCGCCACACTTCAACATTTAATGATCACGTTATGTATCATTCTACCATTGCTTTTCGGCTTGCCTCACCGACTAATGAAGGTTAAGGACATTGAGAATTAAATCCTTGTAAAGCTGATTTCCATTAGGGCTTTGCATGGCAATTATGGATCTATGTGTACTGATATTTACACAAATAAATAATACAGTGTAGGGTAATTCTTGATTTATCGAAATATGTGCAAAATATTTGGTCACCGCATTTGTTTACTATCAGTTCTGTGCATGAGAAGCAGTAGTGTTGTAACGTATCAATCATATGGGCTACAATTGCAACCGTATACATCAGGATATAATCAGACGTATTTCAAAAACGTCTTACAATTTTTGTAGTTTTGTTTTCCTATCAATTCAAGCATGGAAAGATTGGTTATGATTATGCCATGAAATCATCTCAGAAGTTTTTTTTTTGAATTTTCACAATTGATCAGTTTCCTCATAGTTTCAAGATTGTGTTTTTTTACATTGCTTGAAATATAATAATAAAATTTACATTGTTTTTTTACATTGCTTGAAATATAATAATAAAATTTACATTATTATTAGATATATAATAATAAAAACTACAGCAGCAGTAGCATGAAGCACACAATTTCAATATCGACTTCAGATCTGTATATTGAATCTTTCTTCAGCATACCACCTGTGTTTCATATGCTCCTGAGGAATCTGAAGCCGATTTGAGTATGAGTCCATTTTCCACTTCACACAATCATTTTCTGCCCAAAGCTATGAGGATGCATAACGATGAAGTTATAAAAATTCAAATTAACATATTCCAATTAGTTTTCCAAATTGACATTATCCTATTTGTTTTCCAGTAACTTCATGGTTCTGAAGAAAAAGTTGTAGATACAATGATGACCGTTATGTCACATAACATTTCAAATTTATTGATTTAGTTTTTATCATAGATGAAATTCAAATGATAAATAAAGGTCCTTGGTTGTATTTAATGTTTATTGTTGTTTTTAAATATTAATTTCAGTGTCAATGCCTCATACCGAAGTTTTAAGTATTGATTGTAAAATTAAATTTGATGACGATACTTTATTCAAAAAGACATTAAGTTTTGTATTGGTTTTCAAAACACATATTTGATTTGGTGAATATACTAAAAAGAGTATTTCAGTTGAAAATTAATATTATGGATAATGTTAATTCTATTGCAGTTGTGTTAGTTAAATGATAGTATGAATATTTTTTTCAAATAATGATAGAGATCCAGTTTGTTATTTTAGATTTTATGAAAATTAATTGTTTTTCATAATTTATAAAAATTGTGTATAATAAATATGTTACAAATATTTATAACATTATTATTATATATAATAATAAAAGAATATTATTATTATTATTTGCCCGTGGGGGGCAGCTTAAGTGGTTAAGATGTGAAGTTGTAAATGGAAGGTCACGTGTTCAAATCCACCCAATCTTACCCAATCTTATCTGTGTGCATGGTTCAGGCGTCGTGATTGCACCTAGGGGTATAGTGGTAGCAAAATTGGATCCCTAGACTGTGTGTCAGGCAAGTATCCAGCCCAACTCCGGTTGCCGATTCCCCTAGTTACAATATATATATATATATATATATTTATATATATATATATATAATCTAAATAGATATGACTCCATAGTATTGAGCTATTGTATTAAGAATTTTGAAAATTGACTATGTAGAAATTGAGTAAATAGCAAAAGTTGGAATTGGAATTTTACTCGTATAGTTTGGAATTTTGACGACTTTCAATTTTTATAACCAATATAAATGCAGATCTGAAATCTCATAAGCTTGCTTCTTGCTTTCTTTCTTTTCATGAGCATGTGGTTTTCTTATAAATTAATTTAATCTTATATCAATCAACTTTCTTTTTTATGTTATTGTAATTTTGTGGTACAAAATAATTTTAAAGATCTAGGATCATTGATCAGAATTCAGCAAAAGTCATGATCGTGTGGTTTTCTTATAAAGTATTTAACCTTATATGAATCAAATTTATTTTTTATGTTATTGTAATTTTGTGGTACAAAATAATTTTAAAGATCTACAACTATCACGATCATTGATCAGAATTCAACAAAAGTCATGACAACAGTATTCCACCATTCACCGAAATTTATTGGAACATTATTCGAGTGTATATATATTTTTGACAACTATTGATTCAGAAAATTCATTACAAAATTATTCGAGGGATTCCTCAAAAATTTCATGACAACATTATTCCACCATATAAAGTATTTTTGGAGATCATTTATCTAGAATTCACCAAAATTTATTGCAACATTATTCCATTGTATATGCATATTCAACAAAACCAATAATTCAATAGCTACAAATATATCCCAAGCTAATTGTTAAGGACTTCAACCCGACATTGAAACCATTTATGAATTTTCCTATTCCTAATATATTTATATAGGTCTTTATCCACATCTGCCTGCACAAGATGCTTCTTTTAAGTCACTAGATGACACTATTTGTGTGTAACATTCTACCCAACATCAATATGAGTGGAGTGGATACATAACAAGAGGGGTTGTGACTATAGTTATTAACCAAACATGGTTTGTAGGTGAATAACAAGAGTGAATTTGAGTAGAGTTATTAACCAAACATAACATGGTTTGTAGGTGAATAGGTCTCTTTAGTTCAAATAGAACAAAGAAATGGATATAGGTAATTTAAATGTGTTTAGCCTTCTAGCATACCTTTCAAATATATAATAACTTGGAGAAATCATAAGTTATAAGAAAATAATATGCACATCAATATCGTGTAAGGGTGTACAATATCTAAGAGAGCAAATGAATTCAACCAATTCCAATAACCTCTCCAATTCCAATAACCTCTCCAATTCTAATCACCTCTCCAATTCCAATAACCAATTCCAATTGCAAGCATAGCTCTGCAAAGATGGTGGAAAATCTAAAAGAAACACTACACATTTTGCATAGTATGGATCAATGTGTAGGTTTTTTCACACATAGTGTTAACTCTCAAACCATATGATATGATCCCTATGAATTATTTTGGGATGACTTATAGAAGGAAAATGGACAAAATTCCTAAAGGATTCAGTTGTAGAACATACTTCTCGATGGCACGTTTGAAGCACAGGTGTCAAATATGGAGCTTGTCACTATGTAAAAACTTGTTGCTATATTACAACCTATTAGAGATAAAGAGTTTAGTTGAAGAAAACCTTGGATTGAAGACAACCTTGGATTGAAGTCAACATTACTTAAAATTTAATTATGTATCGAATTGAAATATGGATTCAAGTCACCTTTGGATTGAGGTCAACCTTGATTAAAAGTAAACCATGGATTGGAGTCACATTTGGATTGAGGTCAACCTTAATTAAAATTCAACCATGGATTAAAGTCAATCTTGCTTAAAACTAAACTATGGATTGAAGTCAACCATGGTTAAAAGTAAATCAACCACTTTTATAAATATGTTTGTGTATTGACATCAACCATGGTTACAATACAACATTGGATTAAAGTCAACCATGGTTAACAGCCAACATTTGCTTAAAGTCAACCATGGATTGAAGTCATTAATGTTAATATTATTAATGGATTGATGTCAACCATTAGATTGTATTCAACCATGGAATGAAGCCAACCATGGATTGAAATCAACATTGGATAGCCAACAACCTTGGATTGAATTTAACCGTTAAGTCAACCTTGGATTGAAGTCACCCATGGATTGAAGTGACGCTTTATTTGAATTCAACCTTTGATTGAAGTAAACCATGACTTAAAGTCAACCTTGGATTGACATCAACCATGGATTGAAGTCAACCATGCCTAAAAGTTAACTATGGATTGAAGTCATGGTTATATTGAAGTCAACTATGGATTGAAGTGAACCATGGATTGAAGTTAATGGTTGATTGAAGGAAACCTTGGATTTAAGTCGACCATGGACTAAAGTAAACCTTGTAGTGAAGTAAAAATTACTTAAAAGTCAACTATTGCTTGAAGTCAACTACATATTGAATTCAACCTTGGATTGAAGTTAACTATGGATTGAAGCCAACCTTGCTAAATAGTCAACAGTGGATTGAAGTCAACTATCGATTGAAGTCAACAATGGATTGAATTCAACCTTGGATTGAATTCAACCTTGGATGGAATTCAACCATAGATTGAATTCAGCCTTTCTTAAAAGTCAACTATAAATTGAAGTCAACATTTCTTGAAAGTCAACTATGGTTTGAAGTCAACCTTGCTTAAAAGTCAACAATGGTTCAAAGTCAGCATTTGATGAAATTCAATAATGGATTGAAGTCAGTCAGGTTTCAAATTCAACCTTGGATTAAAGTCAATTGTGGTTCAAATTCAACCGTGGATTAAATTCAACCATGGATTGAAGTCAACTATATATTGAAGTCAACCATTGATTGAAGTCATTAATCTTAATATTGTTAATGGATTGAAGTGAACCTTAGGTGAAGTCAACTTTGGAGTGAAGTCAACCTTGGCCTCAAGGAAACCTTAGAATGAAGTCAACCTCTTAGTCAACATTTGATTGAAGTCATCCTTGAAGTTAACCTTGGAGTGAAGTAAACATTGGATTGAAGGAAACCTTGGATGGAAGTCAACTAGGGATTGAAGTCAACCTTGGCTTGAAGGAATCCTTGGATTGAAGTCAACTAGGGATTGAAGTCAACCTTGGCTTGAAGGAATCCTTGGATTGAAGTCAACTAGGGATTGAAGTCAACCTTGGCTTGAAGTCAAAGATGGAATGAAGCCAACCTTAGATCGAAGTCACCCTTGCCTAAAAAAAAATGCAGATTGAAGTCAACATTGGATTGAAGTCAAATTTGGATTGAATTCAACCATGGATTGAAGGGTGATTGAAGGCAACGTTGGTTTGAATTCAACCTTGGATTGAAGTCAACCCTCAAATGAATTCAACCTTGGATTCAAGTCAGCCATGGATTGAAGTCAAAATTTGATTGAAGTCAACATTGGAATGAATTCAACCATGGATTGAAGTCAACAATGGATTGAAGTTAACCATGGATTGAAGGAAACCTTAGATTGAGGGAAACCTTCGATTCAAGTTAACCATGGACTGAAGTCAACATTGGATTGAAGTCAACTTTTCTTAAAAGTCAAATATGGATTAAGGTTGACATTGGATTGAAGTTAAGCATGGATTGAAGCCAAGATTGGATTGAAGTCAAACTTGGATTGAAGTCAACCTTACTTAGAACTCACTTATGGATTGAAACCAACCTTGCCTAAAATTCAATGAGGGATTGAAATCAACCCCACTAAAAAGTCAACCCTAGATTAAATTCAACCATGACTTGAAATCATTAATCTTAATATTATTAATGGATTTAATTAAAACTTGGACGAAGTAAACCTTGAATTGAAGTCAACTTTGCTCAAGGAAACCTTAAATTCAAGTCAACTATGAATTGAGTTCAATCATGTATTTAGTTCAACTTGAGCTTGAATTCAACCTTGGATTGATGTCACCTTCAAATCGAAGTTAACCATGGAATAAAGTCAACCTTGGATTGAATTTAACCTTTCTTAAAATTCAACTATAATTCGATTGAAGTAAACATTGGATTGAAGGAAACCTTGGATTGAAGTCAACTAGGGATTGAAGTCAACTAGGGATTGAAGTCAACCTTTCCTTCAAGTCACCCTTGGATTGAAGTCACCCTTGGATCGAAGTCAAACATGGAATGAAGCCAACCTTTGATCGAAGTTAACCTTTCCTAAAAAAAACTACAGATTGAAGTCAACATTGGATTGAATTCAAATTTGGATTGAACTCAACAATGGATTGAAGGAAACGTTGGTTTGAATTCAACGTTGGATTGAAGTCAACCCTCAAATGAATTCAACCTTGGATTCAAGTCAACCATGGATTGAATTCAACCTATGATTCAAGACTACCATGGATTGAAGTCAGCCTTTGTTTAAGTCACCTATGTATTGAATTCAACCTTGTATTGAAGTCAGCATTGGAATGAATTGAACCATGGATTGAATTCAACGTTGTATTGAAGTTTACCATGGATTAAAGGAAACCTTTGATTGAAATAAACCATGGAGTGAAGTCAGAATTGGATTGAAGTCAATCTTTCTTAAAAGTCAAATATGAATTGAATTCAAATATGGATTAAAGTCGACATTGGATTGAAGTTAACCATGGATTGAATCCAACATTGGATTGAAGTCAAACCTTACTTAGAAGTCAAGCATGGATTGAAGGAAACCTTGCCTAAAATTCAACCAGGGATTGGAATCATCCCTACTAAATAGCCAACCATGGTTCAAAATCAACCCTCGATTAAATTCAACCATGGCTTGAAATTGTTAATCTTAATATTATTAATGGATTTAATTAAAACTTATAGAAGTCAACCTTGGATTGAAGTCAACTTGGCTGAAGGAAACCTTAAATTGGAGTCAACCTTTTAGTCAATGTCGGATTGAGTTCAATCATGTATTTAGTTCAACTTGAGCTTGAATTCAACCATGGATTAATGCCAACTTCGGATCGATGTTAACCATGGAATAAAGTCAACTTTGGATTGAAGTTAAGATTTCTGAATATTCAACTATGAATTGAAGCCAACCTTGCTTAAAAGTCAACTATGCATTGAACTCACCCTTTGATTGAAGAAAACCATGGATTGAGCTCAACCTTTCTTAGAAGTCAACTATGGATTGAATTCAACCATGGATTGAAGGAAACCTTTCGTTGAAATCGACCTTGCTTAAAAGTCAACTATGGAGTGAATTGAACTATTGATTGAAGTCAACCATGGATTGAAACCAACCTTGGATTGAAGTCAACCTTGGTTGAAATTCTCCCATGAATTGAAGTCAACCATACATAAAAGTCAAATATGGATTGAAGGCACCCTTGGATTGAAGTCAACCATTAATTTTAGTCAACATTTCCTAATAGTCAACTATGGATTGCAGTCAACCAGAGATTGACTTCAATCCATGGTCAACAATAAGATGTTATCAACCATGGTTAAACGTACTCAACCATGGTTAACCAAAGTGAACCATGCCTACCCAATGGTTAACCATGGTTTAATGTCAACTCATAATTTTACAACCTATGTCGACCATGGTTAACCAATGTTGTAAAATTCGAGTTTATGATGGTTACCCACATTAACATACATAACTACAAAATTAGAAAGAAATATTTATTCATTATTTAATTTCAACTTCTTTATACTTTTATTTATCTATCTATTTTACTAAATATTATTGGTTAATAAATTAATATATATTGATGAAGAATAATAAATATAAATACTAAATAATAATCATAACTATTAATATTAACATATTTTATTTACTATTTTTTTATTTAATTATAATTTATTCACTCATGTATTTATTTATTTTATTAAATAATATTGATTAATATAATAATATATATTAATATAATTTCATTTCATTTTTAATATGTTTTAATATTTTTATTTAATTTAATTTTTAATATGTTTGAATATTTTTTAACTTAATGTGTTTTTTTTTCATTTTTATTAATTTTTTAATTTGGCTATTTATGCATTGGGCTGGCTGTCTACTAGCAACAACCACATTTTTCTATGTGGTTGATATTTTCCGATTGGCGAATATCAACCACTTTTAAATGTGTGGTCATGGTTGATATTAGCCATTCGAGGAATGCCAACCACATTTAAAAATGTGGTTGTTGCTAGTATATATTCTTAGAAGGAATCGTCTTGTTTTGACATAAGGGTATCCATGATATATGTTAAGTTGTCATATGACAAGAAAAATCCTAGTCACTTTATGTATAGGAACAACATCTTATGATGGGAAACAATTGCTTATATGTAATAAGGATATATGCATTTGAAATCTCCCTTAGTTGTACATTCAAGTGCAAATTGTGTATTTTGACTGTGATGGAGTAAAAAGGCTCTTTAAGCTATGTATTCAAAAGTATCAATGATTTTCTTATGTTGAAAATAAGGTCATTTAAACATATGTGCTTAACACTCTTAAGATATAATTAAAAGAGTAAGTCATGATTAAACGAACATAGAAGGAATATATATATATATATATATATATATGCTTGATGAAGGTGAAATAAACTTAAGAAAATTATGTAGGGAATAAACTAAACGTTAGTTTTCATTAGTATATACATATATTTTTTAAATTTCCAAATTTACAGTATTTTGGGTTGTTACATCTATCCTCTAGAATATATGTGTTGGCATTGATAGAGGGAGACCTACAACTTCCAAGAGAATGATGAATCGTTGACAAGAGCGCGAGGGATACAACCAAGATGTGGTAGAACTTGGCATGGGACTAAGACACTGTTGGGGGATACAAGGGCCAATGAGTAATGGGGCTCAAACATGCTTTTTTCAGAGTATGACTACATGGATGACTTGGAAGCATATGTGAAATAAACCTTGGAGGGGACACAACTTCAATACTAGGAATTGTAAGGATACTTGGAGACGGAGACTGATAGGTGACATTAGGGGGACTCCAAGGGTTACTCATCACATAATACAATGAACAAAGGTGACCATATTGGGGATGTGGCCATAATGATGGACGATATGACCGAAAGGCACCATTTGGTCCTTCTTCATTGTTTAATGAGCTCAAAGAAGGGATATAAGTGTGCTCGATATGATACTTTCTCACGGATTTTGTCAATCCCAAGATGGAAAGTGCTCACTTTTTTTTTCAATTTCAGAGCATCTGAAAATTGAAAGAGGACTCCATGAGTGTTCCTTTTTGTAAGTTAGTCCCCAAATCCTAAAAAAGCATAAAAGTGTATAGTGGAGAACTCTTTTAGACAAAGGGAGTAGAGTATTCCTTTTTCATAATTAGTCCATTTGGTCTGAAAATGCGGTTACAATAGGCATAGAAAATGGATTCCCTTTCGAATACTTCAACGGGCATAAAAGGAAGAAAGATTGCTCAGTGATATTTTCATTCTTTAAAGATTTAAAAAAAATATCAAATGAAACTCCATGATGAGAGTCCATTTTCAAGGACTGGCCAATGAGTAACAATGCGAAAAGAATGCATGTTGTTTCATGTCTCAATGTTAAACTATGAGGACTCTTGATGCTACGGGGATATTAACAACATGGGTGCCAAGTACAAGGGGTAATAAAAAAGGTCACCCATGTAAGGTAGGCTCTACTTCCAAGAAAGGGAAATGCAACGGTGGCTGGGTAGGCCACTTAATCGGATAGAGGGGGGGTCCTTCATGTGTAAAAGGTAAACTAGATCAATGCATCAAATACGTAAAGGGAGAAGGTGACCCATATGATAGTTACAAGGTTATACCTACAAGGGAAGATGGCACCAAAGAGGATGAGCGCCACCATCACGTATATCTGTACATAAATAAAGGATACCCAGGCATAAAATGTGCATTTGGAGCTTGAATATAACATACGAATACATATACGAGGGAAATTACATGATGGCATGCAAACCAAGATGGGCCCAAAAATGGCCTGAGAAAAACTTGTTGATCAAGAGAAATGGACCCTATAATCAGTAAAGGAATGGAACATTGATTATGGCAGTGTGAATGATGGAAGAAATAGACATCGGATGACTCCTCCTTGGTAAAAATAAGAGAAGGGTTAAAAAGGGCTATGAAATAGGGGGGGGCACCTTCCACATGTCATTTTGATTGTCGAGTGTTGAGATTGTGTGGAGGGGACTAGAAAAGGATTGTTCATTTCTTCTTATTAGATCGACATATTTGACTTCTGCGACTTTCGGGTATCTACTCTCATGATTCTTTGCCATTTTGTCTGTTTGTTTTGTCGTGTTGGGATCTCATGGGACCCCGTCGAACCCTCTGAGGGCATCAGGACCGAGTTTCACTTTTTTAAGGGATAAGTGTGATATAGTTCACACTCATTAAGAATATAGGCGTGACCTGGGTTGCACCTATCCAAGAGACATGTGAGACCCATATCACACTTGTTGGAGGGATAAGTGCAATCTGAGTCGCATTGTTTTTTCGAACAAGTGAAATCTAGGTTGTAATTTTCCTTGAGACAGGTGTGATGGTGGTCAAAGAGAGTGTTTTTTGGGACATGGAACTGACTATGATGCTTTGGACATGGGGGATGCCATGGCTGCATTGGAGAGAGAGGGAAATAGGTTATCTCTGAGGGGATGTTGAGGGGGATTAGGTTGTAATTGGCATCTTGGCACAGTATGGTATTCTAAATTTTGTTATCAACCCTTTAATGCATGCATCCAACCTGTTACTAAAGAAGCTAATAAGGTCTTGTGATAGAGAGGCCGAGGTGTTCATAATATAGGGTGATCAACTAGAGCTTAGCCTTGAGGATGTGTACTTAATGACATGGCTCCCGACATTGGGGATGATCGCTGATACTCAGCTGATGCATCCAGGGGATGTATCGATGCAGGACATGCTAGTGCGTCACTTCTACAAGACTACATGGGTCCATGAATCATACATCCTGATATGTGACATTGAGAGCCTCAAGACTTGGGAATTTGTAGTCATCGTAGTGTTGGTACTGGGATCGACTAGGTCGCATAAGATCTTCGGTTGGTAGTGGATCTTGGCGGAGTGGGTACTGTCGGGTGTGTACTTTGGGTAGATGTATTTGACTACACTTCAGCGAGAGCTAAACAAAGTGAGCCAAGGGGGAGTCAAATTTTTCTTGCTATAATTTCTATGCTCATTCTTCTTTGAGTGCATGCCCACCCTACAACCACATGTGCCAGTGCGTGATGATGGTCCCATGGAGCTGAGGATGTGGAAATGGGGGAATATGATGACTCGGTGAGGGGGAGGTGGGTTGGTGGGAAGGTTCTTCTCTCGGGATTTATTCACTGAGTGGAGTCATTTACTGGTCATTATTGAGGACTACCCATATGATGGCATGTACTTTAAGGGATATGTAGAGCTACCTCGACCACATGGTCAGGCCTGGGGACCCAACGGTATGTATATAGTTATTTCATGTGTATATACATACATTATACTACTAGAATAGATGGTAGATATAGGTTTTTACATGATGATGACACTAATGACTAGTCACATGTGTGTAGATATTGAACCAGTGATCCCGATGGGACATCAAAGGCGTAAGGGGAGAGTGGAGGGTATAGACCCTCCAGATTCCATGCGTAGATGACACTAGAGTTCTGAGGCTGCACTAGACTCATTGTGGAGAGGAATCGATCAACTGCTGGATGGGGTTGTGGATGATGGGTGGCAATATCTAGACGAGGATTTGATCACCATCTGTTACCGGGTGCCTCCTGAGTTAAGGTCCATCTTGCCGTGGATCATTGTAGCTGTTGAATCTATGAGAGCTATGGAATGGGGCAACATGCCTCTCAAGGAGAATGAGGGAACCGATGATGACACCAAGGAGGAAGAGTCAAAGGACTCAAATGACTAGTTGGTAGCCTAGGGAGCTTCAACCCAGTTCTATGTGTATCGGTATTTTGGATTGATGTACTTGGTTATCTTTGTCGAGGAAGCTGTTGGGGGCTACTCTATGTAGACATGCCCACGCTATGTTATAGACATTATGACATTATATATATATATATATATATATACATATATACATATATATACATATAATGTCATATAGATATATATACATATATAGGTATATAGATATATCTATATACCTATATATGTATATATATCTATATGACATTATATGTATATCTACATATATATGTATATATATATATATATACATATCTATATATATATATACATATATATGTATATACATACATACATACATATATATGTATCTGTATATGTATATACATCTATATGTATATACATACATACATACATACATATATATGTATATGTATATGTATATACATATATATGTATATACATACATACATACATATATATGTATATACATACATACATACATATATATGTATATGTATATATATAAGTATATATGTATATATATATACATATATATATACATATACATATATATGTATATGTATATGTATATATACATATATATGTATATACATACATACATACATATATATCTATGTATGTGTTATCTCCTAAAATAACCAGTCGGTTTTTCATTATTTTAGGTGATAGGTTTGAATCAAAAATTTATTTTTTAAAATTTTTTAGAGTCCATAAGGAGGTCCTCGTTCTTAGTACTAAGTCAAAAAATCCGATTTAATTGAGTCTTGGTTTCAAATTTTGGGAAGGACAGGTTTCGGTAGCTAACTCTGTTTTGTAGAGGCCAGCTAGCTGCCGAAAAGGCTCACTTTCGGCAGTTGAAAGGATTAACTAGAATTACTAAAGTTATGTTAGCTGCCGAAAATGATCTTATCAGAAAATTAAAAAAAGAGAGCACGTGTCCGTACTCGACTTCACATCAAGAGAGCCTGTGTGTTTTGCCGCCGAAAGGAAGATCAGAACGCATCTCATATGACCATCATGAGGTTTAATGTTGGTAAGCTGCCGAAGGCGAGTCATTAAGCACCCACATCATTGACTGCGCAGGGTAACACAGGAACTCATAATGTATATCTGAGGATCATTCGCAGCTGATCACTTCATAATTTCACACAAGCTAGACGATATCATAAGTAATCACTTGCTCGGCTCAGATGGAAGGCATCTTATTCCCCAAACGTTGTAAGCAGGGCCAAGGTCACGGGTTTTTTCAAGTTATCGCTCAGTTGAAGTTCTTGTTCCGTTCAGGCAGTTTTTATCAGAGCAGAGCATCTATCCAGGGGCGCTCCCATCAGGACGAGACTCCAGCACGGTGTCTCTCTAATTATCTGCTGCAAAAAACAAAGGGCTCAACTCATGGCAAAGACAAATCTTCCACTCAGGACAGAGCTAGACGGGGTCTGGTATCTCGAGTCCCATCCACAAGTGGCCGAGTTTTTCAAGTCTACAGAAGTTTTTGACTACTGTGAGAGACTCATTAGCTTCATCCAGCCACTTGCTGAGGCATTTGCTCGGAGCTACAATGGGAGAACAGTGAAGTTTGGCAGAGAATAGTTTCATGTGGATGAGGCAGCTATAGCCGAATGTACAGGTCTCCCCAGAACAGGGCAGAGTTGGTTTAAGACCACTAAAGCCTCAGACATTGAATTCAGGTCATATCTCCTACCAGCTCATAAGGAAATCATTTGGAGAAAGGATATTCCCATCACCTTTCTTGAACCTCAATGGCAGGCTCTTTTAAAGGCCATTATCGTTTACATAACTTGCGAAGGCCGATATCACAGGGTGTTGCACTACCATTTCAAACTGTTGAATCATTTCACAGGGAGGGAAAAGATTAATATGTCATACTTCTTCCATAAGAACCTCACTAAGATGGAAAAGCAATTCCAGGCTAAGCCAAGCAAGATAGCAAGCAGGATCTCTCACCAGGGTCTCATAACATTGATAATCAAAGAGCTTTTGAAGAAGAGAAGTGTAGACTGGAATTATTTTTTATTTTGGCATGAGTTCCCCACAGAGCTTGTCAGAGAAGAGGCAGTTAAGCAGGGTAAGGGCGAGAAGAGCAGCACTCCCAAAACCAGCAAGAGAAGGAGGAGAGCCATCTCTCCTCAAGCCCAAACGGAATCCCCTTCCTCATCCAGCAAAAGGAGAAGGTCAAAGAGAAAGCTGGTCTTTGAACAAGCTGAAGGAACTCCTCAAGGAAAAAATCCACTAAATCTCCCCTACTCAGGATCTGAATCTGAAGACGAAGGAAAACAAGGAACAGAGCATCCCATGGAGAGTGAGAAAAGTAAAGACCCTCCCTTGACTGATGTACCAGGTCCTGAACCTTCCACACCAGAGACCAACAAATTCAATAAGCTGCTACAGGAACTTTCCCAGGCAAGACATAGTGAGAAGCAGGTTACGTTGCACAATGCAGAGCTGATTGGAAGGAATATGGCACTGCATGATCGGAGCCAGGAAATCGTCGAAAGACTCAAGAAAACAACCGAGAGGAACGCAATGCTGATAAAAGACAATGTCAAGCTCTACCGCAACCTCAGGATGCTCAGGTTAAAGTTGAAGAAATTGGAGGGGACAGAGGTACAACCAGTAGTCACAGAAGCACAACCATCTGGTCTAGACATGTTGGCTGAGGTGGTCACGATCCCTAAGGAAGTAACACCTGTGGAAGCTCAGCAAGAACAGCCTATGAAAGTTCAGCAAAGACAGACTAAACGAGTGACTAGAGGGAAAGGAGCAGCTTCAAAGAAGTCCTAGCGACTGGTCACAAGCATGTAGGAAAGCATCGTTTTGGGTTTTAATTTTTGAAACAGTTTTCAGCTTTCGGCAGCTTAGGCGAGCCCCACAGAGCTCATTAGCTGCCGAAAGGTCTGACTCCCGGCGGCTAAGGCACGAAATCAGCAGAATAGTTAGCTTCCAAAATCCTGTTTTTGCAAAGGTTCTTTAATTCCGCCCAGAACTCAGTTTTGATTCGCTGAACTGACAGAAATGAATGGATTATAAAGTATTTTATCTATATCTCAGAGGTTTTGAGCGAGTTTTGAACCAGTGGGTACTTTTGATTAAGTTTCAAACCTTGTTTGAAGGAGCATTTCTATAAGTCGACTACCACATCATGAAAATCAAATCTGTGGCGTGCCCAACTCAGTTCACCGAGCCTTGGAAGGCTGCTTCATTTCACCAACAATCAAGCTGTTGAAGGAGATCTCCATATCAGAATTTCCTTGATTTTAGGGATCAGTCCCTATCTTTTGCTTTTACTGTCAGTTAGTGTTTTAGTTAATTAAACAGATCCATGCTTTAAGGATCGGGGAACTGCTTTGTAAAGGCTTTAAAAAGCCTAAGAACTGAGACTGTTAAGGGTTCGATTTTGGATGCAGTAGTCTGCTATTGTACTCAGCTTTCTTATGCTAATACAGATCACAGGTTTCTTCCAGCTTTGGTATCAGCTTTCCATCTTCCTTTCACTATTATCTATGTTATCTAGCTTTGGATGGTCTCTTTCCATTGTTTAGCTCATAGCTTGATGTTAGTTTCTTGAATGTCTCTCGAGCCCTACTCTGTACTGGTTTGGTCACATTCCTTTTCTTCATCCATTTTTCAAAGTATTTGCTGATTAATCAATTCTTGAGAGCACTGTTTTATTTGTTTACCATGATGAATGTCTGAATGCTATACTCGGATTGAGTCATCTCATTGATCCACCCATTACAAAGAACACAAAAAAACATTGAATTCTTAAGTTACCAGGCATACCTAGCTTATAACCCTAGGTAGTTTCCTGGAGAGCTAACAGTATGTATATATATACATACATGTATATGTATATATATATGTAGATATATATGTATGTATGTATGTATATACATATACATATATATGTATGTATGTATGTTTATGTTATGTGTATGTTCATGTTAATACAAAATCATATGATAATGCACAAGAACATTCTGAAGAAGCAAGGGTCACGTACCCGATAACAATTATTCAACCAGAAAACAAGTGACTAGGAGTCTAGGAAGACACTAACGTGAGAAATACCTAAGTGGACGGAATTATTCAAGAGACTAATCACTACATCATACTCAGCCTAGTTATTGGTGGTCATGCTAAGACACACTCCATCGAGATGATGTAACTCATCAGAAGGGGAGTATATGACCCATGCAACCGAGGCAAGGTTTGGATACCACCATCTTGTGGCATCAGTGAAACCGATGTGAATGGAGGGGATAAGATCCATCCGATATCAACAATGGGAACAAAACATAAGGATCATGCATAAAATATGTGAACAACAAGGACAAAAATTATACATTCTGAATAAATGGGTTCATGGACATCAGGCATAAAATATCTTTAGGTACAACCCATCATGGGGGTTGTTCAGGAGAGGATATTCAAAATTAGCTATGATGTATCCCCCCTTGTTGAGGAATTTTTTTATGATCTATGGACAATGCCACATTGAATCAAACTTCCCTTTTCTATGTTTTCCATGGTCTTGTTCATAAATGAGGACGAGATACCCTTCTTTAAAGGTGTGCAGATGGACTCGAGTGTCATAATGGGCCTTGGACCGATGCTTGGAAACCTCAATCATCTATATGGAATCCTGACAGTATTCATCTTCCTTTTCCAAGGTGAGAAAATATTTCTCTAAAGGAGAGGTATCCAGTAAAATTTTGACAGATATGTGTAATACTGGGATATGACACTCAATAGGGATGATAGACTCAACACCTTGAACCAAATGGAATGGGGTAAAACATATTACGGTTTTGGAAGATGTGCGATAGGCCCATAAGGTTGGAAATAACATATGATGTCAATTATAATTTTGGTTATCCATGGTTTGTTGGATGATATTTTTTAGGATCTGGTGGAGAGCCTAGACTCGGTTGTTTCCCTGTGGGTAGTATCAAGAGGAATATTGATGCCCAAATTTCAATAGGTTCGATAGCTCCTTCTAGATGGAATCCTCAAAATGTTTGTTGTGATCAAAGACAAGTTGGAAAAGGACCTCTACAAGAGTAATGGTGTGGTTAAAAACAAGGTGTGATGCAGTCTCACCTTGGCAATTAAATGTGGGCATGGCTTTGACTCATTTGGTGAAATAGTCAACAGCTACAATGATGTACTTATGGCCACCAACTGAGGTGATATTACACTCCACGAAATCAATGACCCATTTGCATAAACGTCTGATGGTGATAGAAGGATGAAGTTGTGTTTCTCTCCTATTGAGAAAAGGGTTGGAAATTGTGACAATGTTTGACTTCCGTAATGCAATAAATAAAGATGGTTGACCAGAAATAACCACTGTGAATAACCTTTTGGGTGGCTTCCATACCGAAGAGGTGGCCTCCACAGGCTCTAATATGGTATTCATTCAATTTTTTCTCACCCTAATCATGTGTGAGGAATCGACGCAAAATGGTGTCGATGCCTTGTCGATAAATGACATCACCAATAAGGAGGTATTGAAAAGGTTGATGGTGAATGCGACATCGATCATCACAATTGGAGTGAGGCCAAAATTTTTTGGTGCACAAGTAAACTAAGATGTCTCTGTACCATGGATTATCTAAGGAAATAATAAACAAATGTTCATCCAGTAAGGTGGTTTTGAATGGAGGTGACACATAAAAAGAGGGTAAGTATGTCATGAGTTGCACCATGGCCAATGCCTTGGTTCTTTTGGGTGTGACGAGTTCAAGGTCACCCTCTTGAAGGATAACGATCCATTTGGCCACCTTCCCATGGATGAGGAAACCAATCAAGAGATAAACCATTGCATTGGAATATACCACAACTATTGTTTTGCTCATAAGGATGTAATGTCATAGCTTCTGAACCAAAAAGACAACGTCCAAGCCCACACTAATACAAAATGAGAGATAAGTGATGAGGCGACCAAAAACTTTGGTCCCCACAACTTTTTCAAGGGATAAATGACAAAAATTGAGAAATTTTAAGTGAACTGACTAAAAATGACCATGATAAATGACCAATCCAATTTGGTCATGGGGTAAGAACTAAACTAAAAATGACCAAGATAAATGACCAATTTGGTCAGAGATAAGAACTAAACTAGAAATGACCACATAACAATTGGTCATTTTTAGTTGTGTCATTCCGACAATGGAAAATTATAATTTTGATAATGAATTTGTACAATTTACTAATTTTTAACACTACAGATGGATGGGGTCTCTGAATCCATCTACAGTGTTAAGATTTAGTAAATTGTAACATTAATAGTACACAACTTTGATTATTTTTCAATACATGTCTTGTAAGGGATCATTTCTTTGAGTCCATCCCGATACCTATTGTGTTATATGATAGGAGAATCATTGAGATGCTCATTTAGGGGTTTCTCTACTAATTAGGGCTAGGGTGTGGTGAGTTGATATCTAGATAATACATCATGCCTTGCAAATAGTTTATCAAGTGATAAATGAGTTCTTCTACATGTGGTTGAGTTGAGTCTTAGATATTTGTCATCTTTCCCTTTGGAAATTGTCATGTCTTGAATGTAGTGCCACTCCGTTCAACTTGTTGTACTGGTTGTGTTCATATTTTATTTTAACAAAACCATCGTCATTTTACCATCTCGGCTGTTAGCACCCAAATTGTAGCTTAAGGTTGCAGAAAGGCCAAATTGGTGTAACCACAAAACTGCTTTAGGAAAGATGAGCTGGCTTCTATTCCTCCAGAGAGGGATCTCTCAAATTTTGTTAAACAAGGCAAGATATGAGGATAAAAGAAACCAGTTGAGATTCGTGGTTGGTATTGGTTGAAACATATCAATTATTTGTTGGGAAATGGAGTCAAAACATAACACACTCATCAAATAACAGTGCTAGTGCATGGAATCTCATAGCAAATTCAAGATAGCCATTCATTTACAATCGAAATGTTGTTGTCTGGTGGCAAGGGAGGAAAAATGAACAATCCATTAGCATGGGAACCTAACAAGGGTGAATCCAATGCCAACTTTAGTGGAAAAACTTTGTGGATACTTGGAATTAAAGAAGCGGAGCATGAGTACATGAATTCTACTTCAATCTATACTTATGCGAACATGAGAGAATACAATATGGAAAGAGAAACAGGAAACACATTCACATAGGAGGAAGAAAATACAAACTGTAAAATAAACAACACATGAATCTCTACCAAAAACCAGCTTTAACGCTGCGATTCTATTAAGGGTTATATCTGAAAAACAGAGCTCAAATTACTCAGGCCTCAATCCGTTAACTCCCAACCCTTTTCTATCTCTATTACATGGAAATATATAGGCCCTTAGGCTCGAATTATCTAGCAAAAAATAGTTACACATGTACTGACACCTATATGTTCCATCCCATCATCTTCAAGAACTAGCTGCAACACAAATGAATGCTGGCAGACATGCCAGACTAATTTTACATGTGTCTTTGTACAATTGCTAGCTACAACAACTCCTAAGCAGCTGGAAGGTCTTAAGTGGCCTCAAAATATAAGCGTATTACACACTCAAAAAGATCTGAAACATACTAATATGATGGGATGCAAAAAATATCATAAACAGACCGTTGGCCTACGTATGAGCTATTACTTAGCCTTGTTGATCGAAGAAATATTCCACATTTAGGGAATCAACCACCTGTTCACTTTTCGTTGAAGGAGGGGTCGTCACTTCCTCAGTGGGAACAATGAAATATCTGAGAATCTCCATGGTTGAGTGGTTGCATTGTTCAACCTTCTAGTGATCCGAAAACAAGATCTTTGCTATTCTATGACGTTAACATGAATTGCATAAAGAGCATGAATGAAGCTCACAAATCCATAAGAAGAGAACCAAACAGCATAGACAATACACACATAAAGACAACAAGTTGATAACGTAGTTCGTCCAGGATGGACTACGTCTCCGGGCCTGCTTCTCAATAGGAGGGCCGATCTATAATCTCAGCATAAAGGCAAAATACATGGCAATGATACAATGATACCTTGGCGACAATGGCCAGGAAGAGAACCGCTGCCCAAAACACAACAAGACTGCTTCCAGCAACTCCGAAGCCTGAAGACGGTGTAAAACGAGTATAAACACTCGTACATTCCTCCTGCAGAGCTACACAATCTCCCTTCTTTCCTTTAGCTACAAAGTATCTACTCCAAAGCATGAGTGGGAAATGGCAAATGAATTGGTTTATATAGGTTGGCTTGCCCTTCTTCACATGACTCTCATGGATTCCTTTGGTTGCAACTAATTTACCTATCTTGGCCTTGGTTACAACTTCTCCAAGTTGGTTTTTGGGTTATGGTTTCAACCACCCATATAAGTGGCATATTTCTTTTAAAAATTTGTTTAAACTGAAAACCATCTATGTGAATTAGTTTTATAAACCAAACTTTGTTATAAAACAGAGTTGGTTTAAAAACCCACTTTTACCCCATTTTCTATAGTTTGTAATGCGACATGTGCTGGAATAGAGCGCGGGCTCCTGTGCTGGTCGGAACTCCCGGTCACGTTGGAGGAAAAACCAAGGTCGGGGCTAAGCCCCGGCCCCTTTGGGGCTCGAAATACTACTTTAAATAAATTCATTTCCATACACCATACAAGGAACACTACCAGCGCAGTTGGTAAAGGCACAGAGACAGGGTATGGGAGGTCAGGAGTTCGAAACCGGCGAAGTAGCAATATTTTGGTGAACTTCAATCATTATTGGCCAATCCGGTGCTGCCATGTGGCAGTTTCGGATTGGTCCACCTCAATGCCCAGTCAGCCACCAACTCATCTGTCGTACTACCAACTAATTTGCGCAGTCACCTCGTACTGACACGGGTCGCATTCGGATTGGTCCGTACTGCTGACTGGATTGCCACCTCATTGTCTGTACATGACACGTGTCGCATCCTGATTGGACCGTACTGCCACCTGTCTGTCCATACAACTGCCACATCATCCATCCGTACTGTACGGGTTCCACATGTCACCCTGTCAGTGGTGCCACGTGGAACCTCTTTTTTGCCAATTTTGCCTGTTGACCTTATAGAACAGAACGTGATAACTTTCTCATACGGAGTCCGTTTGAGGTGAAACGAACGCCGTTGGAATCATCGCGACGAGCCCTTCGATCTGGTGTTGGTTTTGCTGAGATTGGAGGACTTAAAAAATTTTGCCTTCTTGGATCCTCCTGGATCATTCCTCCCCACTGAGAAGCTTTTGGCCTCCAAAATCCTTTACTAATCAACAGATAGGTGAGGGAATTGCTCCCTCACTTTCTCCTTCTCGATCCACTTGGCTTTGCTTGGATGAGTGCCTTTGATTCCCACTCGAAGATACTCAACATCACCTCTGTGAGAAGTCCTTGTCCTTCTGTCCAAGATGACATCTTCTTTTAGCTCATCCATGTACTCAGGAGCAAATTCATCAACTGATGGTAATGAGACATTCTCCCTTTCATCCATGATCATGGGAGGCTCATAGAGTTTTAGGTTCTCCACATTCACCACCGAGTAGATCTGCATGTATGGCGGTAGCTCTAAGCGAAAAGCATTTGTCCCAATCTTCTCCAAGATGGTGAAGGGACCATATCTAATGGGCTTGAGCTTCTTGCCTTATTCTTTCATCCTCTCCTTGCTGATGTTAAGCCACACTTGATCTCCCACCTGAAATTGATGATCAACTCTATGCTTGTCATGGCGAGCTTCGTACTGGGCTTGACTCTTCTCCAACTGCTCTTGCACTGCTTGATGTACCTGTTGAACTCTCTGAATGAACCTGCGGGCTTTGTCTTCATCCTTGGAAGTGCTTGAATCAACCTCTCTCCCATAAGTCAAGTCCAATGGAGTCTTTGGAAAGTACCCAAAGCAGGTCTCAAATGGCGAGCTCTGAGTGGAAGAATGCATAGCCCTGTTGTAGGCATGCTGCACATACTGGATCTGTTCATCCCATAACTTGGGATGCTTGTTGCAATAGCCTTGAAGCAAATGGACAACTGTCCTGTTGACTACCTCTGTCTGTCCGTCGGTCTGTGGATGGAAAGCGGTGCTCCTCTTTAGCTTGGTGTCCATCATACACCATAATTTTGTCCAAAACTCTCCAAGGAATCGGGAGTCCCGATCCGAGATAATGGACGTAGGGAGTCCAAAGTGAACCCATACATGCTGAAAGAAAAGAGAAGCAGCCTGCTCTGCAGTGACCTGCTTTTTACATGGCATAAGAATACACATCTTGCTAAACCTATCCATGACCACATACAAGTAGTCATGACCCCTCCTAGACATAGGAAAACCCCCCACAAAATCCATGGAAATGCTTTCCCAAGGATGGGAAGGAATAGGAAGTAGTGAGTACAGCCCCAATTTTCTATTAGTGGGCTTACAAGTAGAGCACATCACACACCCCTTTACATATTTTGTTACAATGTCTTTCATGTGAGGCCAATACACAAGTCTTTGCAAATGAGCCAAAGTCTTACCTACCCCAAAATGCCCTGATACAAGAGAAGTATGAGCTTCTCGTATTACATGGACTCTTTCGCTGATAGGAACACATAACTTGCCCAAATGATAGAGAAACTTTCCCTGCAAATAGTAGTCTTCCACCTGTGTGCCATTGGTTAGCTTCTCATAAATCTCGTTGAAATCATCATCAATAGCATACTACTCAATATAACTTTCATGGGACAAAGAAGCATTTTTCAGAACAATAGATGCAACAATAGGAGGTCTAGAGAGCATATCTGCCACTTTGTTACTAGTACCCTTCTTGTACTTGATCACTAGATGGAATTGTTGAAGGAATCCCATCCACCTGAAATGACGAGCTTATTGGAGCTTAGTCTGGGACTGGAGATACTGCAAGGGCTGATGATCGGTATGGATGATCGTCTCCTTACCCATCAAGTAGTGCTTGCACTTCTTGACACTCTGAACCAAAGCATACAACTCTTTGTCATAGGTGGGGTAGTTGATCACTGCTTGAGTAAAAGTCTCTGAATGGTAGCAAATAGGCTTGCGGTGCTGCATCAATACTGCCCCCATGGCATATCCACTGGCATCTGTCTCTATCTCAAATGGCTACTGCAAATCAGGCAAGGCTAGGACTGGGGCGGTGCTGATCTTTCCCTTCAATGTGTCGAAGGCTTTCTGCTGCTTTCCTCCCCACTGGAAGGCTTTCTTCACACTTGTTAAGGCATGCAAAGGAGATGCTATGTATGAGAAGTTCTGAATGAACCTCCTCCAATATTGAACAGCTCCTAAAAATCTTCTCACTTCAGTAGCGTTAGTAGGCTTAGGCCAATTGACAATTACATCAACTTTTGAAGGATCAATTTTTAAATTTCCACCTCCTACAATATGACCCAAGTAAACTAATGAAGTTTTGCCAAATTCACACTTTGACAATTTTACATACAATTTCTCCTTTTTCAAAGTATCTAATACTTGCTTTACATGCCCCACATGTGCTTCCCAAGTTTTGCTAAAGACCAAGATATCATCTAAGTATACAATGACAAAATCATCTAAGAATGGCCGGAAAACATCATTCATTACCCACATAAAGATTGCAGGTGCATTGCAAAGCCCAAAGGGCATCACCAACCACTCAAATAGACCTTGCTTGGTCTTGAAGGCCGTCTTCCACACATCACTTTCTGCAATTCTGATCTGGTGGTAGCCACTGTGCAAATCCAACTTGGTAAAGAACACAGCATCTTTCAATTGGTCGAGCGAGTCATCTATGCGAGGAAGCGGGTATCGATTCTTGATCGTGATCTTGTTGAGAGCCCGATAGTCAACGCACATCCTCCATGTGCCATCTTTCTTCATCACCAACACAATCGGTGAACCACATGGAGAGGAGCTGGGTCTGATCACTCCTTGGTCCAACAAGTCTTGAACCTACTTCTTAATCTCTGCCATTTCAACTGCGGACAACCTGTACATGCCCACATTAGGAAGAGGGGCATCCTGTTGGAGATGGATCTCATGCTGAATCTCCCTTTTGGGAGGCAATCCTGTAGGTTCCTGAAATATTTCATCATAGTTAGCCACAATATCAATCATAGCCTTTTTATGAGAAGGATCACAACCTTTGAAAGCATCGGATGCCTCAGCATCTTTTGCTCTCACAACCATGAGCATGTATCTCTTATTAGTGTTGATGAGCCACTTCATCTGTCCTGCACTAACCGGAGTGGTGTTAGCCTTCATACTGTGAGCTCTCACAATGTACTCCACCCCTTTTTTGGTGAGATGGTACTTGTTCTCATGACGGAAGAACACTGCTTTTCGATCATACAAGTATGGGCTTCCCAATACGATACCGCAGATGTCAAGAGGAACAACATCTAAGTCTACCTCATCAATCAAGTTTGAAGCAATAGCAAACCTTAACTTGCATTGCTTAGTCACCTGCAACTTAGCATTATCACATACCCATCCAAGAGGATAAGGCTTGGGGTGAGGTTTAGTCTGTATGCCCAACTTCTTAACAACTGATTCTGAGATCAAATTTACCTGAGAACCCGGATCAAATAATTTTTCAATCTTTGTATGCTTAGACACAACTCTGATGTGAAACAACTCACTTCTTCTTTTATCATTTTCTTTAGAAACATGAGTAGAACTTGAACCAGTATGAGGAGTTTTGTTACCTTGCATTCCCACGGCTGTAATCATGGTTTCGTCACCTGAGTCGGAACCCAAATCTCGTTGTGCTGTTGCAATGGTCTTTTTCTTCTTTTTGCCCCCATAATGCTTTGGCCTTTGTTCAGGATGCAACTTCCAACAACTTTCTTCATCATGCCCATCAGTATCGCAATGGTTGCGATGGGGCTTTCCTCCTTCCTTCTTGGCAGTAGCTGTCTTCTTGCTCTTGTCTTTTTTCTTGAACTTGTGGTGGTTGTTGGGCTTGAAAGGATTCTTCTGATGGTCTTCTTGCAAATGCTTCCCCCTGTTCTCAAGATGAGTAGCCTGAACACTTGCTTCATCCACACTAGTAGGATTCAACAACAACAAAGTATGGCGTAGATAATGATGAAGAGCACCAATGTACTTCAAAAGAGTGTCAGGAGAATCTAAAGCAATATTCAATTCTAAAGCTTTCTTTCTAAATTCTTCAGTAAAACTATGAACACTCTAACCCTTGCCTTGTCTAAAACTTTGCCAATCCATCATTGCCTTCTAAACATAACCCAACGGATAAAATTGCTTACGTAAAGCAGAAATAAAAGCAGACCACGATGAGAGAAGATTACCCATTTGTTTGCTACCTTGCTGAAGCTTGCTTTCCCACCATACAAGTGCAGTGCCTGTCAGCCGAAGTGAAGCCAACTGAATCTTCACATCTTCTTCTTCGATCTGCTGGACTCGGCAATAGACCTCAATTTGCCTTATCCAATTGTTTAACTTCTCTGCATTCGCTTCCCCATTGAACATGGGCAAATCAAACTTCACATCGAGCTTCAATAAGGGCTTCTTTTGAGGCTCTTTGTGAGGGACCTTGGAATGTTGAGAATGAGATGAGGAAGACACACTTGAACTTGTGCTTGAAGCTGAAGGTGAAGAGCGAGGCTCAGGAGGCTCTTCGCCACCTTCCCCTTGGTTAACTGAAGCATTGCCTTCGTCCTTCACTTCTTTGTCTTCCTTCTTTACTTCACTGCCTTTTCTTTCTTTTGCCATGTGTTCTTCATAGTCTGCAAACAACTTGTCTACCTTGTCGGCCATCATATAGAAGACCTTGTGAAAGTTTGCCTCCATCTCGATGCGGGCATCATTAGCATCCATCTTCCTTCTTCAGTGTGCACGTCCGATCTCGGAATTGTAAGGCTCTAATGTACCCTCACCAGCTTGCAGTTTAGCCCTCGTGAGCATCCACACTCACAATCCAACGTCAAATAGACCTGCTCTGATACCACATGATCCAAAAACAAGATCTTTGCTATTCTATGACGTTAACATGAATTGCATAAAGAGCATGAATGAAGCTCACAAATCCATAAGAAGAGAACCAAACAGCATAGACAGTACACACATAAAGACAACAAGTTGATAACGGAGTTCATCCAGGATGGACTACGTCTCCGGGCCTGCTTCTCAATAGGAGGGCCAATCTATAATCTCAACATAAAGGCAAAATACATGGCAATGATACAATGATACCTTGGAGACAATGGCCAGGAAGAGAACCGCTGCCCAAAACACAACAAGACTGCTTCCAGCAACTCCGAAGCCTGAAGACGGTGTAAAATGAGTATAAACACTCGTACCTTCCTCCTGCAGAGCTACACAATCTCCCTTCTCTCCTTTAGCTACAAAGTCTCTACTCCAAAGCATGAGTGGGAAATGGCAAATGAATGGGTTTATATAGGTTGGCTTGCATTTCTTCACATGACTCTCATGGATTCCTTTGGTTGCAACTAATTTACCTATCTTGGCCTTGCTTACAACTTCTCCAAGTTGGTTTTTGGGTTATGGTTTCAACCACCCATATAAGTGGCATATTTCTTTTAAAACTTTGTTTAAACTGAAAACCAACTATGTGAATTAGTTTTATAAACCAAACTTTGTTATAAAACAGAGTTGGTTTAAAAACCCACTTTTACCCCATTTTCTATAGTTTGTAATGCAACATGTGCTGAAATAGAGCGAGAGCTCCTGTGCTGGTCGGAGCTCCCGGTCACGTTGGAGGAAGAACCAAGGTCGGGGCTAAGCCCCGACCCCTTTGGGGCTCGAAATACTACTTTAAATAAATTCATTTCCATACACCATACAAGGAACACTACCAGCGCAGTTGGTAAAGGCACAGAGACAGGTTATGGGAGGTCAGGAGTTCGAAACCGGTGAAGCAACAATATTTTGGTGAACTTCAATCATTATTGGCCAATCCGGTGCTTCCACGTGGCAGTTTCGAATGTTCCACCTCAACGCCCAGTCAGCTACCAACTCATTTGCCGTACTGCCAACGAAGTTGCGCAGTCACCTCGTACTGACACGTGTCGCATTCGGATTGGTCCGTACTGCTGACTGGATTGCCACCTCATTGTCCGTACATGACACGTGTCACATCCTAATTGGACCGTACTGCCACCTGTCTGTCCATACAAATGCCACATCATCCGTCCGTACTGTACGGATGCCACATGTCACCTTGTCAGTGGTGCCACGTGGCACCTCTTTTTTGCCAATTTTGCCTATTGACCTTATAGAACAGAACGCGATAACTTTCTCATACGGAGTCCGTTTGAGGTGAAACGAACGCCGTTGGAATCATCGCGATGAGCCCTTCGATCTGGTGTTGGTTTTGTTGCGATTGGAGGACTTCAAAAAATTTTCCTTCTTGGATCCTCCTGGATCATCCAGACATCTCTCTTTTTCTTCCGATAGGATTTCTTGCGCACTTGTTGACCTTGGTGCTCCTCGGGTTCGTTGGCAGTACTTTCCTCTACGTCGTCAAATTTTATAGGGGACGAGGGAACATGATTATCTTTCATGTCGGACCACGCCTACTCTGGTACAAAGTTTATTTTGGCTTCTTGATCCTCTTCCATAACCAGGTCTCAACTGAAAAATATCCGGGTTGTTGAGCCTACCACCCTTTCGAACATGGATACGAACAATAAACCTTGGGAACCCATTTATAATGAACGTGACAATGATTGAAGCCATGAATAATTATTTTCACATGATCATCTGACTAGGCTCTCAAAATGAGCGAGAATGATGATAGAGCTTTGGGTTGGCATCAAATGGATTTGACCAGAACTTCACATTAAGTGAAACAGCAGATGACGACACTAATATGGCCTCTTTCCCTTGGGCCATCATTCACTCATAGCAAAGATTCCAGTACCATTGATCTTTACCTTACTCGCATCCAGACCGTCCAAAGACGTTCCCCCTACCGAGCTTCGCAAAATTTTTGATTGTTGATCGCCCATGTTAGTTCAATTGGAGAACAAAACCTCAACCATAGATCTGAAATCCGATGGATCTAGGTTTTCTAAACCTGCATCCCCTACGAAAAGTTCACGGATTTGAAAAGTCTATCTCTCGACACACTTTGAAATCGCAAACCTAACGGTGATCGTAGATCTATTTTTCCAACCGTCAATCTAACCTCCAACCTACTTGCAGGATAAGCACTCCGCCTCTGCTTAAAAAACACCCACTACCTTCGCAAGATTGCTTCTCAACTGTGGATCTTCATCGCCACGGATCTCTGCCTAGTCATTTGTGCCATCGTTTAATTGGGGCGGGTTTTTGCATTTTCAATCATTTCAAACGTGTTTAAAACCCAGGGCCTCAAATTATTTTGTTTTCCAGCTACAACTACGCACCCATAGCTCTCATTTGGAATCCCATGAGTCTTATGATTTGAGAAACCAAGGCCATCATTCACTATCTACAAGGCTCTAATCCTCCCAGCCCATCCAAGACAAAACTTATGCTAACATCGATAGTCTATTAAAGTTTTGAAAAGTTCATGTATTTTGTGTCATGTTAGCTAAAAATTGTCAATTTCACAACCTCCAATAATTCTCTATATGAATTCATTCACCATGTTTCTCTTTTCACCTGAGTTTGAAAATATTTAAATTCCCCCTGGGTCCCTCTTTCACAAGAAATAGCCAATATCCTCCATTTTGAAAAAAAAATAATTCCCCCCTTTTTGCAAATATCCATTTGTTCCCGTCTCCTTGAATAATAATAATAATAAAAATACCCCCATAATATCAGCTAAACATTCTCCTTTCACATATAAAATAAATAAATTATAAAAAACATTTTCTCCCTATATCTTTTCACCCATATATAATATTAATATATTGAATAGTTATTATATATCTTTATATAATTAATATATGTTACTAGTATTAACAAATTAAGAAAAAGAAGAATATAAACAAAACAAATGTAACAGATAGAGGGAAACTCAAAAAAAGTTAAAAGTGAATGAGCGGTAAATTATAAAATAGATTGAGAGGGAAAATAATAGAAAATAGGGCGTCCAATAGATATGATCTCCACGAATTGCTCAAAAAGTGAAAAGTAAATGAACGATAAATTAAAAAATAGAGTGAGAGGGAAAATAAAAGAAAATAGGGCCTCTCCTAGATCTGATCTCCATGAATTGCTCAGAGAAAGAAAATTTCTCCAAATGGTTGCAAGGATATCCATGTGATCTCCACGAATTGTGCACATGAAGCAAATTTCTCCATATGGTTGCAAGGATCTCTGTCTGATAAGATTCATGATTTTTCTCCAGATCATCTTCTTACCATCAATTTTTTAAACAATCTTTGGGGTGGGTTCGAAACCCTATCTGAACTACTGCAACAGAATCATGCTTCAAGTAACAATTCCTACCCTTATCGCTTTGGTTCCATTGTATTTGTGGGGTTTCTTTAGTATTTGAATTCATGGTTTAATGGTCTCAATACGCAGATATAGAAGCTCATTCTGAAACATTGCTGTTTTTTCCTTAACTTCTTTTTCATGTTCTATGATACCTCTATGAGATTCTTTCTTTGAAATATTTATGAATCACCTTCAAGTAGGGGGTTTTATATTAGGTTATCGTTTTCCTACTTGCAATAGCATATTCCTGCTGCTACTTCCATTTCATTGATTTTCATTGATGATAACCCATTTGGAATAGACCAAGGATAGGCTACCTTAGGGGTTGAGGTACATATGAACACTATCTAGGGTTCATTCGATGAAGAAGAAGTTTGTTCGGTTGATGAAGCAAATGTTCTAGCAGTCGTTTCAGCAATTTACCCAACACCACAATAGATGCATTTGAACCAGAGCTAGTTGATCCAGTCCTTGTATACAATCAGACATTAAAAAAGCACAGAATCAGTTGGTTAGAGGAATGGCAGGAGGGAATGATTGAATTACTTGTATATGATGGATTAGTAAATATAGATTCCTTTATTACATAATTTTAAACTTAGGTTCCAGAACTCATTGGTTCTCTCTATGCAAGGAATAATAATCTATGTATCGTGCTTGGTTCTCTCTACACAAGAAATAAAGAATCATGTCCAATCATATCCACGTTCGAAAGGCTAGCCAATAGGAGGAACCCACAAGTGCTATAAGAAAGAATCTATGTATCCGGACATGAGCTCTCAAGAAAGAATCCATGTCTCTTGGTTTTTTCTCTTCGTAGCTATCCAAGAAAGAATCCATGTATGGCAAGCAAGTTGGTCTATCTATCTCAACTCATAAATAATCTTGTAGGGTATATGGAATCAAGACGTCCGACGATGAAACTTACATGTCTTTATAAGTTCCTATTATTAGGGTTTCTCCCCTAGCATAGTGGGTTTCCTCTATGGTGTAATGGAAGAAAAGAAAGCAGGATTAAGAACAATTTTAACTACATCATCTGTACCCATAAATGCTCTTGTATCTTGGTTAACATAATAAAAAAATTATGCTGGATATACTACCACTGCATCAACCGAATCAACTTCATCTCTCATATGCTTGGTTTATTTACAGTGTGAAGACTTTTCTAATAGTGGGCATACATATTTCAATGCACCAACAAATTGCAGTTGTTGTGCTTGCAGTACTTGTTGCTAACGAAGCAATGAGCCTGTATATTCACAATCAAACGCATAAGATTTCACACTTCAGTTTAATTAACAAGAACACTGGAATGGCAATATCAATAAGTATATAGAAACAACATAAATATGTACAATGACAATGATAAGTTTAAATAATAGAAAATACCTAATATTGTAAGTCATACTACAGTAAATACAAGCGATCTCTTCTATTTTGTTTTGTTTTGTTCTATTGTTGCAGATATTTTGATTTCCTCTTAAAGCAATGGTATCCTTCTGATGTCTTGAGCACTTGTTCTGACAATATTTCATTCTGGTCCTGAAGTGATGCAATAGCTTGTTGTTTCTTCCTCCCATAGGATTCTAACTTGTCAGATAGTGTCTTGTTTTGCACTTTTAGGTCATTCAAGTCTTCTTCTATGTCAGCCAATATTCTGGTTTTCAGTACCAATTCCACTTCCATGACTTCTTAATCCTTTTCACAATGTAGAGAACATAATGTGAAGGTTCTTGAAGTCAGTAAGCTTTGCTTTCAAAAGCTCCATTTGCGTCTTTTGTTTTCCTTGTTGTGCACATACAAGCTCTGCCTGCAAATTACTACCATCCAATGTTAAATTTTGAGCATTAATTCAAGATACTCTAGGATCTTTACTGAGAGAACAATATGTAAAGTATATCAATGCATATCAAGCATAGCAAGCATATCAATCATCACAAGAAACAAAAGCATGAGAGACAATAGACACACAGAGTTTCCGTGGGGAAAACCCTAAGGTGAAAAACCCCACAACTTTCTCAAAGATAGATAGTGCAATAGCACAACCAAAGTACACCGAGATAGACTCCTCTTAGAATCTGATCCTCCTCTTCACATGTGTGCCACTTTCCGAGTGAATGAAGTGTGAGTTCTGAAGTGATCCAAATAGAGATAAGGAGATCTCTATTTATACTTGTCCCGACTGCCCAATAATCTTATGGGGCCGACTTGTCTAGCTTAGCACAATAAACTCTTATTACATTAATCCGGGATGACCCCTTACAAGGTGATCTAATAACCCATGAGCATGTTAACACACTTGCAACACTTGTCAATACAAATGATGACACTTCTGTATAGAGGAATAATACATCTCTATAGGAGTACAATAAATATATAAGTGAAATACATTCTGAAGTTACATATACATCAAAACTACCTCTTAACTAGGAAGGTATTTCTCGACACAGATCTGCTAGCACAAGTCTTCTTCTCTGGATCATCATCATCGATGCAATGTCCTCGAATCATCGTCATCGTCACTACTGCTGCTATATCAACCAATCTTTGAATCTACTTGTCATAGGAAGTTCTACAGAACTAGTCCTTTTTCATACTAGATGTAGGCCCACCACCTATAGGTCTTCATCATCACTGGCCATACTGTGGAATCCTTAGGACTTATTACATGCGTCACAAAAACTTAAAAGAGTCTCTTGACTAGCAAGAACCCTAAAGAGCATCTGAGGCCTTTTTCATCCTGTCCAGATCTCCAGGACGTATTACATGTGACTGTCACAAAACCTTAAAAGAGTGTCCCAGGAATATTGATGTGCATAACACAACTGAAAAGAACTCTAAAGAGCATCCCAGGAACATTTATGTGCCTAAGCACGACCGACAAGATCTCCAGGACTGATTACATGTGACCTCTGCTACAAACCGTCGAAAGAGAATCCCAGGACTTATTATAGGCACACAGCCCAACCTATCGGATCTCCCAGGTCTTACATGTAGCAGCCCACCACAAACCTTCGAAAGAGCATACCAAGACTTATTACAGGCATACAGCCCAACCTATCCGATCTCCCAGGTCTTACATGTGGCCCACTATCACAAACCCTCGAAAGAGCATCCCAAGAATTACTATGGGCACACATCCCAACCTATCGGATCTCCCAGGTCTTACATGTGATACATAGTGCCAGTCCTTTTTCATACTGGATGTGACCTAGAACAAATCTAGGATTTCCTTTGCACAACATGTCCATAGCCACAAAGTATCAACCTGATACTCACCATACATTATCCTAATGTACACGTGATCATCCTGATGCAAGTCATTTGGAGGGACATCCTGAAGTTCATCATCCATGATCATCCTGATCATACAATGCATCTACCTGATGCATACCAAGTATCTACCTGATACATATCACCATACATGATCAACTTGGTCATACAATGTATCCACCTGATATATATCAACATACATGATCTACCTAATCATACATAGTATCCACCTAATACATATACAAATACATGGTCCAAGCATCCAACATGATGCGTATACAAATACATATAAACGATCCAACTTATCATATCCATTATCCAACATGATGCGTACATACAAATACATATAAATGATCCAACTGATCATATCCAGCATCCAACATGATGCGTACATACATATACATATAAATGATCCCACCGATCATATCCAGCATCATCCTAATGCATATACAGAGCAGTAACTGGAGCATCGTCCTGATCCTCATCATCCAGAGCTTACATCCAGAGCCATGTGAAGGATCCTCCTTCCAGCATGCTTGGAATGGCTTCAGCAAACATGTCCATCACTTCTTCCTTGAAGTGTCATCAATCTGAAGAACTCCAAGCCTCTCTCTGAAGTACTCAAACTTCACTCTGGCTAGTGGCTTCATCAGTACATCTACAATCTGCTCATCTGTCGCAACATACAGGAGCTTCACTGCTCCTCTCTGTACCATATCCCTGATATAGTGGTATTTGATCTCTATGTGTTTCGACCTGTAGTGGAACACCCGATCTTAGACAGCTTCACACAACTCTGGTTGTCACAAAAGATACCAGTAGCCTCCCGCATGAGATCAAATAACTCAAATAGTAGCTTCCTCAGCCATACTTCCTCACAACGAGCCGCACAGGCTGCAACATACTCTACCTTGGGTGTACTCAATGATACATAGGACTGCTTCCTACTAAGCCAAGAGATCACACCTGTTCCCATACTAAAGCAGCACCCAGAAGTGCTCTTCCTATCTGCAGCACTGCATGCCCAATATGAATCAACATAACCCTGTAGGTTAAACTTTTGATTCGCATCATACTTGAGCCCATAATCAACTGTACCCTTCAGGTACCTCAGAATATGATTTATAGCAATGAGGTGAAAACTCCTCGCATCCGTTAGGAATTGGCTCAATGTGTTCACCGCAAAGCAAATATCTGGTCTCATGTTCATCAGGCACATCAAGGACCCAATCATCTGACAATACATAGAGACATCAACCCGCTCAGATGAAGCATCACACAGAAGCTTCAAGTTTGATGCCATAGGTGTGCCCATGGCCTTACAGTACATCATCCTGAACCTCTTCAGGATATCTACTACATACTTCCCTTGTCCAAGGAAGATCCCATCTGCACTCTACCACACCTCCATACCTAGAAAATAGTGCATCATCCCCAAGTCCTTCATATCAAACTCGACATCAAGCTTCCTCTTTGTATCGAAAATCAGTCTATCATATCCTGTTACAAATAGGTCATCCACATATAGGAGTAGTATCACAGAATTTCCTTCTTCAACCTTGTAGTAAAGGTTGGAATCCACTTTACTCTTGGTAAATCCCAAACTAGATAGGAAATTGTCCATCCTACCATACCAATTCTGGGAGCTTGCTTCAAGCCATACAAGGATTTCTTCAATCTGCACACATATGACTCCCTATCATGTGTTTCAAAACCGAGTGGCTGCTCCACATACACTTTCTCTTCAACTACACCATTCAAGAAAGCAATCTTGACATCCATCTGGTGTATCTTCCATTTCATCGCTGCAGCCAGGGCTAGTACTGATCTAATGGAAGTGTACCTGGCTAATTCATAATCTATTCCCTCGTTCTGAGAGAAGCCACGAGCTACGAATCTTTCCTTGTATTTCTCTATGCTGCCATCTGCAACATGCTTGGTCTTGTAGATCGACTTGGAAGTCACAATAGACTTCCATTCAGGTCTTGGGACAACATCCCAAACATCATTCTTCATTATTGATTGGTATTCTTCAACCATGGCATCCTTCCATTCTTTCTTTTCCGCTGCTTCTTCATAACTGGAAGGTTCTTTGTTCATGATATCACAGAGTAAAGCAACATAGCTGGTATGTGATCTAGTTCTCTTCTTTGCTCTGTGTTCTTCTTAGTTCTCTTCTGATTGGACAGATAGATTCTGTATCTTGAAGAAGCTCTCTAGCCTATGCAGGTTTTCTCTTGTGAGAGTTATTCTCATGGGGTGGATCTATAGGTTGTTGCAGATCTTCAATTTCATGATCAACATCTGGAATTGCTTCAATGATGGTAGTCTCTTGAAATCTAGTTTCCTTAGGTTCTTCATAAACTTCAATAGGTGTCTTCCTTGATTTGATGAATGTTGAGTTTTCATCAAATGTTACATCCCTGCTGACATCAATTTTCTTGAACCCTGGAAAGTATATTCGGTAAACCTTCGAGCTTTCATTGTAACCCACAAAGATATCGTTCTTTCCTGAAGGATCTAGCTTAGTGCTCTTTTCCTTTGGCACATGAGTATATACTGGACAACCAAATATTCTGAGATGGCTGACTTCAGGTTTCTTATCAAAGAAGACCTCTTCTGGTGTTTTGTTGTCCAATATCTTGTGGGGTGTTCTATTCTGCACATATACAGTTCTCCTAGCTGCTTCTTGCCCATAGATGCATAGGCAGATCCTAGTCATGCAACATTTCCCTTGCTGCTTCCATGATTGTTCTGTTCTTTCTTTTTGCAACTCCATTCTGTTGTGGATTGTAAAAAGCAGTCAACTCCCTCTTAATCCATGAATCATTGCATAGCTTCTTGAAGTCACCTAAGGTGAATTCTCCACCATTGTCGGATCTGGATGTTTTGATCTTCTTATCAGTTTGGTTCTCCATTAAGGTTTTGAATTCCTTGAACTTATCAAATACTTCATCTTTTTTCTTCAAGAAGTAAACCCAAGTCTTCCTCGAGAAGTCATCAATGAAAGAGACATAGTAAATATACCCACTCAGAGAACTGGATTACATCGGACCGCATACATCAGAGTGGATGATTTCCAAGATTCCTTTAGCCTTGCTTTCACTGCTTGGAAATGATTTCTTTATGTTCTTTCCTTTTGCACATCCTTTGCAAACACCTTCATGCTTCGTCTTGATTTCAAGAAGACATTCTATAGCTTTACTTGCAATTGGTAATGCTCTGTAGTTTATATGTGAAAGTCTTCTATGCCAAAGTTCACTTGGCTCCATGGAATCATGCACCATGGCATGCTCAGGTTGTCCTTTCAATTTATACAAACCTCCCTCTTGCTCTCCAATCACTACTACATCATCAATAGTGTTACCTTTTGGCCACATTAGAACTTGGCCATCTACAAATGCAACCCTCATACCTTTTGCATCCAATGCAGATATGGAGAGTTGGTTCTTCTTGAGCCTAGGTACATAGAGAACTTCTTTCATCTTCAAGGACTTTCCAGAATCTAGTGTTGATTTATATGTAACTTCGGAATGTATTTCATATATATTTATTGTACCCTTATTAGAGATGTGTTATTCCTCTATAAGCAAGTGTCGTCATGTGGATTGACAAGTGTCGCAAGTGTGTGTACTTGCCAATGGGTTATTAGACCATCATGTGTGGGGTCGGCCCTGAAATATATATTATATTGTGGATGTACCTAGCTAGACAAGTCGGCCCCATAAGGTCACTGGGAAAACATGTTAGTATTAATAGAGATCAAGAGATCTCTGTTTAGATCATTCGGAAAGTCATCTCTCTCTCACTCAGAAAGTGGCACACTAGTGAGGAGGAGGATCATTTGCTTCTAGGAGACTATCTCAAGTGTATTTTGGTTGTACTTTGGTTGAGCCATTGATCTCTCTATCTCTGAGGAAGTTGTGGGGTTTTTCACTTTAGGGTTTTCCCCATGGAAACTCTGTGTCTCTTGTCTCTCATGCTTTTGATTCTTGTGATGCTTGTCATGCTTATTGTGATTGTTATGCATTGATATACTATATATGTTATTCTCTCAGTGAAGATCCTAGAGTATTGTGAATTAATGCTCAAAATTTAACATGGTATCAGAGCTAACCTCAGAAGAAGACATTTTGCAGTGACAAAAACTTGAGTTTCTTGTTTATTGGGTTTCTCTCCATAGATTTTGGAAAAGCAGTATAGTAGATTGACTCTACTCATCAAGGAGAATCTATCTGTCCAATCAGAATTCAATTTTGAGCATTTTCAGATTTGGCCCTAAACATTAGGGTTTCCACAAAAATAGGAATTTATGAAATCTGAAGACATAGCTGGAAGCTCCTTGCAAAAATCGAAGTTTAGAGCTTTGGATCGAGATTTTTGGCTGGGTAGATCTCCGGGAAACTCAAACCCTAATTCAGGGCTTTTCGAGTGAACCCGGGAGGACAAAAAGGCAACTCTGAAGGGTAAAGCTTTGTTGATCTTAAATTCTGAATACACCAGGCTGATCAGCTCCTCAAAGCACATCTTTCTATCCTTTCAGAAAAATTAAATTCACATTTTGAATTTTTAGGGTTTTTTCTGACAAACCCTAATCCGGGACGAGATCTAGTTTTCAACATTTCAAGTGGTAAGACCTAAATCTTTTCTATTTCCTTTTGAAGTACTCTTTAAGATGTCTCACCACACCAAGCTAGAGGATAATCTTGAAGGAGCTAATAACTTCCGAGCTTGAAAGTATAGGATTGGGTTAATCCTGGAAGAGAATGAGTTGGACTCATATGTAAAAGAAGACATCTCTATCCCAGAGGATGAAGAGGCTAAGGTATTGTATAAGAAAAACTTGGTCAAGGCAAAGAGATTCATTGCCAATTCTATCAAATACCATCTCATACTCCATGTGTCTTCTCTAAAGACACCCAAGGAGATGTTTGACTCTTTGACCAAGGTATTTGAAGGGAAGAACATAAATCAGAAGATGACCCCGTGGATCCAATTGAAAGGAGTAAAGTTTCAGAATGGAGAAACCATTCAATCTTATTTTTCAAGGGTGTCCTAGATAAAGGAAGAACTAGAAGCAGTGGATGAAATGGTAGAGAATGGTGAAGTGGTGATGACCACTCTAAAAGGCCTACCCAGGTCATGGGATTCCTTTATTCAATGAGGTTGTGCAAGGAAGAAGTTGATCTCCTTCAACAGATTGCGAGAAGAATGCTCTCAAGAAGAAGCTAGGCTTGTGGCCGGACAAGAAAAGATGGGAAATGTAGATCAAGCTCTCACAACACATGCTAGGAAAGGCAAGTCCAAGAAGGAATCATCTCATAATAGAAGATTCTCACACCACCATTATCATAAGGATAAGAAAGATCTCAGATGCTTCAATTGCAATGAGAAGGGACACTTTGCTTCAGATTGTTCCAAGAAGAAGAAAGACACCAACAACAACTTCAATAAGAAGAAGAAGAATAACAAAAGAAGATATCATGCTCATGTTGCCGAACATGATGAACCCTCAAAGAAGAAGGCTAGGGAAGAAAGTGATAGTGATGATGACTCATCAAGTGAAGAAGAATATGTTCTAATTTCTGCTCTCACAGGTACTATCTCCCATGGTTGTAATGATTGGTTGATTGATAGTGGGGCTTCCAAACACATGACTGGGTTTAAGGAATCTTTTGTGAATCTATCTGAACATGAATCACCCCATAAGGTGAAACTTGGGGATGATTATCAATACCCAATCAAAGGAAGTGGTGAAGCCTCCTACAACCTAGATTCTGGAAAATATTTGAAGATGAAAGAAGTCCTTTAAGTACCTGGGCTCAAGAAGAACTTACTCTCCATCTCTTCATTGGATGCAAAAGGTATGAGGGTTGCATTTTTGGATGGCCAAGTCCTAATGTGGCCAAAGGGAAAGAACATAGATGATGCAATAGTGATTGGAGAGCAAGAGGGAGGTTTGTATAAATTGAAGGGACAACCTGAACATGCCATGGTACATGAATCCATGGAGCCAAGTGAACTTTCGTATAGAAGACTTGCTCATATGCACTATAGGGCACTTCCAATTGCAAGCAAGGCTGTAGAGGGTCTTCCTGAAATCGAGACCAAACATGAAGGTGTTTGCAAAGGATGTGCAAAAGGTAAGAACATTAAGAAGGCTTTCCCAAGCAGTGAAAGCAAGGAAAAAGACATCCTGGAAATCATCCACTCAGATGTATGTGGTCCTATGTCATCCAATTCTCTGAGTGGGCATGTTTACTATATCTCATTTATTGATGACTTCTCTAGGAAGACTTGGGTATACTTCTTGAAGAGCAAAGATGAGGTGTTTGATAAATTCAAGGAATTCAAAACCTTGATGGAGAATCAAACTGACAAGAAGATTAAAACATTTAGATCCAACAATGGTGGAGAATTCACCTCAGGTGACTTCAAGAATCTTTGTAGTGATTCAGGGATTAAGAGGGAGTTGACTGCTCCTTATAATCCTCAACAGAATGGATTTGCAGAAAGGGAGAACAGAACAATCATTGAAGCAGCAAGGGCAATGCTGCATGACCAGGATCTACCTATGCATCTATGGGAAGAAGCAGCTAGAACAATTGTATATGTGTAGAACAGAACACCTCACAAGATATTGGATAACAAGACACCAGAAGAGGTCTTTTCTGGTAAGAAACCTGAAGTCAACCATCTCAGAATATTTGGTTGTCCAGTATACACTCATGTTCCAAAGGAAAAGAGGACTAAACTAGATCCTTTAGGAAAGAAGTGTATCTTTGTGGGTTACAGTGAAAGCTCGAAGGCTTATAGAATATACTTTCCAGGGTTCAAGAAGATTGATGTTAGCAGGGATGTAACATTTGATGAAAACTCAACCTTCATCAAATCAAGGAAGGCACCTATCGAAGTTTATGAAGAACCTAAGGAAACTAGATTTCAAGACACTACCATGACTGAAGCAGTTCCTGAAGTTGTTTATGAGTTTGAAGATCCGCAAGAACCTGTAGATCCACTGCGTGAGGATAACTCTCACAAGAGGAAACCTGCATGGGCTAGAGAGCTCATTCAAGATGCAGACAGATTTGGCATTCCAGAAGAAGAACACAGAGCAAAGAAGAGAACCAGATCACATACTAGCTATGTTGCTTTACTCTGTGACATTATGAACAAAAAGCCTTCCAGTTATGAAGAAGCAGCGGAAAAGAAAGAATGGAAGGATGCCATGGTTGAGGAATACCAATCAATAATGAAGAATGATGTTTGGGATGTTGTACCAAGACCTAAAGAGAAGTCTGTTGTGACTTCTAAATGGATCTACAAAATCTAGCATGATGCAGATGACAGTGTAGAGAAATAGAAAGAAAGATTCGTAGCTCGTGGCTTCTCTCAGAAAGATGGAATAGATTATGAAGAAACTTTTGCACCTGTAGCCAGGTATACTTCCATCATAATAGTACTTGCCCTGGCTATAGCGATGAAATGGAAAATACACCAGATGGATGTCAAGACTGCTTTCTTAAATGGTGTAGTTGAAGAGGAAGTATATGTGGAGCAACCACTCGGTTTCAAAATATATGAGAGGGAGTCATATGTGTGCAAATTGAAGAAAGCCTTGTATGGCTGGAAACAAGCTCCCAGAGCTTGGTATGGTAGGATGGATAGTTTCCTATCTAGTTTGGGCTTTACCAAGAGTAGTTTGGATTCCAACCTTTATTACAAGGTTGAGGAAGGGAATCCTGTGATTCTACTCCTGTATGTGGATGACTTATTTGTAACAGGAGATGACAGATTGATTGCAGATACTAAGAGAAAGCTTGCTGCCGAGTTCGATATGAAAGATTTTAGAATGATGCATTATTTCCTAGGTATGGACGTGTGGCAGAGTACAGGTGGGATCTTCGTTGGTCAAGGGAAGTACATAATAGATATCTTGAAGAGATTCGGAATGATGGATTACAAGGCCATGGCCACACCTATGGCATCGACTCTGAAGCTTCTATGTGATGCTTCATCTGAGCCGATTGATGTCTCTATGTATCGTCAGATGATTGGGTCCTTGATGTACCTGACGAACACGAGACCAAATATTTGCTTTGCGGTGAACACATTGAGTCAATTCCTGATAGATCCGAGGAGTGTTCATTTGGTTGCTATAAAGCATGTTCTGAGGTACCTGAAGGGTACAGTGGATTATGGGCTCAAGTATGAGGCGAATCAAAATTTTAACCTATAGAGTTATGTTGATTCAGATTGGGCTGGCAGTGCTACAGATAGGAAGAGCACATCTGGGTGCTACTTCAGTATGGGATCGGGTGTGATCTCTTGGTTTAGTAGGAAGCAGTCCTGTGTAGCACTGAGTACAGCTAGTTCTGAGGTAGTATGGCTACAGAAGCTACTATCTAAATTATTTGATCTCTTGTTGGATGCTACTAGTATCTTCTGTGATAACCAGAGTTGTGTGAAGTTGTATGAGAACCCAGTGTTTCATGACAGGTCAAAACACAAAGAGATCAAGTATCACTATATCAGGGATATGGTGTAGAGAGGAGCTGTGAAGCTCCTGTATGTTGTGACGGACGAGCATATTGCAGATGTGCTGACGAAGCCACTAGCCAGGGTGAAGTTTGAGTACTTCAGAGAGAGGCTTGGTTTTCTTCATATTGATGACACTTCGAGGAAGAAGTGATGGACACATTTGCTGAAGCCATTCCAAGCATGTTGGAAGGAGGATCTTTCACATGGATGTGGATGTAAGGGCTGGATGATGAGCATCAGGATGATGTTCTGGTTTCTACTGGATATGATTAGTTGGATCATTTATATGTATATGTATGTACACATCATGTTGGATGCTAGATATGATCGGTTGGATCATTTATATGTATATGTATGTACGCATCATGTTGGATGCTGGATATGATCAGTTCGATCATTTATATGTATATGTATGTACATATCATGTTGGATGCTGGATATGATCAGGTGGATCATGTATGTTGATATGTATCATGTATTTGTATTTGTATCATGTGGATACACTGTATGATCAGGTGGATCATGTATGATGATATGTATCAGGTAGATACTTGGTATGCATCAGGTAGATGCATTGTATGATCAGGATGATCATGGATGATGAGCTTCAGGATGTTGCTCCAGATGACATGCAGCAGGATGTTGCAGTGATGATGATCAGGATGATGTATGGTGAGTATCAGGTTGATACTTTGTGGCCATGGAACAGGTTGTGCAGATAAGCATGTAATTTGTGCCCTGGGAGATTTGCAGATAGTCTTTCGAGGTTTTGCCTACGGCATGTAATTTGTACCCTGGGATATTTGGCAAATGCTCTTTCAAGGTTTTGCTTGGGAGGACACATAATTTATGCCCTGGGAGATCTGTAGATAGTCTTTCGAGGTTTTGCCTATGGCATGTAATTTGTGCCCTGAGATATCTGGCAGATGCTCTTTCAAGGTTTTGTCCTATGGCATGTAATTTGTGCCCTGGGAGATCCGATAGGTTGATCCGTGTGCTCATAATTAGTCCTAGGATGCTCTTTCGAGGTTTTTCCATGACCACATGTGATTTTTGCCCTGGGAGATCCGATAGGTTGAGCCTTGTGCTTGTAATCAGTACTGGGATGCTCTTTCAAGGTTTTGTGGTAACCACATGTAATTTGTGCCCTGGGAGATCCCATAGGTTGAGCCTTGTGCTCGTAATCAGTCCTGGGATTCTCTTTTGAGGTTTTGTGGTGGGGTCACATGTAATAAGTCCCAGAGATCTCAACAGGATGAAAAAGGCCTCAGATGCTCTTTAGGGTTCTTGCTAGTCAAGAGACTCTTTTAAGGTTTTGTGACGCACGTAATATGTCCTGAGATTTCCATAGTATGGCCAGTGATGATGAAGACCTGCAGGTGGTGGGCCTACATCCAGTATGAAAAAGGACTGGCTCTGTAGAACTTCCTATGACGAGTAGAGTCAGAGATTGGTTGAGATAGCAGCAGCAGTGACCATGCATCGATGACAATGATCTCGAGAAGAAGACTTGTCTAGCAGATCTGTGTCGAGAAATACCTTCCTAGTTAAGAGGGAGTGTTGATGTATATGTAACTTCGGAATGTATTTCATCTATATTTATTGTACGCTTATTAGAGATGTGTTATTCCTCTATAAGGAATTGTCGTCATGTGGATTGACAAGTGTCGCAAGTGTGTGTACTTGCCGATGGGTTATTAGGCCACCATGTGTGGGGTCGGCCCTGAAATATATATTATATTGTGGATGTACCTAGCTAGACAAGTTGGCCCCATAAGGTCACTGGGAAAACAAGTTAGTATAAATAGAGATCAGGAGATCTCTATTTAGATCATTCAGAAAGTCATCTCTCTCTCACTCAAAAAGTGGCGCACTAGTGAGGAGGAGGATCATCTGCTTGTAGGAGACTATCTCAAGTGTATTTTGGTTGTACTTTGGTTGAGCCATTTCTCTCTCTATCTCTGAGGAAGTTGTGGGGTTTTTCACCTTAGGGTTTTTCCCACAGAAACTCTGTGTCTCTTGTCTATCATGCTTTTGATTCTTGTGATGCTTGTCATGCTTATTGTGCTTGTTATGCATTGATATAATGTATATGTTATTCTCTCAGTGAAGATCCTAGAGTATTGTGAATTAATGCTCAAAATTTAACATCTAGGTTGTAGCAGGCTTCACGACTTCCTTTCATGGGGCATTGATAATCATCCCCAAGCTTCACTTTATGGGGTGATTCATGTTTAGATAGATTTACAAAAGACTCTTTAAACCCAGTCATGTGTTTGGAAGCACCATTGTCAATAAGCCAATCATTATCACTTCGCTTGATGAATCATCATCATCATCATCACTTTCTGCTCTAGCCTTCTTCTTTGGAGGTTCATCATTTTCAGTAGCATGAGCATGATACCTTCTTTTGCTTCCCTTCTTCTTCCTGTTGAAGTTGTTGTCCCTTTTGTTCTTGGGACATTCTTAAGCAAAGTGTCCCTTCTCATTGCATGTGAAGCATCTAATATTTTTCATATCCTTATGATAATGGTGATGTGAAGATCCCGTGGAGTGGGATGGCTCTCTTTTAGATTTTCCTTTCTTGGTGAGTGTTGTGAGAGCTTGATCTTAATTCCCCATCTTTTCTTCTCGGGCCACAAGTCTTGCTTCTTCTTATGAACATTCCTCCCATAGTCTACTAAAGGAGAACAATTTCTTTCTTGCATAGATCCCTTGAATAAAGGAATCCCATGACCTAGGTAGGCCATTTAGAGTGGTCATCACAATTTCTCCATTCTCCACCATTTCATCTACAACTTCAAGTTGTTCCTTAATTTGAGAGACTTTGGAGAAATAATATTGAATGGTCTCTCCATTCGACATCTTGACCCCTTTCAATTGATTCCACAGAGTCATCTTCCGATTTATGTTCTTCCCCTCAAATAGCTTGGTCATGGAATCAACCATAGACTTGGGTGTCTTTAGGGATGGGACATGTGGAATAAGATGGTTCTTAATAGAATCAACAATGGTTCTCTTTGCCTTTACCAAGTTCTTCTTATGCAATATCTTAGCCTCTGCATCCTCTAGGGTAGGGACCTCTTCTTTTATGTATGAGTCCAACTCATTCTCTTCTACGATTATCCCAATCCTATACTTCCAGGCTTGGAAGTTATCAGCCCCTTCAAGCTTGTCTTCAAGCTTAGTGTGGTGAGACATCTTTAAAAAGTACTTCAGATGGAAATAGAAAAGATTTAGGTTTTACCACTTGATTTGCTAAAAACTGGATCTCGTCCCGAATTAGGGTTTGTCAGAGAAACCCCAAAAATTCAAAATGTGAATTTCAACTTTCTGAAAGGATGGAAAGATGTGCCTTGATGAGATGATAAGCATGGTATACTCAGAATTTGAGTTCTGCAAAGTTTCACCCTTTAGAATTGTCTTTGAGTCTTTTCGGATTCACTGAGGAGGACCCTGAATTTTGGGTTTCCCGGAGATTTATCTAGCCAAAAATCTTGATCCAAAGCTCTAAACTTTGATTTTTCCAAGGAGCTTCTAGCTATGTGTTTAGATTTCATAAATTCCTATTTTTGTGGAAACCCTAATTTTTAGGGCCAAAACTGAAAGTGCTCAGAACTGAATTCTGATTGGACAGATAGATTCTCCTTGATGAGTGGAGTTAATCTACTATACTTCTTTTCCAAAATCTGTGGAGAGAAACCCAATAAATAAGAAACCTTGGTTTTCGTTAGTGCACAGTGTCTTCTTCTCAGGTTAGCTCTCATACCATGTTAAATTTTGAGCATTAATTCAAGATACTCTAGGATCTTTACTGAGAGAACAACATGTACAGTATATCAATGCATATCAATCATAGCAAGCAACTCAATCATCACAAGAAACAAAAGCATGAGAGACAATAGACACACAGAGTTTCCGTGGGGAAAAACTTAAGGTGAAAAACCCCACAACTTCCTCAGAGATAGATAGTGCAATAGCACAACCAAAGTACAACCAAAGCACACATAGATAGACTCCTCTTAGCAGCTGGTCCTCCTCCTCACATGTGCACCACTTTCTGAGTGATGCAAGTGTGAGTTCTGAAGTGATCCAAATAGAGATCAGGAGATCTCTATTTATACTTGTCGTGACTGTCCAATAATCTTATGGGGCCGACTTGTCTAGTTTAGCACAATAACCTCTTATTACATTAATCTGGGACAACCCCTTATAAGGTGATCTAATAACCCATCAGCATGTTAACACACTTGCGACACTTGTCAATACAAATGATGACACTTCTATATAGAGGAATAATACATCTCTATAGGAGTACAATAAATATATAAGTGAAATACATTTTGAAGTTACATATACATCAACATTGTAACATACCCTTTTAGTTGGAAAACATTTTGTGTTAGCAAACATTATTATAAATTTTATTGTAAAGTTCTATGATGGACAGGTGTCCAAGGATGATTGTAATTTGCACAATATATTATTATTAAATAAATAAAATAGGAGACAAACACCTAAGAGGACTATTGAAAGAGTGGTTACTGATCCACTAGGTGGAATGGAATCGAGGGTAGAAGGCAATGGACAAGTGGCAGCATCATGATGCAACTAACTAGCTATTGGTATGGGACAACTCCCTTGAAATGTGGTCATACTGCCCTGAAAGATGGGACTGGAGCTTGAGGCTCATTTATTCCAAATTGACCACTAAAAGACCTAGGCAGTCTATATAATAGCCATCAAATATTGAACTGGGGTTCATCACTTTTCCTGACGAGGAAATTTACCTTGGGGTTTTGCTGTGTTTGCACCCAAGAGATTTGATGAGGAATTATGCTATGTTGTTGATCATGTTCTGAGTCTGCTAAACTCTTATTGAGTTCAGGAGGTTGATGTCGAGTGGAGAAGACATGTTATTTCAGGAGGTTGATGCTGAGTGGAGAAGTCATTTTTTAGTGCCTTGCTTCTACACAGATTCCACACACTTATTGGATCAATAATCAGGCTTGGCGGTTCACTAGAAGCTAGCAGTTGAGCTGCTTCTTCTGGAATAGGTTGGGAGGAGCAGGCCTCCTTGGGTGTTTTCTGGCCCTATTGTCATTTACAGGTTCTATTTGTTTATCCTGTTAAGTAGTTAAATCTGTTTATTTACAAATATTTAATTTTATTTACAGAATGTGTTCTCGTTTAAATGCTTCTACTTTTATTTTTTGAATCAGTTTAAAATTATGAATAGAAATGTTGAATGAAATAAATGATCTCTGCATTTTCCCCCATGCCATAGGAATTGCATCATACTCTAGTACAGAGATAGATTAAGATAGATAGGTATGATAGGCAAGATAGCCATGTGATTGAGAAGATGCAAATGATGTATTTTTTTTAAGTTACTGTTTATTGTTAATTTTTCTAAGTTTACCTATATCAGTGTTTTTCCTTGTTATTTCTGCACAAAAATCTATTCTCAGAATTTACAGTATGTTTTCTACATTTTATAAATATCAAATTGTTTAGAAGTAAATAATTTCCCTTTCTAAAAAATCATATGAAGTATTTTCTATATCATACAGTTGTAGAGTAGATCCCAACATACAACATATTGATATCAATTTCTTTTATAAATGATGCATAGTATTAAATACAAATTATTCATGTGCAGAACCATAAACTCTTAGCACTGTATAAACCCAATGTATCTCTTTTATTTAGAAACAGATTGGAAAACCTTAAACACTTGACCAAACCCTATATCCATCTGCTATGTGAATTTATCCAAGATATAAAATCATTCATTTTTAAAACAGAGCTAAGTTAGGGTTTCCATTTCACAAATAGTTATGCGTTTTTGATTTCACAATACTCTTCTAAATGAGAAACAAGACTGTTATCAATATATTCAATACTTGTACAACGTTGTTATCCATTCTCGGTACTTCGTTATTATCTTAACCAATAACATGATTTAAGTTGAATCATATGCTCATCCATTAATACAAATATTTACAATGAAATTTGTCCCTATGGATTGATTTAGACCTCATTCTGGTATCCATTTCCAAGTTTTTCTTTTATTCTATTCACAGTAGACAAACCAAACATTTTTACTAAAATCGTTCCTATAGGTCGACTAGTTTATTTAAAAATATCATCTCCAGGGTTTAAGATTTTACGATGTCTGTAGCAGCAGAGTCAAACAGAAATCACAAACACTAATTTGATGCCGAGAACGGCTCAATGAGCAACATCAATTTATACATTACAAAACGAGGACGAAACCCAAACCTTTAGGAAATTTCATGAGTTTGACATGCAGCATCACTTGTACAAATTAACGAGTTGCATACTGGATACAAGCCTTCCACAAAGACAAACACCTATTCATTGGCAACAGACTCATCATTTGTACAAACATGATATAAATTATCCCATTGTTTTTACATTTCAACTTTCACCATTTACAAAAAGAAAAATGATAGCAGTAGAGTATCGAAACACAAATCATTACATTATCCAAGTCTATGAGAAGAACATTTCCACATGATGGTTACAACCATAACAGGCTCATGCCTTGTGGGTTGAGGTATCCTCCTCCCCATTCTTTTAAAAAGTTTACAAATCCTATCTCTACAAAATTACAAACTCTTTGACTTAAAAACACAAACACACACAAAATCACACAGTCGACCATCATCTTCATCTACACAGGTTTCAAGGCAACCACTGAAGCTTACCGGTTGGTGTAGCTATTGCCAACCTTAAATGCGCAGATTGGAGGATCCATTGAATATACACCTGCAATACATTGTAGACGTGGTTAAAAAATGTAATTTCTTAAAAAGAATGAATTCATTATCATTTCGAACAACCAAAACTGTGTTAAACAAAGAAATGGAAATTATAGTGAAAGATTCGAAGTACATTACCTTTAAACGATGGATTGTAGCAAAAGAACGCCAAATAGTAGCAACTGCAACTATACCTCAACCCACACTATCGAAAACGCCAGACAGAAGGAAACCCCACATTGAGCTATCAACTATAAATCGAAGAAACAGTGTCGAGAACTGTATCCATCATAGCAAGGTCGAGCCATTCATCATGAAACCACTTTTAAAATATAAAAACCTTAACAGGCTTGAGGATCGAACCTCAGCAAGAAAACAAACCCACGTTACAAACCACGAAATTCAGTTACTGTACAAAGAACTTGAGAGTTTGGCTCTTAAACCCATCAGATGTCACGAGTTCAAAACGCAGGCATCATGCCTCTGAAAATGCAAAACAATAACCCTACAAACCCTCGGCTTGTCGGCCATACGCAGAGCCATAACTACCAAATTCCAAGTTCACAATAAACACTATAATCAAAACAAAGGTAGGGTTTAATCCACACATATCAAAACCCTGCTAGATCAACGGTGGAGATCACCGGGTTGGATTTACAAAACCACAAGTCATCTACCACTTTAAATGAACCATAAATGCAATTGCCACAAAGGAGCCATGAAGGAGCCAACATCATAAATCTTAGCACCAATATGTCTACACATCACCACAAGGTTGATCATTATCACGATATTGGCACGTGATTGAGTTCTCTCTACCATCCACGATGGAACTCCACTATCCACAGTAGTTGTAAGCATTTAATGCATATGGCAGCATTAATGGTTTCCAACCTGTGACATTTACATTCACATCCTAACGTTTAATACATAAGACATTACATATGGTAAGGTCGAAATGTATAAGCGTGTCAAGCATTGTTTTATAAAGATATATGCTAGGGTTTGCATATAATTCATATTTTTTGCATATAATTCATATTGTTTGCATATAGTTCACATTGTTTGCACATAGTTCATATTGTTTGCATATAATTGTAAAATTAGTCACAGCAGATCTAATGAACAAGTAAATCAATCACAACAGATGAACATAGAAAATATGGTGTAAAACTGTGCAAAACATGCAGCAGTGCTCAATATCCCAATAAGGGTGAATAATTACAATACAATCTGACTCAATGACTAAGCAATTCGAATTGCCTAAGTAGGTCATTCGAATCACTGAATGGAGTAGCTTGACTCCAACTAGGAGTCCTCATCATCAATCGGTGGTGGTCATCAATGCACAAGAACCAGTCATCCAGGTGTCAATCTGAGTCTAACTGAGTGTGTCATGTGTAACTGAAGTGTGTAGCACTGATTAAGGGAAGGAGGCTCAGTGGGGGCGCATGGGAGGCTAACTGAAGTCAGAACAAGTCATCCAGTCAATCTAGAGGTCCAACGGAAGTGAAACAGTCAGTCGGGAGTGAAACTAGCCTCAAATCAGGGAGAATCGGAGCTAACTGAGTGGAACTGCAGTGGTAGGTGAACAAGTGTGCCCTTCTCTGGCAGTAGGTGAGAAGTGGGCGCCTCTCATCCTAGGAGGGCTAAAACTCTGAAGAAAGTGGCTCTCGGGTGCTAGAATAAGGTGGCTAAGGTAATGGAGGCATCAAACTGGTGACTGGGATGCATGCAAAGTGCATGCAAGTGCATGCAAACCCTAGAATTTGCATGCAAACCCTAATTGCATGCAAGATCCTGAAAAAGATGATGTGGATATCCGAACACTCCCCCTCAAGCTAGACTATGATGTGCAAAAAAATAATGTGGGGCCTTGGTAACTAAGACCAAAGGTCACCCCGATACAAAAATCCAAAAAATGCTGAAAATAAACTAAGTGAGGAAAGAGGGAAAACCCAGTGGGAAGAAAGCCCCCCCTCAAGCTAAAGCATAATAATGAATCAATCTGTCTCCACCATGATGGAACTCATCCCCAACAGTGAACGGAGGTAAGAGAATTTCTTCTCAGTGAAGCTCTTGGTGAAGATGTCTGCAATTTGCTCATCAGTAGGGCAATATTGCAGAATGATGGTGCGGTCATGCACCAACTGTCGAATGTAATGCATATGAATCTCAATGTGTTTGGTCCTCTGCCGTTGAACTGGATCTATGGATATCTTGATAGCACTTTGATTGTCACAAAATAGGACATTCGAAGTAGTGCCACCAAAACCAAACTCGGAAAGAATACCCTGCAACCAAACTGCCTGAATGCAGGCATTGACTGCCCCTCGATACTCTGCCTCTGCTGAAGAAAGTGCAATGGCTGCTTTCTTTTTGCTGGACCAGCAAATAGCACCATGACCAATCATGAAAACATAACCGGAAGTGGACTTCCAATCAATGCTATCACCTGCCCAATCTGAATCAGTAAAACCAATGAAATCAAGCTCAGAATCTGCAGCATAATGTATGCCAAAATGTCTCGTACCTTGCACATACTGCAAGATCTGCTTGGCTGCTCACCAATGAAGCTCATGTGGCTGCTGCATATATCTTGAAACGACACTCACGGCATATGAGATATCAGGCCTTGAGTGTGTCAAATAAAGTAGTGAACCAATCAACTGTCGATACATACTGCAATCTGCAAGCGGTGTAGAATCTCCCTCCTCAAGACTGATTCCTGAGAGGAATGGAAATGGGGCTGCCTTACATTCAGCCATATTAAACTTCAATAACAGGTCGGAAGCATATTTTTGCTGAGATATAGTGATCCCATCAAAATTTTGAGCTATCTCCAAGCCCAAAAAGTGACTCAGCAAGCCCAAATCGCTCATGTCAAAAGCTAGATTTAAGGCAGATTTTAGCTTGTTTATTGAAGTAAGTGTGCTACTAGTAATGAGAAGATCATCAACATAAAGTACAATAACCAACAAATTACCTTTAACTCACTGAAGATACACATTCGGATCAGATTTGCATCTTTGGAAATTCTGAGAAAGAAGGAAGGAGTCCATCTTTGCGTACCAAGCTCTTGGGGCCTGTTTTAACCCGTACAAAGATTTCTTCAATCTGCAAACCAATGATGGATCTGATGTATAACCCTCTGGTTGCTGCATATATACCTCTTCAGCAAGGTCTCCATGTAAACATGCACTCTTCACATCCATGTGGTGCACCTCCCAGTGCTTGGATGCGGAAATAACTAAAACAAGGCGGATGGAATCCATCTTTGCAACCGGTGCAAAGGTCTCAGTGTAGTCCACTCCTTGGAATTGGGAGAAAAATTTTGCCACCAACCTTGCTTTATATTTGCTGATAGTGCCATCAGCAGCAACTTTAGTACGGTAGACCCATTTACACTTCACTAATTTTCTTCCAGGTGGAAGAGAAACTAGCTCCCATGTGTTGTTCTTTTGAAGAGAACTGTACTCTTCATCCATGGCACTTTTCCATCTCGAATCTCGATGAGAAGAATAGTATGATGTAGGATATTCATTATCGCTACACGGATCTTCTTCTGGTGAAGGCGGTGAATCGGCAGTCTTCTCCTCGACTAGTTGCAATTCTTGAAGCGGTTCTTCAAATTGCACACTGCGCTCTATGAATATCTTTTTAGATCTGATATCCATGAGTTTATATGCTTTTGATTCTTCCCCATATCCTATCAATATGCACTCGGTACTTTGTGGATCCAAAGCCTGTCTCTTCTCGGAAGGAATTCTAGCCCATGAAGTAGAGCCAAAAACTCTCAAATTTGACACATCCGGTTTGTGACCAAAGAATGCTTCGAAATGAGTCATACCTTTCACGGATGAATGTGGAACATAGTTTTGTATATATGCAGCAACATTGATTGCTTCAGCCCAAAGATTTGCAGCCAAACCTTTTGATTCAATCATGCATGTAGCCATCTCTTTCAGTGACCGATTTTTCCTTTCCGCTACACCGTTCTGCTGGGGTGTGTAGGGAACTGTATGTTGGATATTAATTCCGCTTTGGGCACAACGTTGCAGTAACTCGGATTTAATATATTCCCCACCATTATCAGATTTAAGAGCTTTGATCTTGCTCTTAGTGGCGGTCTCAACAGAAGCCTTAAAATCCTTGAATTTTCCAAGCACTTCTAACTTGTTTTTGAGAAAGAATACCCATGTAAAGCGGGAAAAATCATCAATAAATGTCAAAACATACCTTGAACCATTTAATGACATATGGGGAAGCGGACCACTGATATCAGAATGGATCAATCCCAAAATAGTAGAAGCTTTGCCACGGTCGAATCTGTGCTCGGGGTGCTTCCCAATAATGCAACCAGTGCATATTCCCTTCGAGGAATGGAGTTGTTGAAGCCCATCTACCATGGATTTATTTGATAGCAGCAGCAAATATTTATAATTAATATGTCCAAATCTTTCATGCCAAAGCCTACTAACCTCATTACCATGTGTGCGAAGAGCAGTGGGCTTTGCAAGCGGAATAAAGTGTGAAAACTCATAGCATTTTGCAGTGTGATTTGCCTTTCCGACTGCAATTAGTCTTCCACTTTTGATATCAGAAATTTCAACTGTATTAGGGCTGAATGTAACTTGCTTCAATTCACCAGTGTGTGTCATTTGATACACAGAAAGAAGATTTGAAGCCAAGGAAGGCACATAGAGAACATTCTGAAAGCTTTCGTGGTCTACATGAATCGTACCTTTTCCCTTTGAAGAAATTTTTGAGTCATCTCCCAAATTGATGGGGATGGAGCTATTTGGATCGAATGAGGAAAAAGAATCAATATTTGCAGCCATATGATTTGATGCACTTGAATCTATCAAGAGAGTAGTGGGCTTCCAAAACCGTTGCCATGAGTGCTTGTCCTCTTTCATGATCATCATTCCTATCCTTCTTCCTTGCAACGTCGAGAAGAGTTATGTTGTTCTTTTCCAAAAGGAGGGCCATTTGATCTATAGTCTTCTTCATACATGAACTTTCGGGATGAAAGCCACGATTGCAATAAGTACATTTAGATTTTTGGTTACCTTCTTTTCCCTTTTGCTTGAACTTCGAACTGGATGGTGCATCCGTTTGTTTGCCTTTGTCTTTTTGCTTATGAGGCTCCAATTTGGGCTTCTCCTTATTTTGATTTCCTTTACCATTCGAGATCTTGGGTCCTTGAACATATAGGGATGAATCTTTGGAGCTTATGGACCCCATTTGAATAAACTTGTCATGCTCTTTTGCGACGGACTCAATGAAGGCATTCAAGGTAGGCATCTTCCAATTTGGGGTAGTTAGCCGACCAGAATTGAAAGTAGAGGCAAATACCGAATAATCTTTCCAAAGCTTGCTTAGAATGGAGAGGATCAATTGTTTATCCTCTTTGATAACTCCACTGTTCTTCAATTGCAAGTTCAGGTTCTTGAATTTTGTGAAGAATTCATTGATGGTCTCAAAATTCTCAGGACTAAGGGCAATCAATTCATTCTCTAATTGAAAAGCCGTATGCTCATCCTGCTTGCCAAATAGTGTTTCAAGTTGCTCCCATATGGATTTTGGAGTCTTCAATCCACTGAGATGGAAGTGAAGATCTTTGGAGATGGAGAGACAAAGAAGACCATAAGCTTCATCAAGCTTGTTGTAGTGTTTGGTTCTATCTGACAGATTGCTTGGCTCCAATTCAAGACCAATAGTGACTCAGTAGTAACCTTTTGAATGTAATATGATCTCCATATCATATTTCCAATCAAAATAATTGAATGGGGTGAGGATACGCTTTGATGAAGAGTATTCCATTGCTAGGAGCGAGTAAAACTGATGTAGAAGGAGCTTGCATGCACAGTGTAGCGAATGCAATTGCTGTAGAGGAGCTTGCATGCACAGTGTAGCGAATGCAATTGCTGTAGAGGAGCTTGCATGCACAATGTAGCGAATGCAATTGATGGAGACAATAAACCTGCAAATAACAATAAAACAAGAACAATAAGGTCGAACAATCCACCCTTTTAGAGTTGCATCACACCTGGGATTGGAGATCAAACAATGTTGAATGGGTCCAATGTATCAGATCCAGGAATTATGTGGAAACTCAAGCTTCTGGAGTAGTATTGGAATTATTTTCAAGCTTTGCATGCACAGGAGCGAATGCCCTTGAGATATCTCATGCCAAAACTTTTTGCAATTTGAGCAATTCAGTCAAATCTTCTTGTACAAACACCTATAGAAAAGAGATCTTGTCCCTGCAATGGCTCTGATACCATGTAAAATCAGTCACATCATATCTAATGAACAAGTAAATCAATCACAACAGATGAACATAGAAAATATGGTGTAAAACTGTGCAAAACATGCAACAGTGCTCAATATCCCAATAAGGGTGAATAATTACAATACAATCTGACTCAATGGAGTATCTTGACTCCAACTAGGAGTCTTCATCATCAATCGGTGGTGGTCATCAATGCACAAGAACCAGTCATCCAGGTGTCAATCTGAGTCTAACTGAGTGTGTCATGTGTAACTGAAGTGTGTAGCACTGATTAAGGGAAGGAGGCTCAGTGGGGGCGCATGGGAGGCTAACTGAAGTCAGAACAAGTCATCTAGTCAATCTGGAGGTCCAACGGAAGTGAAACAGTCAGTTGGGAGTGAAACTAGCCTCAAATCAGGGAGAATCAGAGCTAAGTGAGTGTAACTGAAGTGGAACTGTAGTGGTAGGTGAACAAGTGCGCCCTTCTCTAGCAGTAGGTGAGAAGTGGGCACCTTTCAGCCTAGGAGGGCTAAAACTATGAAGGAAGTGGCTCCCGGGTGCTAGAATAAGGTGGCTAAGGTGCTGGAGGCATCAAAATGATGACTGGGATGCATGCAAAGTGCATGCAAACCCTAGAATTTGCATGCAAACCCTAATTGCATGCAAGATCCTGAAAAAGATGATGTGGATATCCGAACAATAATTCGTATCATTTGCATAATAATCAATAAGGTTTGTATGGTATTACATAGGGTAATACAATGCACACAAAACACATATTATAAAGTGATATATTTCACCATAGTTTTGTTAGTATTACAACAAACATTATTTATAATGGTTCGATAATATTTCCATAAACATTATAAATAGACCATATAGATAATCCATTAAATAACTTTACACATTCTGAATGGATTCTAGATATTACACACATATACATTTTAATGTATCGTGTAAATGAAATAATTCAGACTATCACCATCATCTTACGGTATAGACCCTAGGTAAGATAGCAAAACAATATACATAGAATTTCCACAAATTGCCACAGAGGAAGAAAGTAGATAATTACATACAGTTTAACATAAATAACAACCAAGATTCTCACCGGTAGAATGCCCACAGTTTTATCTCTTCAATTAATGACAAAAGAGATTCACTTATAACTGTTTGGTCACTTGTCGCAACTTTAAAACCTTACATGTAAACTGCCACAAGTATGATTTCACATGCTTTAGAACGAATGCTAAGTAAGCCTCGGGGCGTTCGTAAGACCCCTTCATCAATCAATAAAAGTATATCTGTCAATGATAACTAATTCATAAATCATAACATCAACAACAGAAGTTGCAGTAGTATGAATAACATCGAGACGTAAACATAATTATGTTAGTCGCAATTTCTTATACGATAAACCAACATGATATTTATTACAGTAGGATAACCTTTCATGCTTTGTTCTATTCCACACATATTAAATAAGCATTAATTGTCACGTAGAAAAATTTTAAATTTTTGTGATTTTTCCGGGTTGTTACATGTGGTATCAGAGCGCAAGTTCAAACTCTAGGCCTGATTTAGGCTCATGCACGCAAACAGAAAATAAATCAGAAAGTTTATGTTACTAACTTTTGTAATTTAATTTTTATTTTTGCACAGAACAGATTGTCCTTTAATTGCAAGTATGGAAATACCAGAAGAATCAGCAGAGGATAGATCTCCTCGTAATGAATGCATTAATAATAACAATACTGAAGGAATTTATGTTGAGTTAAACAACCAGTCTTCTAAAATTTTACGCACTGTACAAGATTTAAAATTTGAGTTAAAAGCTGTTAAAGAAGAAAATGAATGGTTCCTTAAGGTACAGGAAGAGTTACAATAGAATTTATAAGGAAACTGTCATAGTGATGAAAGAGGCAGAAAATCAGAATTGAAGGATGATTCTGAAATAATGTCCCACCAACATAAGCATAAGAAAACAAGAAATGATAAAAGAACCAGTTACTCGTTCTCTAAATCTGATTCAAGTAATGAAGACATAAATTATGACAGCAGTAACAGTGAATGTTGCTCTAAAAAGAGAAAACATAAACATCATGAACAGATTACTGGGGAATTTAAAAAGATTAAGCCACCTACTTTTAGTGGCGAAAGTGAGAAGGGACAGACAGCAGAAGCTTGGTTGTCTGGAATGAAAAAGTACTTTAATATTTACGACTACTCTTCTCAACTAAAAGCCAAGATGGCTATTTACAATCTGACCGAGAAGGCAGATATTTGGTGGCAGGATCTTAAAAGGATCAAGATTATAAAAGAAAAAGAAGTAGCTTGGACTATGTTTAAAAGTTTGTTTAAAAAGAAGTTTTTGTCAGAACAATACTTTGAAGATAAGTCAAAAGAGTTTTACGATTTAAAGTTGGGTACAATGAACATGAAAGAACTATGCAGCAAGTTCCTTAGCTTGCTGAGGTATGTACCCTACATGGTTGAGGAAAATCCTAAAGTGCAAAGGTTTCTTAGTTGTCTACCTTTTAATATAAAAGACCATATTGAGTATGATAATCCTTCCACTCTAGAAGAGGCCATGAGGAAGGCAAATTTTTTCTTTGATCAAAACAGAAAAAGAGAAGGAACAAGTGGCTGGAAGAACAATAAGACTAATCAATATGACTATAAAAGGAAGAATTTTAATCAGAATGCTAGAGGTTTTAAGAAAAAATTTAATAACATAAATTTTCCTAATAATTACCGGAATAATGCATATCAGAACTCTACTATTGCAAGAAAGGTACCTAATAATAATAATCATAGCAATAACGATAACAACAACAACAGGTATGCTGAACAAAAGGGACCCATAAAGTGCTATGAATGTGGCGGACCACATAAGAGAGTATATTTCCCACGCAACAAGAGGATAGCTAACAACATTCATACTATGCAAGCAGAACCTACAGTTGGAGATATCACAAGAGAAATGCCCAAGATAAATGCAGCACTGGAGAACCGTCAAGCGGACCATCAAACATCCATGGTCGAAATTGAAGGTATGATACAAAACGAATCTATTTCTATTCTAATAGATCCAGGTGCAAATCTAAGTTATATTTCACCTATTTTAGTAAACCGTTGCAAGTTAAAAATAGATAAATTTGATAATGCATGGTTAGTTCAGCTCGCAACAGGAACTAAAAGAAAGGTTACAGATTATGTCAAGAATTGTGAAGTATTTCTAAGTCAGCTGAAAATCCAAATTAATCTGAATGTTTTACTCTTAGGGTCATATGATTTGTTGATTGGTATGGATTGGCTTGAACAACATAGATTTTTACTGAATTGTTATGGTAAATCTTTTACATGTATAAATAATGAAGGTAATTCAGAAACAGTAAAAGGAATTCATAGGCAGATTTCAGTAAGGTAGATTTCTACCTTACAAGTAAAGAGAGCTGCCAAAAAAGGCTGTAAAATGTTTGTTTTTAATGTTATTAATGATGAATGCACATCTAAAGAAGACAAGTTAAAGCTAGAGGATATTCCCATCCTTAGGGACTTTTCTGATGTATTTCCAGAAGAAATTCCAGGATTACCTCCGAAAAGAGAACTTGATTTCACCATTGAGTAAGTACTCGGTGCGGTACCAAACTCGAAGGCCCCCTATAGGATGAATATTCTGAAGTTAAATGAGCTAAAATCTTAGCTAAAAGAATTAATAGATAAAAAATACATAAGTCCTAGTGTGTCCCCTTGGGGAGCACCAGTAATATTTGTTAAAAGGAAGAACATTACCATTCGTTTGTGCATTGATTACCGTCAGCTTAATAAAATGACAATTAAGAACCAATATCCCTTACCTCGCATAGATGATCTATTTGATCAAGTACGCGGAGCAGAGATATTCATTAAAATTGATCTAAGATTGGGTTATCATCAAGTCCGGATAAAAGACGAGGACATATTCAAAACTGCATTCAGGACGCGATATGGACACTACGAGTTCGTAGTTATGCCTTTTGGGCTAACCAATGCACCGACAGTGTTCATGTGTTTAATGAACAATGTTCTACATAAATATTTGGATAAGTTCGTAGTGGTATTCATTGATGATATTCTGGTTTACTCAAAAACTAAAGAAGAGCATGACAAACATTTAAATATCATTTTACAATTACTTAGAGAACATCATCTTTACACTAAGTTCAGTAAGTGTGATTTCTTTAAAGATAAAATTAAGTATTTGGGTCATATAATTTCTAAAAATGGTGTTTCTGTAGATCCTGATAAAATAAAAGCAATTAATGAAGGGCCTGTCCCAAAAGATGTAACTGATGTACAGTCATTCATGGGAATAACGGGTTACTATAGAAAGTTTATTGAAGGGTTCTCTAGAATTTCTAACCCCATCACTTCTTTGTAGAAGAAAGGGAAGAAATTCGTATGGGATCAAAAGTGTCAAGATAGTTTTAATAAGTTAAACGAGTTATTAACTATTGCACCCATCTTAAAAGTTGCAGATCCTAATAAGGATTTCGTCGTATGCACAGATGCATGCAACGAAGGACTTGGAGGGGTCTTAAGTCTGGAAGGTCATGCAATTGCTTTTGAGTCAAGGAAGTTAAAAATACATGAAAAGAATTATGCAACGTATGATCTTGAGTTGGTAGCTATGATACATGCTTTAAAAATGTGGCACCATCACTTGATCGGAAGAAAATTCTTTTGAATGACTGATAATAAGGGCTTAAAGTATTTATTGGATCAAAGAAATCTTAATGCAAGGCAAGCTAGGTGGTTCTCTTTCCTTAGCGAGTACAATTTTGAGATCCATCACATTAATGGAAAGGAGAATAAGGTTGTTGATGCATTGAGCAAAAATGGTAGATTGAGTTTTGTGGCAGCAATCAGTACTTTTAAAACTAATCTGGAAAATCAGATCGAAGAAGGAATTAAGCAAGATGAAAATTACCAAAAATTACGTGATAAAGTGGCTGAAAATTTACCTGAAAATGTTATAATAGATTACAGTATTAATGAAAAAGGCTTATTACCATATAAAAATAGAATTTATGTACCTAATTTTTTGAAGGTTAAGTTGCTGATTTTAGATGAAGTTCACAAGAGTCCTTATTCAGGGCATCCAGGTTATCAGAAAATGATAACTATGTTATGAAAGGAGTATTTTTGGCCCAACATGAAGAGTGAAGTTGCTGAAAATATAGCTAGATGCTTTGAATGTCAGACTATAAAAGCTGAACATCAACATCTAGCTGGGCTATTGCAACCCTTACCAATTCCAGAATGGAAATGTGAAATTATAAGCATTGACTTTATTACAGGTTTGCCTAAAAATCAGAAGCAGAATGACTCAATTATGGTTGTTGTTGATAAACTTAGTAAAGATGCTCATTTTATTCATGTTAAAACTACTTTCAAGGATTCTAACATTGCAGATATTTTCATGAAGCAAATTTTTCGCTTGCATGAAATTCCAAAGGTAATTATTTCAGACTGGGACTCTAAGTTCACCAACAATTTTCGGACAACACTGTTTAAAGGATTAAATGCCAAACTAAATTTCAACGCTTCTTTCCACCCACAAACGGATGGTAAAATAGAAAGGGTAAATTAGATTTTAGAAAACATGTTAAGATTTTATGTTAAAGATCAACCATCTAAGTGGGAAGAGTACTTGCACTTAGCAGAATTTGCCTACAATAATAATTATCAAGCATCTACTAAGTTAAGTCCATTTGAAATTTTGTATGGAAGAAAATGTTGTACTCAAATTTCTTGGGATAATCTTGTAGACATATTGATGTTAGGACCAAATTTATTGAAAGAAATGGAGCTAACCATGAAACAAGTTCAAGATAACTTAAAGGTTTCCCAAGATCGATAGAAAAGCTATGTTGATTTGAAACGCACTGAAAGAGAATTTTAGGTAGGAGACCATGTTTTTATAAAGGTAAAGCCCAAGAAAAGTTCTTTGAAGCTTGGGAGCTATGCTAAGTTAGCACCAAGGTATTGTGGACCATTTGATATCCTATCAAGGATTGGAGTTGTTGCATATCAATTGGCATTGCCATATAATTTAAAAATCCACAATGTTTTTCAGGTTTATGTTTTAAACAAGTATGTGCACGATGCTACTCATGTGCTAAATTGGAATGACATACAAGTGGAACTCGAAGGAGATTTTCAGGTGGAACCGGATTGTATTCTTCACTGGAGGGAAATTATGCTTCGGAATCGCACCATAGGGCAGGTAAAGGTGCAATGGAAGCACCTTAGCCCTGATAAAGCTACTTGGGAGTTGGAAAGTAATATGCGGGAAGCATATCCAGTTTTGTTCCATGAGGAACTTGATGATGAATAAGCAACATCGAGGATGATGTTGAGCTTAAGTGGGGGTGTTTATAATATACCCTTTTAACTGGAAAACATTTTGTGTTAGCAAAAATTATTGTAACTTTTATTGTAAATTTTTATCTTGGACAGGTGTCCAAGGATGACTATAATTTACACAATATATTATTATTAAATAAATAAAATAGGAGACAAACACCTAAGAGGACTGTTGAAAGAGTGGTTACTGATCCACTAGGTTTAATGGAATCTGGGGTAGAACGCAATGAACAAGTGGCAGCATCATGATGTAACTAACTAGCTATTGGTATGGGACAACTCCCTTGAAATGTGGTCATAGTGCCCTGAAAGATGGGACTGGAGCTTGAGGCTCATTTATTCCAAACTGACCACTAAAAGACCTAGGCAATCTATATAATAGCCATCAAATATTGAACTGAGGTTCATCACTTTTCCTAACGAGGAAATTTACCTTGGGGTTTTTTTGTGTTTGCACCCAAGAGATTTCATGAGGGGATATGTTATGATGTTGATCATGTTGTGATTCTACTAAACTCTTATTGAGTTCAAAAGGTTGATGTCGAGTGGAGAAGGCATGTTATTTCAGGAGGTTGATGCTGAGTGGAGAAGGAATTTTTGAGTGCCTTGCTTTTATACAGATTCCACCCACTTATTGGATCAATAATCAGACTCGGGGGTTCACTAGAAGCCAGCAGTTGAGCTGCTTCTTCTGGAATAGGTTGGGAGGAATAGGCCTCCTTGGGTGTTTGTCGGCCCTATCATCATCTACAAGTTCTATTTGTTTATCTGCTGTTAAGTAGTTAAATCTGTTTATTTACAAATATTTAATTTTATTTACAAAATGTGTTTTGTTTTAAATGCTTCTACTTTTATTTTTTGAATCACTTTAAAAGTATGAATAGAAATGTTGAATGAAATAAATGATCTCTGCATTTTTCCCCATGCCATAGGAATTGCATCGTACTCTAGTATAGAGATAGATTAAGATAGATAGGTATCATAGGCAAGATATCCATGTGATTGATAAGATGCAAATGATGTATTTTTTTAAGTTACTATTTACTATTAATTTTTCTAAGTTTACCTATATCAGTGTTTTTCCTTGTTATTTCTGCACAAAAATCTATTATCAGAATTTATAGTATCTTTTCTACAGTTTATAAATATTAGATTGTTTAGAAGTAAATAATTTTCCTTTCTGAAAATCATATGAAGTATTTTCTATATCATACAATTGTACAATAGATCCCAACATACAGCATATTGATATCAATTTCTTTTATAAATGATTCATAGTATTAAATACAAATTATTCATGTACATAACCATCTACTCTTAGCACTGTATAAAACCAATTTATCTCTTTTATTTAGAAACAGATAAAAAAACCTTAAACACTTGACCAAACCCTATATCCATCTGTTATACGAATTTATCCAAGATATAGAATCATTCATTTTTAAAACAGAGCTAAGTTAGGGTTTCCATTTCACAAACAGTTATGCATTTTTTATTTCACAATACTCTTGTTAATGAGAAACAAGACTATTATTAGCATATTCGATACCTGTACAACCTTGTTATCCATTCTCGGTACTTAATTATTATCTTAACCAATCACATGCTTTAAGTCAAATCATATGCTCGTTCATTAATACAAATATTTAAACTGAAAATCGTCCCTATGGATCTATTTAGACCTCATTCTGGTATCCATTTCCAAGTTTTTATTTTATTCTATTAACAGTAGACAAACCAAACATTTTTACCAAAATCGTTCCTGTAGGCCGAGTAGTTTATTTAAAAATATCATCTCCAGGGTTTAATATTTTACAATGTCAATAGGAGTAGAGTCAAACAGAAATCAGAAACACTAATTTGATGATGAGAACATATCAATGAGCAACATCAATTTATAGATTACAAAATGAGGACGAAACCCTAACCCTTAGGAAATTTCATGAGTTTGAAATGAAGCATCACTTGTACAAATTAACGAATTGCATACTGGCTACAAGCCTTCCATAAATACAAACACCTATTCATTAGAAACAGACTCATCATTTGTACAAAACTCATATAAATTATCCCATCGTTTTTACATTTCAACTTTCACCATTTACAAAAAGAAAAACGATAGCAGCAGAGTATCGAAACACAAATCATTACGTTATCCAACTCTATGAGAAGAACATTTCCACACGATGGTTACAACCATAATAGGCTCGTGCCTTGTGGGTTGAGGAATCCTCCTCCCCATTCTTTTAAAAAGTTTACAAACCCTATCTCTACAAAATTACCAACTCTTTGAGTTAAAAATGCAAACACACAGAACACCACACAGTTGGCCATCATCTTCATCTACACAGAACTTCAAGGCAACCGCCGAGGCTTACCGGTTGGTGTAGCTATTGCCAACCTTCAATGCCCAGATCGGAGGAGCCATTGAATATACACCTGCAATACATTGTAGACGTGGTTAAAAAACGTTATTTCTTAAAACTAATAAATTCATTATCGTTTCGAACAACCAGAACTGTGTTGAACTCAGGAATTGAAATTATAGTGAAAGCTTCGAAGTACATTACCTTTAAATTATTGATTGTAGCAGAAGAATGCCAAACAACAGCAACTACAACTATAACTGAACCCACACTGTCGAAAATGCCAGATAAAAAGAAACCCCACACCGAGCTATCAACTATAAATCGAAGAAAGAGTGCCGAGAATTGTATCCATCATAGCAAGGTCGAGCCATTCATCGTGAAACCAGGTTTAAAAGATAAAATCCTTAACAGGCTTGAGGATCGAACCTCAACAAGAAAACAAACCCAAGTTACAAACCATGACAATGAGTTACTGTACAAAGAACTGGAGAGTTCGACTCTTAAACCCATCACAGGTCATGAGTTCGAAATGCAGGCATCATGCCTCTGAAAATGAAAAACAATAACCCTACAAACCCTCGGCTTGTTAGCCAGATGCAGAGCCATAACTACCAAATGTCAAGTTCACAATAAGCAGGATAATCAAAACAAAGGTAGGGTTTAATCCACACATATAAAAATGCTACTAGATCGATGGTGGAGATCACTAGGTGGGATTTATCAAACCACAAGTCATCTACCACTTTAAATGAACCATAAATGCAATTGCCACAAAGGAGCCACGAAGGATCCAGCATCATAAACCTTAGAACCAGTATGTCTACACATCGGCACAAGGTTGGTCATTATCACGGTATTGGCATGTGATTGAGTTATCTCTACCATCCACGATGGAACTCCACTATCCACAGTAGTTGTAAACATTTAATGCATATAGAAGCATTAATGGTTGCCAACCCGTGCCATTTACATTCACATCATAATGTTTAATACATAAGACATTGCATATGGTAAGGTCGAAATGTATAACCCTGTCAAGCATTGTTTTATAAAGATATGCACTAGGGTTTGCATATAATTCATATTGTTTGCATATAGTTCACATTGTTTGAATATAGTTCATATTGTTTGCATATAATTCGTATTATTTGCATAATAATCAATAAGGTTTGTATGGTATTACATAGGGTAATACAATGCACACAAAACACATATTATAAAGTGATATATTTCACCATAGTTTTGTTAGTATTACAACAAACATGATTTATAATGGTTCGATAATATTTCCATAAAAATTATAAATAGACCATATAGATAATCCATTAAATAACTTTACACATTATGAATGGATTCTAGATATTACACACACATACATTTTAATGTATCGTGTAAATGAAATAATTCAGATTATCACCATCATCTTAGGGTATAGACCCTAGGAAAGCTAGCAAAACAATATACATAGAATTTCCACAAATTGCCACGGAGGAGGAAAGTAGATAATTACATATAGTTTAACATGAATAACAACCAAGATTCTCACAAGTAGAATGCCCACAGTTTTTTCTCTTCAATTAATGACAAAAGAGATTCACTAATAACTATTTGGTCACTTGTCGCAACTTTAGAACCTTACCTATAGTCTACCACAAGTATGATTTCACATGCTTTAGAACGAATGATAAGTAAGCCTTGGGGCGTCCATAGGACCCCTTCATCAATCAATAAAAGTATATTAGTCAACGATAATTGATTCATAAATCATAACATCAATAACAGAAGTTGCACTAGTATGAGTAACATCGAGACATAAACATAATTCCATTAGTCGCAATTTCTTATACGATAAACCAGCATGGTATTTATTACAGTAGGATAACCTTTCATGCTTTGTTCTATTCCACACATATTAAATAAGCATTAATTGTAACGTAGAAAAATTTTAAATTTTTGTAATTTTTCCAGGATGTTACAAACATCAAACTCAGTTTTAGCTTGCATAGGTTTAATTGTTAACTATAATGTTTATGGAGATTTGGATTCACTACAACATATGTATATAATGTGTTCTTATTGTAATTTATATATGCGAATTGTTTATGTCATGCAGGCTATCTTACCTCTGTGCGGTAATATATTGAATGTTGAACGGAAGTATGAAGTAGCTATGTATAAAAATAATATATGTATGAATGAATGGATGAAGTAGCTAAGATATTGAATGTTGAAAGAAAGGATGAACTAGCTTTGTTTCGTTTGAAAGATGCAGGTGCTTGGGAACATGCATTAGTAGTACTAAGTAAATAAGACATGGAATATGCAATTCATCATGAAGGATACAGTTGCAATCGCCCCCATTTCTAGGCATTTGTGATGAAACCTTCCTTCGCGCCTCATATAAATTTTGCATGTCTTTTTTTAATCTGCAAAATCAAGGGAAAAGCACACTGCGCAATCAAAAGGATTGAACTGCACAGTTAGTGAAAGTCTTCTTTTCTTTGCTTTGGACTGTGCCAAACAAATACTTTGTTGATCACACGCTTTTTGAATAATTAACATCGCAGATTAACTGCGTGTTTCAACTCTTTAGTGCGAAGTTGAACTTCACATAAATGCCCAGTTAACTTTGTTAAATACTTTACCTCGCAGACTTCTCAATTACTTCACATAAATTCTTAAATTCATGGATCTCTTAAACAAACTTTATTTTGAAATAAATTTTGCTAAGACATAACAACTAAAATAACTAAGTGAAGCTTACACAAAGTTACTCCTTGTTAAAATAGAACTTTCACCACAGTGAACTATTTGGAAATCTTGTTTTCTTTTACAGAGCATAAATGTAAACAACATTTACACAAGTAAATCTGGAGAAGATGTGCGACATGCAATATTCAACATTCTTGAGAATGAAACATAAAACTATAGACTTATATATATTACCATAGTAAACTGCACAGCTTTCCTCAATACATGGAAATGAGTTTTTACTTTGGTCTTTTACTTTCATAGAGCTTGGGCTCTTGATACAATCTTCAACCAAATTCTTCTTTTACTCTTGCTCTGCACTATTTCTCTCACACACATCTCACTCAGAGTTTCAACTATCTCCTTCTATTTATATGAGTTTCATTTTCTCCGACTTAAGATTGCTTCACCTGGAAGCTACAGGGTTGCATTAAACACTGTAATTAATTTCTACCTAAGAATTATTCATAAGCAGAATACAAACATGTTTACTTAAATACAAATTTGACATGCACCGGATTGGCTACAAACTTACTGACTGACTGACATTGCAGACTCTGTGCACTGACAAAAAAAGATTGACAGGGTGACTGACAGAGATGACACAGTTAGATACGCAATCAACTATTAATTACATCTTTCCAACACTCCCCCTTAATTATGAGCAGATGGGGATCATTAAACAAAAATAAAATTTTATAAAATATTTCAAAGTTGAAACATGCTATGTGTATGACGAAATTCACTGCACAGAACTTGTCACTCCCAAAAAAATTCAAAGAAATTGGAATGTGTCCCTTTCCAATGGTTTTGCAAATATGTCTGCTACTTGATCTTCAGACCTGCAAAATTCTAAACATATTTCTTTTTTGTTTATCAATTCTCTGACAAAATGATACCTTGTGTCAATGTCATTGGTTCTCTTGTGGAACACATGATTCTTTGACAGTGTAATAGCTTAATTGTTGTCACAGTAAATGACTGTGGGTTCTTGTTGGTTATGCAACAAATCTCTTAACATCATCTGCATCCAAACGGCTTGACATTCAGCGCTTGTAGCTGCGACATACTCTTCTTCTGTTGAAGAAAGAGTTACTATGGGTTGTTTCTTTGAAGCCCGTGATACAACACCTATTCCTACATGAAATGTATTCCCATATGTGCTTTTTCAATCACCTATGCTACCTCCATTTTCACTTTCAGTGTATCTAATGAGTTTTAAATTTATGAGGTTGAATACAAAATACCAAAGTCTTTTGTTTCACTTACATACCTCAGAATTCTTTTCCCTGCTTTCCAATGAGATTCTTTTGGTGACTCCATGAATCTTGAGATTAATTTGACTCCATACATGATATTCAACCTTGTTATTGTAAGATACACAAGACTTCCAACAAGCCTTTTAAACAACATACGATCTACATTGGATCCATCATCATCCTTGCTCAATTTCAAACCTGTTATCACTGGTGTTGGAGTTGTCTTAGAGTTTAACATCTTAAATATGTTCAAGACATCACTTGCATACTTCGACTGAGATATAAATATGTATTTTTCAGACTATTGGACTTCAATGCCCAGAAAATACTTCATAAGCCCCAAATTAGTCATTTTGAATTCACTTTCCATGACTGATCTAAATTCTTCTATGCCAAAATCACCAGTAAATATTAAATCATCGACATATAGGAAGACAATTAGCTTATTACCTTGCTTGTTGTTCTTTTTGTAGAGCGTTGGCTCACATTCACTTCTGTGAAATCCATTCTGAATGAGGTAAGAGTCAATGCGACTATACCAAGATCTGGGAGCTTGCTTCAAACCATAAAGTGCCTTTTTCAGCTTTTAAACTTTGCGTCCTTGTCCGAGGACTTCGAAGCTTTGTGGTTGTTCCACATATACTTATTCCTCCAAATAACCATTTAAAAATGAAGACTTAACATCCATTTGATAAATAGGTCATTTTTTATGAGTTGCGATGGCAAAAACTGTTCTGATAGTGTCCATTCGAGCTACAGGTGCAAAAGTTTCATTGAAGTCTATGCCAGGCTGCTGTGTGAATCCTCTTGCTACAAATATTTCCTTATGCTTTTGCACATTTCCATCATCATATTGCTTGGTCTTATAAATCCATTTCACGCTTATCACATCCTTGTCCTTAGGAACATCAACTAATTCCCATGTTTGATTCTTCTCAATGCACTCTATTTCTTCATCCATGGCTTGTGCCCAAACTTTATCTTCAACAGCTTATTCAAATGTTAGAGGATCATTAACTTGAGAAAATAATGCAAAAAATGAGAATGAATTAGGTGTACTAGTCTCATATATCTCACGTAGAGTTCTTGTGTTTGTCGGAGTTGCTAGTGTCGAATTGCGCGAACTTCCTGATGGAGTTTCTTGTGCACTTGGTGTGCTTGTCGGAGTTCCTTGAACTGCGATTTGTGTCAGAGTTCGTTGTACTAAAACATGATGCATTGTCCTGGGAGTAGACGGAGCAACGAAGTTCTGATTCACATGCGGAGTCTCAACCACATCTTCTGCAATGTCATCATGTTCAACATGTGACACGATTTTAACATTCTTCTCTACAGTTCCATCCAATGCTTCATTTTATACAAACTAAACATCTCGAATGATAATAACTTTTCTTGCAACAAGCTCATACAATTTGTATGCTTTTGTGTCTTCAGAATACCCAATAAAAATGCATTCCTGTCCTTTATTATCTAATTTCCTTCTTAGCTCATCTGGAACATGTGCGTATTCTACACAAGCAAAAACTTTTAAATGCGAAACACTATGTTTCATACCTGTCCGTGATTCCTATGGAACTTTTTTCTTCATGCTCTTTGTCGAACATTGATTCATGATGTATATAGCAGTTTCCACTGCTTCAACCCAGTATTCATTTGACAGATGCATGGCTGCAAACATACTGCGCACCATCTCCATAATGTTTACGTTCTTCCTCTCTGTGATACCATTCTACTGTGGTGTATACCGCATAGTGAATTACTTCTGTATGCCATGATTTTTGCAAAAATTTAAGAAATCATTTGAAACATACTCACCACCTCTATCTGTTCTTAATATCTTGATGCTGTAACCACTCTACTTCTCCACAAGTGCCTTGAACTGCTTAAAACAACCAAACACATCAGATTTATGTTTTATAAAATATGCCCAGGTTTTTCTTGTGAAATCATCAATAAATGTGAGAAGGTAAGTGCATCCTCCCATGGATGGTGTTTGCATCGGTCCACAGATATCAGAGTGCACAATTTCAAGTGGTGTGCAAACTCTATATGACTTTCCAATTGGAAAAGTCTCTCTGTGTTGTTTTCCAAAAATATAGCCTTCACAAATTCTCTCTAGCTTTTCAATTAATGGAAATCCTTTTACCATGTCCTTGTGAAAATCCTCACAGCAGATCTAGGAGCTGATGTATACCTCACAAGAAAGATTAAGATTAAGTAGGAAACTACAAGAAGAGTGGTCAATGCAATGTAAAGGAGCAACATAATTATGATACAATACAACTCGGATAGAAGTATAATAACATCACACACTTACTTATTAATCACAATATGGACAAATAAATAATACAATGGTGAGGATTTGAATGCCAAGGTGGCAATTCGAATTATCCTTCATGGAGTGATCATCATATCAATGGAGTGTCATCAAAGCACAACTAGGAGTCTTGATCATCATCAGTTTAGTCATCAATGCACAAGTAACTGTCAACCAGGTATAAAACTAAAACTAACTGAGTGTGGTAGGTGTAATTGGCACACGGAGGCACTAACTGAATGAAGGAGGCTCTGTGGAGGGCGCATGAGGATCTAACTGGAGTCAGAATAGACAGTCTAGTCTCACTGGAGGTCCATCGGAGTGATACAGTCAGTTGAGAGTCAATCTAGCCTTAAATCAAGGAAAGATCTAAAGATAACTCAATTAATTAAAGTGCAACTGAGTGGTAGGTGAGAGAGGGAGCCTTTCACAAGTGGTAGGTGAAAGGAGGGCACACTAAGCACAAGGAGGGATAAAACTAATCAGAAAGAAGCTCCCAGGGCTAGCTAACTTAGGGATGGGTGTTGGGACTGATGAGTGGGATGCATGCAATTGCATGCATGCATGCAAAATCATGACTGCATGCAAAATGCATGCATGACTGAAAATGAAAAAATGGAAAATGTTGTTAGGACAAGGACGGAATATAGGAAAATCCCAACACCCCCCCTTAATCCATCCTGGGCCCTGGTAACTGAGACCAAAGGTCACCCAATACAATGAATAATAATAATAGTCAATAAACCGAGGAAATGGGGAAAACCTCATGGGAAAAAATACCCCCCCTCAAAATAGACTGTAGGGCACACCAAAAATAAATGCTCCAAACTCAAGAAGGTGTGATGCTTGGTCATATGTCTAGAGGTATCTTCTTCTTGGGAAGAAGTGGTTCATGCTCAAAAAGCATGTGCTTGTGCTTGCTCTTAAGATCGAATGTGATGAGAATAAATCCAAAAGTACGAGGATGATCTTGGAACCTGTGATTCGAATCAACTGAGGTAGGATCAAATCCATGAATGTGTAGATAGTCTTTTGTTTTCTCCTTCGAACCATCATAGGTGAATTTATGCCCAAAAGAACCATCACATGATAGTGAATGCTTTGAATCCAAATCAGATCCAAGACTTGAAGAATGGTTTCTTGAGATCTCCTTTCAACCATTAGAGGTGAGATCAAAACCATGATATGCATGAGAAATTATCCCAAGTACTGATTTCTTGGATTTTAAATCAGCTCCAAGACTTAATGAATGGTTTCTTGAGATCTCCTTTGAACTAGTAGAGGTGAGATCAAAACCATAAAATGGATGAGAAATTATCCCAAGCGAATGGAAATGCCCTAAATATTCAATAAACTTTTGAGAGCATGTACAAATGATCATATAGTAGTACATACGAGGTGAGTGATCAAGGAGAGTGAATGCATTACCTCCAATTTTTTATTTGACCTCTGAAACATTCAATATATCATGATGCAAACCAACAGACTCTTGTGCAAGAGAGGATTTAAGAACCTTTGTAGTTTCTAGAGTGTCAGCTGGCACAGAATTTGAAATAGAAGATATTGAGAGCATGAGTGTAGAATCTGCAAGTTCTTCTTCTTTGTGGAGAACTTCAATATGAGATATGTTTGATACTTATTCATGACTAGATAGACCATCAAGGAGGACGAATGCAATGGTGGGATTTCTCTCGAAATGGTTTGGACCAATCCCTTTATTCTGTTTGCCAAATCTTTCATCCAGATGAGCCCATATCTCTTTTGGAGATTCAACAAAAACGAAGGGGGGTACCATGCATCAAGACATAGCAAACAACATGGCTGCATAGGTTCTATCACCTTCATTTAACTAGTCATTCTCTTCTTCAGAGGATTCAAACTCTCTTTCAAAACAACAATCAAAGAGACCATGTCTCTTCAAATGTGCTATGATCTTTGGTTTCTGATCATCATAGTTGAATGGAGAAAGAGGAGGAATTCCTTCCATATTCATGAAAGTTGTTTTAGAAAACCTGCAAAAAACAATAGAAAATATCTGCAACTGCTACTGCTGCAAAAGTGTAGAAACTGCTATAACTGCTGCACTCAAAATCTTGATAATAATCTGCAAAAAACTATCAAGAATGGAGATAGAAAAAACTCTCAACATGCTCTAATACCATGTGAAAATCCTCAGAGAAAATCTAAGAGATGATGTATACCTCCCAAGAAATGTTAAGATTAAGCAAGAAAATAGAAGAAGAGTGGTCAAGGCAGTGTAAAGGAGCAACATAATTATGATATAGTAGAACTTGGATAAAAGCAGAATAACATCACACACTTACTCATTAATCACAATATGGACAAATAAATAATACAATGGTGAGGATTTGAATTCCAAGGTGGCAATTCGAATTAGCCTTCATGGAGTGATCATCAGATCAATGCAGTGTCATCAAAGCACAACTAGGAGTCCTGATCATCATCAGTGGAGCCATCAATTCACAAGTAACTATCAACCAGGTGTCAAACTGAGTCTAACTAAGTGTGGTAGGTGTAACTGGCACATGGAAGCACTAACTGAATGAAGGAGGCTCAATGGAGGGTGCATGAGCAACTAACTAGAGTCAGAATAGGCAGTCTAGTCTCACTAGAGGTCCATCAGAGTGATACAGTTAGTTGAGAGTCAATCTAGCCTTAAATCAAGGAAAGATCTAAAGATAACTCAACTAACTAAAGTGAAACTGAGTGGTAGGTGAGAGAGGGTGCCTTTCACAAGTGGTTGGTGAAAGGAGGGCACACTAAGTGCTAGGAGGGATAAAACTGATTAGAAAGAAGCTCTCGGGGCTAGCTAACTAAGGGCTAGGTGCTAGGACCGATGACTAGGATGCATGCAATTGCCTGCATGCATGCAAAATCATGACTGCATGCATGTCTGAAAATGCGAAAATGGAAAATGTTGTTAGGACTAGGATGGAGTATAGGAAAATCCCAACAGTCCTTCATATGCAGTAGCTTCAGCCCACAAAAATTTAGATGTCTAAATCTGAACTGCCACAACCAAGATTCATCATTTATTTATGTTTGAAACACTACTTCCATTTCTTCGCTCTCTTTTTCTTCCTTGTCACAGTGAATTTATGCTTCTTTAATTTCTGCTTTGAATGTAGCTCTATAATTTTCATTCTAACTTCCATGAACAACTTGAGTTATTTTTCCGTTATGATTGGTCTTATCCTCAAAGGAAGCAAGTGATTGCTTCTCATTTGTACTTCAGCTATTAAGCGATTGCTTGGATATATGTCCTTAATCAGACAATGTTTTCCTGTCATATGAAATATTTAACCTTTTTCCATCAGCTGTCCAATGCTCATCAAATTATGCTTCAAACCTTGAACATAATAAACATCAAGCATAAATTTTTGTTCCCCCTGTTTGGTTAGAATATCAATAGTACCCTTACCCAAAACAGTGACTTGAATATTATTTCCAAGTGTGACATCAGTTTGAATTGATTTATCTAGACTAGAAAATAGGTTTAAATTACCAGTCATGTGATTGATATAGCCTGAGTCTAAATACCATATGTCATTTGGACTTTCTTGGACAACATTGCATTCAAGTGGAGATGCACATGCTAATAACAATGACCTATTCGTAGTGCTGGTGTTGCTTGACTATGTTTGGACTTGCTTCCCTTGGTCATACTAGTTCTTCCTGCATTCATATGCGAAGTGTCCAAACTTCTTACAGTAATGACATTGAATTTTTTATTTATCATACCTTTTCCCATTTGGATGACTAGGGATCTGATTTTGACCTCTACCAGTGACATATGCAGGGTTGTTGCTGCGTCCTCCTCTGAAAGAACTTCTTCTACTGCCTCTTGATTTTGATCTTCCCTTGCCTCTTCCATGACTTATGGCTGATTGTGCTTCGAATGCACCTTCCAGTGATGTATCTGAACTGCTGATTCTATGTTCATGATTAAGGAGTGAGGCTTGCAATTCATCAATAGAAAATTGGAATAGATCTTTGTTTTCCTCCAAGGGCACAACTAAAGATTCAAATTTCTTTGGAATAACTCTAAGAACTTTTTCAAAAACTCTTTGGTCACTTAGATTTTCTCCATGAGACTTTATTTGATTAACTAGACCAATAACAAAAGTATAAAATGATTCTACTGACTCTGTATCTTTCATCAACAGAGATTCAAAATCTCTTCTAAGAATTTGTAGTTTCGTAGTCCTTACTTTGTTCAAGCCTTGATGGGAAGTTTCTAGTGTGTCCCAGGCTTCCTTAGTTGAAGTCGTTGCTGTTACTCTTGGGAGTATAGATTCATGTGTCACTTGATGTATGTGGAATAATGCCTTTCCATCTTCCTTGCTCTGTTCCCTCAAGACATCATTCTCAACTTGTGTAAGATTGTTGTACGCTATCACGTCTGCTAGTTCTACATAGCCATTATGGAATATTTCCAATACATCTTAACCTCTGAACAAAGCTTTCATAGTTAGAGACCAATATTCATAATTTTTTCTTGAAAAGATTGGAGTTTGCAAATTACCAGAAGGAAGCCATTCTTAATCACTTTTCCCTTTTTGTAAAGAGAATTTCTACTTTCCAGAAACCAAGCTCTGATACCAGATCAAGGGAAAAGCACACCACGCTGTCAAGAGGATTGAAATGTAGAGTGAGTGGTAATCTTCTTTTCTTTGCTCTAGACTGCGCTAAACAAATACTTCACTGAACACAAGCTTCTCGAAGAATTAACTTCGCAGATTAACTGTGCAGATATTAACTTTGTGTTTCAACTATTTACTAGGCAATTAAACTTTGCATAAATACGTAGTTAACTTCGCAAAATACTTTATTTCATGGACTTCTCAATTACTTCGCATAAATTCTTATCTTTGCAGATATCCTAAACAAACTTTATCTTGAAATATATTTCTCTAGGACATAACAACTAAAATATCTAAGTGAAGCTTACGCGAAGTTACTCCTTGTTAAAATAGAACTTTCACCACGGTGAACTATTTGGAAATCTTGATTTCTTTTACAGAGTGTAAATGTCAACAACATTCACACAAGTAAATCTGGAGAAGATGTGCTACATGCAATATTCAACATTATTGAGAATAAAACATAAAACTATAAACTTATATATATATATTACCATAGTAAACTGTGCAACTTGCCTCAATACATGGACATGAGTTTTTACTTTGATCTTTTACTTTCACAGAGCTTGGGCACTTGATACAATCTTCGACCAAATTCTTCTTGTAGTCTTGCTCTGCACTATTTATCTCACACACATCTCACTCAGAGTTTCAACTATCTGTTTCTATTTATAGGATTTTCATTATAATCGACTTAAGATTGCTTCACCTTGAAGCTACAGGATTTCATTAAACACTATAATTAATTCCTACCTAAGAATTCTTGATAAGTGGAATACAAACATGGTTACTTAAATACAAACTTGATGTGAGTCAGATTGGCTGCAGAATTACTGACTGACTAACATTGCAGACTCTGCACACTGACACAAAAAGACTGATAGGGTGATTAACAGATCCAACACAGTTATATACGCAATCAGCTCTTAATACGTTTTTCCAACACAAAATGGTCTTTTTATTAGGGAAAAAATAATATTCAGCATCCTAAATGTATATTTTTCTCTCTTTCTATTCACAAATCCATCTTCATTTGGTGGTAAAGTAAAATATGCTTGTTGTTTACCTCATTGTTTTCCTACAATTGTAAAATATTTTAAGTTATGGTTACATATTACTAGATATGTAAGAGATAGTAATGCCATAAATAGTAAAACTCTCCTATTGTCATGTTTTGTTCCATACAGTTTGAGCAATGGCAGCCAGGGCATTCTTTTTGCAAGAAGGTCAGATGTTTTTATTCATGATTTTTTATGTTTGCATTCATGATTTTGGTTGCATCCCATGCATAAACTAAATTAAAGAAGAGTTCCATAACAACCTATCATATTATATGCACTTCTACATTGGATTCCAATAGCTAGTTGTGATTAACTTGGTTGAATTCTTGATATTTTATTCACTATTTTTATCGCCTCATCTTGTGTTATTGGGATTAATAAGCTAATTTTTTAATTCATATTTGAATTACTCATGATTTTGTATCCCTGTAAATTAAGGTAAGCTAAGTTGAATAGAAGGTTATCATATTTATATTCAGTCACATTGGTAACCAGTTTAGTTGTGTGTAACTTGTTTGAAATGTAGATTTTTTGTTCATTCTTTGATTTCCTCATTAGGTGTTGTTAGGAGTTGTATGTTGATTCTCTGATTGAATCGTTATAAATTTTATATTTTTATTATTCCCGTAGTAAAGAGACATGTAAGTGAATATAATTGTTGGAAGAATTTCACACTGCATAGTTTTGAGGTTTGATGTTAATATATCGTCTACTCAACCATCTGTTCTGGTTCTTATTGAGATACACATGTAACTGGACCCAAAAGGATTTTTTTTTCTACCTCTTATGGAAATCATGCCCATCACAACCTTAGTTTTATGGTTTGCTTTGCATATCTTTTAATAAGCATCAAATTGCATAAATGACCTATTAATTTCTTCATGATTGATTATGTTGACATTTGATAGCTGCAAAAGAGTAGTCGAATTTGTATCACCAACATCACCTTGATTACAGTGCTCCAATTGCACTTCTATTTTCATTTCCATACCATGACTGCTCACGGGGGCTTCACTAGAAGGCAATATAATACCACGTTCATTCATATTGCGGTATTAAATATTCATGAAAACCAAAAAATTATATTGCTTATATATTAATGGGCAAAGGTTTTTTTTATTTAATGTAATAATACAAAAAGACTTTGGGGTCTTTTTTATATGGGCGGGCTGAAAAATATCCTCCAAATGGAGATGGCAAGATCACGGCCAGATGAGAAATCGGGTTGAGGCAATGCTCGGGCTTACCAGTATGCAAGGAAATCGCATCTTGAGGCATGCTTTAGGCTAGGGGGTTTCGTGGTGAAGTGGGTTTCAATCAATCATAGTTGAGAGATAGTGGTCATTGAAAACCAATTGTTACCAATAGCCTTGGGAGGCTCTAAGCCTCTAGGGCCTATTATAGGCCCTGGATAGGCCTTGGGGGATTGAATACCTAGCCACTCGTGCCTATTACAAGCCTTAGGAGGTTTAGTTAGCCTGCTAGAGCTTGTTACTGGCCCTGGGGGCTTGGATACCTAGCTCACAACAGGCTTAGTAAGCGATTGGGGAACTGTAACATGCAATCTAAATGTTGTACTATGTGCATTAGCTCTAGTGATATACAAGAAGTGATATCCTATCTCTTCATTAGACCATTAGATGTTGCAAATCATAATGATATGTGCTTGAGTAATTGCATTGTGGGTGAAGTAATATGCATCCAAAATATACATCGAAAGAAGCAAGGTGCATTGTAGAATGCATGTGGGGTCATAAGAGTTGTATCATATCAATATACTAGGTAGAAACATAAAGGGGTATAAAAAATGTTAATGAAAAAATTGATACATACAATATTAGTGAAAATAGGGGTTTTTTCTTAATTGGGAAGCCATATTGGAAGGGGGTTAACAAAAACGATTCTGGAAGGTATGTTCCAATATTTAGTGAAATTAGGGGTACTGTTTCATATGCCACGAATCAACGTGCTGTGATAGAGGTTTATTGAGTGAAGCCCCCGTGTGACTACTACACAAGCTATCTTGATGCAACATATTGAATTTGGAAACACTTCTTAGTGCAAAGCCATTTTCCATGCATCCATTTGCCAAGAACAAGCAAACTGGAAATGCTTAGTTCACAATCTAGCTTGATGCAACAAACTAATATTTTACTAGAAACAATTAGTTCAAACTGGCCTGTCACATGTCCACTTGCCGAGAATATGCTAGCTGGAAGCACCTAGTGCAAATCTGTCTTGAATGTGTCCACTTCTAAGAGCAATTGTTGAGTTTTTTTTTACATTGTTTAAATTTTTACATTTGCAGCTTTAACCCTTATCCATTCTGCACATCCTACTCCATATGCCTTTTACAGTAGTTGATACATCTACTTCATACATCCTCAGTATATTAGTATTCAAATATATAAATTTAATTAAGTATTTCAATATGACATAATCATGGGCAATTAGTTTTAAAACTACAAACTATTTCGATAGGCATCTTTTTACTACATTTTTATGGTGTAAAATTTGGATGAAGTAGCCCACTTCTCACAAAGCCAAGTCATTTATGGACATGAATTTCACAGCTAACACTTGCAACCATATGTGCAACTGACTCTTAACACGCAATGATTGCAATGCATTAAAAAAAAAATTTAATTAGTGAATATCCAGTGATCCATCAAGAACAATAAAATATTGTTTGGGTGTATGGATTTATATATGTTACTTGAATTCTATCCAAGAGATTTTCAAGACCGTTTCATTTATCCAAGTGAAGTTCGTTCTCAGATATTTCTCACAAATCTATTTGTAATTTGTTTTAGTTTGTGGTTGTATATATTTATTGGGTATTATTTTAAAAATATACTATGTAGTTGTTATTAACTAATATAACGGTATATAAAGAGAGAGGGGTTATTATTTATTTATATAGAGAGAGAATGGAGGATTTTGAATTTTTCGATATTAAAAAGATTGTAAAAGAATTTTAATGATTGCAAATTGTTAAGAAAGTTAAAGTTTTGCAAAAGGGCTCAACTTTGGTCTATGAAGGGAAAGTTTGCTAAGTGGTTACAATTTTTTTAAATAGAGTAGCTCCATGATAATGCTTTTGAATGTTTACAACATGTGTTAACTTCTCAAATCTACGAAATCTGTGGATGCATATACTTTGATATTCATGAATATTTTCCAAATCACCGCAAAAGAGTCGTTGAATCTATAGAGTTTGCATTATATGCCTCTTCTTTAATTGAAAGAATTCTTTAACCTGAAGCTGCTCGAATGCTTACTGAACTGGTTTGTGAGGATAAGGTTAGTTTCATTATTAGACTGTTGGAGGCATGGTTTTTATAGGTTATCAAACTTTTATTTTATCGATGTTAGACTACATGCCTCTATGTGAAATTCGTGACAGGTTATTCCTTCGAATAGAAATATTGATTACATAACTGAGAAAACCCATATTTTGGGGATGGTTTCTTCTGATTTAGTTTTCTAGTGAAAGTTAACAAACATGGTATATGGATAAACTGGAAAAGGTCATCAGGAAAAGATCAAATTGCAACATTTATGAATATGCAATAAGATAATCTTGAAATAGCTATAATATAATAAACACAATTAGCGTGGCCTGCTCAAGAACTTGTAGATGATGATACTCACTAAGTTTTCTTGACCCAAAATCCGATGGCAAAAAAGTCGAATTTGCTACAACCTATGGTTTCCTATTCGACAATTCCAGTATTTTTTTACCATCGGTGGGATATCGGCTAAAATATGACATAGTTGAAGACGTCGGATATTCAACTACCCTACCTCGTTGGTTAACCGAATTCCTCCAACTTCATAGGTAGTCGGACACCATCCTTTTGCCATCGATTATGCATCGATTTGGTCATCGATTAAGCGACATGTATGCCTTACAAAAAAAGGTAGATCCGACTTTCCGAGCTGTCAGAACTATGTAACAAGAGTTGGATACTACCCTGTGATCGTCGGATAGGTCGTCGGTTAAGCAATGTGGATGCCATACAAAAAAAAGGATCCGATGTTCCGAGCCGTCGGAAGTATTGCAAAACCGTCGGATATTACCCTGTAGTCGTCGGGATTAGGTCGTTGGTTAAGTGACTACCCAATAATTTTATTTTTTAAAATAACATTTTTGAAATAAAACTTTTTATATTGAATACATGTTCTCTAATCCCTATGCTTATGTAACATTGTGGCATATTCATCACAAAGAGATGGTTGGTAGTGTGCTTCAATTGTGTCAAGGTACTCTTACCTAACTTCTCTAATTTGGTATACTGAGGAGTTTGTATATTCATGTATGAGACCATATTCTTTGAATAAGGCTCATTAGATAGTTAATGGGTAGTTACTTAATGTAAAAGGTTCATTTTTATTAAATAAGAACTAGTAGGTGGTTGGTAGTCATTAATTTTGAGATTGCATGTAGCTAGGGTTCTGGTAGTTATTAAGAAACTATTTATAGCGCTAGAAGGATGTATATTGTTTTGTCAATGTTTGGTATTGTATTGAATCTTTTCTCAAAGGACCTCATCCTCTCAAAAAGGCCCATGAACATTACTCTCTCTTTCTGAATTTATTAATACAAGTGTTATATTTTGCAAGTTTAATCTCTTTCTTGCATTTTCTTTTGTTCACTTATATTTATTTGAGGTTAAGCTGGATATTGATTCCAAGGAAATTAAAGAGAAGGTTAAAGATATTGATTCCAGTGCATCATTTACTCAACCTTTGAATTTATGGAAACTAGAAATTGGTTACGAGGAGTAACCAAAAATCACAACAAGCTCCAAGAAATTGTAAAAATTTAAATGACATGCGAGTGGGTTGTAGAAAGCCAACATCATAGCCATTCATTGAGCTCCTCTCTGTTTCGACAATAATTTCATATTCTCTATTGAACAGGGCCAACCACGTGAAGGTGGAAGCTCTTATGGCCCCTCCCCCCCATCACATCACTCTCAATTCCCCATACCCAATGCATGCACTCGAAAAAAACAAATATGTGCAAATTTATCCATATTTTATCATGAACTTTCATCCATTATTCATTCAATAAATGCTAACATTCACTAAACCATTGTTTCTGTCGATCCACACATTCATTCAATAAACCATTCATTAATCATTCAGTCAACACATTCATTCAATAAAAGCTAAAATTCAATAAAGGTAACAGTTTACTACATTGAATCATTAAAACATTAGAAAATTCATTAAACCATTCATTCATTAATTAGGCCAAAAATCATGGACAATATATTGTTATCAAAAATATTTAGATGAGATTTGAACCTGCGACCTATGTCTAGTCCCAAGGATACCACCTTCAAGCTTGACCTTATCAATCAATTTCCATTGCCATTTCCTCTCATACGGCGTCCCAAAACCATTTCTCTCGACACCCACTCTTCATTTATTCTGCATGCATTTCACTATGCAACCGTCTCAAATTCCCATTGCGTTTTCCATCAATTAGTTTATCAATTTAGTATGAACCACGTCCGCCATCTAATGAGTGAATTTTTGCGGTCTTCTGTTTTAGCCTGGCAACGGTTGACGATTCATGGTATTACGTTTCCCTTTGGCTGCAAATGAAAAACTCATAGTTCAGTATTAAGGTTTGTCTGACAAAGCTAACGGTCAGAGAAATCTTGATAGTGAACTATGATTTTTCCATATTGCAACTTAAGGGAAACTTAAATATAGAATGAATTGTCCCCATGGTCCGTCTGGAACTCAAGACCGTGGAAACACTCCTCGGACGACGGGCGTCGGTCATACTGAATTGATAAACTAATAGAGGGAAAATGCAACAAGAATTTGAGACAATTGCATATTGAAATGCATACAGAATGAATAAAGGTTGAATGTGGTAGCCCACCATCTCGCATTGTGAATGCATGCAGAATGAATCGAGATTGAAGGTGGTCGCCCTTGCCAGCTGCTCTTCAAGCTTGAAGGTGGTCGCCTTCGGACTAGACATAGGTCGCAGGTTCGAATCTCCTCAGTTCAGTTCGTACCCTGTTATTTTTTCAATGCAAAATATATGTTTTCTTTAATTTTCTGTTGACTTTAATTCCCTAGCATAGGAGGAGCCATTATGGTCAAGTGGCATTCCAAAAAAAAGGTAGATCCAACGTTCTGAGACGTCAGAACTATGTAACAAGAGTCGGATACTACCCTGCGATCATCGAATAGGTCATCGGTTAAGCGATGTGGATGCCATTAAAAAAAAAGGATCCGACATTCCAAGCCATCAGAAGTATTTCAAAACCGTCGGATATTACCATGTGGTCGTCGGTTAAGCGACTATGCAACAAATTTTTTTCTTTTTAAATAACATTTTTGAAATAAAACTTTTCATACTGAATACATGTTCTCTAATCCCTATGATTATGTAACATTGTGGCATATTCATCACAAAGAGATGGTTGGTAGTGTGCTTCCATTATGTCAAGGTACTCTTACCTTACTTCTCTAATTTGGTATACTGAGGAGTTTGTATATTCATGTATGAGATCATATTCTTTGAATAAGGCTCATTAGATAGTTAATGGGTAGTTACTTAATGTAAAAGGCTCATTTTTATTAAATAAGAACCAGTAGGTGGTTGGTAGTCATTAATTTTGAGATTGCATGTAGTTAGGGTTTTTGTAGTTATTAAGAAACTATTAATAGCGGTAGAAGGATGTATATTGTTTTGTCAATGTTTGGTATTGTATTGAAGCTTTGCTCAAAGGACCTCATCCTCTCAAAGAGGCCCATGAACATTACTCTCTCTTTCTGAATTTATTAATACAAGTGTTATATTTTGCAAGTTTAATCTCTTTCTTGCATTTTCTTTTGTTCACTTATATTTATTTGAGGTTAAGCTGGATATTGATTCCAAGGAAATTAAAGAGAAGGTTAAAGATATTGATTCCAGTGCATCATTTACTCAACCTTTGAAGTTATGGAAACTCGAAATTGGTTATGAGGAGCAACCAAAAATCACAACAAGCTCCAAGAAATTGTCAAAATTTAAACGACATGCGAGTGGGTTGTAGAAAGCCAGCATCATAGCCATTCATTGAGCTCCTCTCTGTTTCGAGAATAATTTCATATTCTCTATTGAACAGGGCCAACCACGTGAAGGTGGAAGCTCTTATGGCCCCTCCCCCCCATCACATCACTCTCAATTCCCCATACCCAATGCATGCACTCGAAAAAAACAAATATCTGCAAATTTATCCATATTTTATCATGAACTTTCATCCATTATTCATTCAATAAATGCTAACATTCACTAAAACATTGTTTCTGTTGATCCACACATTCATTCAATAAAAGATAACATTCAATAAACCATTCATTAATCATTCATTCAATAAAAGCTAAAATTCAATAAAGGTAATAGTTTAGTACATTGAATCATAAAACATTAGAAAATTCATTAAACCATTCATTCATTAATTAGGCCAAAAATTGTGGATGATATATTGTTATCAAAAATATTTAGATGAGATTTGAACCTACGACCGATGTCTAGTCCCAAGGATACCACCTTCAAGCTTGACCTTATCAATCAATTTCCATTGCCATTTCCTCTCATACGACGTCCCAAAACCATTTGTCTCGACACCAACTCTTCATTTATTCTGCATGCATTTCACTATGCAACCGTCTCAAATTCCCATTGCGTTTTCCATCAATTACTTTATAAATTTAGTATGAACCACGTCCGCCGTCTAATGAGTGAATTTCCGTGGTCTTCAATTTCAGCCTGGCAACAGTTGATGATTCATGGTATTACGTTTCCCTTCGGCTGCAAATGACAAACTCATAGTTCACTATTAAGGTTTGTCTGACAAAGCTGACGGTCAGAGAAATCTTGATAGTGAACTATGAGTTTTCCATATTACAACTTAAGGGAAACGTAAATATAGAATGAATTGTCACCATGGTCAAGCTGGAACTCAAGACCGCGGAAACACTCCTCGGACGGCGGGCATGGGTCATACCGAATTGATAACTAATAGAGAGAAAACACAACGAGAATCTGAGATGATTGCATAGTGAAATACATATAGAATGAATCAAGGTTGAATGTGGTAGCCTGCCATCTCCCATTGTGAATGCATGCAGAATGAATCGAGATTGAAGGTGGTTGTGCTTTCCAGTTGCTCTTCAAGCTTGAAGGTGGTATCCTTGGGACTAGACATACATTGCAGGTTTGAATCTCCTCAGTTCAGTTCGTACCTTGTTATTTTTGCAATGCAAACTATATGTTTTCTTTAATTTGCTATTGACTTTAATTCCCTAGCATAGGAGGGGCCATTATGGTCAAGTTGCATTCCAAAAAAAAAGATGAACATTGACAACAAGCAGCATGTCTCTAATTGTTGTCGGTGTATGCTAGCTTAGTTGCAAATATCATGCTTCAGAAGAAGCCAACCTTGAATGGTAAATATACCAATTTGGAAGGGTTTAATGTGAGGTTAAGGATATTGATTCCAAGGAAATTAAAGAGAAGGTTAAGGATATTGATTCAAGGGCATCATTTACTCAACCTTTGAAGTTCTGGAAACTGGAAATTGGTTATGAGGAGCAACCAAAAATCACAACAAGCTCCAAGAAATTGTCAAAATTTAGACAACACGCAAGTGGGTTGTAGAAAGCGAGCATCGTAGCCATTCATTGAGATCCTCTCTATTTCGAGAATAATTTCATATTCTCTACTGAATAGGGCCAACCACATGAAGGTGGAAACTCTTATGGCCCCTCCCCCCCCCTCACATCACTCTCAATTCCCCATACCCAATGCATGCACTTGAAAAAAACAAATATGTGCAAATTCATCCATATTTCATCATGAACTTTCATCCATATATGTGCAAATTCATCCATATTTCATCATGTGGAAACTCGAAATTGGTTATGAGGAGCAACCAAAAATCAAAACAAGCTCCAAGAAATTGACAAATTTTAGATGACACGCGAGTGGGTTGTAGAAAGCCAGCATCATAGCCATTCATTGAGCTCCTCTCTGTTTCAAGAATAATTTCATAATCTCTACTGAACAGAGCCAACCACGTGAAGGTGGAAGCTCTTATGCCCCCCCCCACTCACATCACTCTCAACTCCCCATACCCAATGCATGTACTTGAAAAAAACAAATATGTGCAAATTCATCCATATTTCATCATGAACTTTCATCCATTATTCATTCAATAAATGCTAACATTGACTAAAATATCGTTTCAGTCGATCAACACATTCATTCAATAAAAGATAACATTCAATACACCATTCATTAATCCTTTCCATCTTCCACTAGAGCTCTCCACTCCATTGCTGGAATCATTGATGGGTGCTCATACCTTTGGTTTTTTTCAAGGTGTGTCCTATATTGGTCTGGGAAAAAATTCACATGTTGACAAGCCTTTTTCAAGACATTGGCATGACTTAAGGTTTTCTCCCCGAATAGGCAAACCAACTGATTCGTGAGTTCATCTTTTAAATGTTTCGGTTGTCTATCCCACCTTGTTCGGATGGTGGGCCCGAAGATCTCCAAGAAAAATTCATTCATATGTTTATAAAAAACATTGTTTCCTGCACAACGATCATGCCATGATCATAATTAGTTGATAAAAAACGTTTTATCGGTATATTATAATGAAATTATAAACACTAATTAACCTAATCAACTATGATTAATTACTTGGGATCGTCGGTATCTTTATTGGGATGAGATCTTCGTCCACCAAAAATGTTTTCTCCAGTGTTCCCATGCTTTCGACACGGGAAGATCTTGGAAATGTATCTTCTTCGACATAAAAATTGATAGGAGACTCGGTGTCGACCACTTCTTGTGTAAGATTCATTATGTGTTGGTCAGTAGAGGCTGTTGTGTTCATAGCGGGGGTCCGTGGTGCTTTGGAACATGTTGCCGACTGTTCGATCGACAACAATGGCGAAGGATTCGAACTACATGGAGTCGTTTGGTCGTGATGCGAAGTCTCACCACGAGCCTCGCTGGGGCCAACACCACCTTGACCACTATTGTGTGGTCCCTTATAATTCTGTAAATACACACCACGTCTTATACGTTCAATACTATCATATAAAAGAGAACATTATAAAGATTTAAATGAATTATTATATGATTCAAGATTCCTCAACTTACTCGCAAGTTATTAGATCTATGTTCCAACAATGCAATCCTTTCTATAATTGCGCTTGTCTGCGGAACCTGGATTAGTAGAGAAAGGATTTCCGCAATATATCTATTCAACAATTTCTCTGCCATCTTTAGCGGGTGTGTGGCTTCACCAGTTTTTTCACAATCGTGAAGCACCTCAACCACTTCAGGTTCTAACATAAAATATTGCGATGTTGATTCATACTGCAATTCACTAGTGGGCTGCAACAAACATATATAAAGCACTCCTGAGTTCTCTATTGATAGATTCCAAATTTTATACTAACGTAACATATCTATCATGATAGATTCGTAAAATTATAACATGGTTTACATTATTATAACGAAACCAGTATACACACGAAAAATACATAACAAAATTAACATTATGCTACATATTATATTGGTACAATTGAAATGAATTATACCTGTGACCTTGAGGATCGCGATCCACTCATCGGATCAATCGTCATAGGTGACTTGCCCCGATTTGCTAATATCTGGGAGCTGCCCCTAACAACACCTTAATAAAAAAACATAGTGAAAGTCACCTAAACAATTCCAAAACTATTCATGAGAAAACACATCAAAAAAATTATTATTCATATTATATTTTTAATATTACAAAGATGTATACCCATTGCGTGGACCCTGGTGTGGCCGACCTTACAGAACTGGCCTGCATAAAAAACATACACTAGAAAATTACATAAACGAAACCAAAATATTCATTGAAACATTAATATAATGCTAAAACATTTTGACATATTTTAATTGTACAATTCAAATAAGGTCTACCTGTTGCCCCGAGGGTGTTGTCATCTAATCAACATTCAACGGGTGTATTTTCCAATCAATGTTCTTCATCAAATATAAATAACATTATATAAAACAAACCAAGTTATTAACAATGGAAAAATAAAGCAAATAAAAACTCTTTTTTCTTATTATATTTGTACTATTAGAAAGATATATACCTGCTCCGTTGAGGAATAAGTACTCCTCCGACCATTTGTTGGCAGGGATTTATCCTGATAACTTGCCTGCAAAGTAAATATGGGAAATTTAAACAAAATAAACTAACAAAAAATCCTTATGATGTTTAATTTATCACTAAAAGGTTGGGTAAAATGTTTTATAGTAACCTTGTTTGTATCTACTCGGTTCGCAGGGTAATTAATAAGGAACTCGTCCCCTGCAGATATTGTTTTAATAGCAACTACAAAAACACGGTTTCCTTCATGCCCCTCAAATTCGCAGTTTGTTTGCTTAATTGTAGACCCTAGTTGTGAACTGTTTATAAACCCCGCAATATTCCCTGTGGCCTTTGGCCTTCTGTCCATGTACAACGTTCCTCCTTTATTTTGATTTTTATCTTTCAATTGTAAATAGTTTGTTGACAATCCATAGCTACAGATACTTTTTGTATATCGGACAAGGAGAATCCAATCGTTGTAGTTGTATATGGGTCCAACATACTCCATCAATTCTGTACATGTCCCGTAACCGACCAAGATGCAATCCATGGAAAACAACCCGAAACCATGTATCGACGACGGTGCCATTCGATATCTCCTCTCGTTCACACAAAAATCATTGTTCGATGGAGAAAGATCCTTCGGTACCCATTGTTTCACTAAATGTCTGTACCTCAAGGGCACGTCTTCATCGTCTTTTGTCTCATCACCATAGCAACATGCCCCCCCTTAACCGTGAAAAAATTCATTGCATCTATGGAATCTTCTTTTGGTTTTTTGACATCTAGTTGATACAATTCTTCTAGATCCACTGGATGTCTCACTTTCATGTAGCCTTCCTAAAATCCCCTCGCTCAAGGAAGACAGATCAGACAAATACCTGTTTGGTTCTACCTGCACCCTTGGAAAAAAGATTACATTCGACTGCAAGGCATAGTGCCTCTTAAAAGTTGATGTGTATCGCCTTTTATAATTTTACTTGAACCTCATTCCCTTTGTCAACATGTAGGCATTCAAGTGATGATCGGAGGACGACCAAGTTATCTTTCTTAAGAGTAGAAAGTCATGCAATATTTATGAGTTGTTTTTCACTATTTGATTTAACGCTACATCACACATGTAACACACATGAAACACTACACATACACATTATAGGATCACCTCTAATGCTACATGTCTTGGCTACTTAATGAAAACTATTTACCACATATTTGATTACCTTAGTGTAGACGTTTCCTGTAATATACTCAGAAGAGTTACTTTCAAAAATGACTGTGCCTCTTAGAGGCCAGTCAACGCTAGTAACCAAGTGACCCTATGATAGGGCTAGTACAAACCAAAGAGAGAGAGATGACTGGGCTATGGTACGGTCAATCAAAGAAATTCAGTGACAGTAAAAAGGCTTAGTACAAAGACCAACCAGTAAGGTACAAGTAAAAAAAAAAGAATGGGTATAAAGACTCATAACCCTTGGGACTAAGGGGGTGTACATTACCTCAAACGTGGATGATGTTTCATCCCTCCGAGGTAACCCTATTATGTATCCGGAGATGATTATTCTTCCAATGGGTTGTGGTAACTAAGGTTATTAGACCCACCATGTGGGGGTCGGCCCTGATCTTATATTTTAGGGGTTATTAGACTTCTCCAGGAGAGGTCGGCCCCATTAGGGTTTTTAGTCAGTTGAGAACTAATATAAATAGAGGAGGTGAGCTCCTCATTAGACACACTTGTACAACTCATAAAAGTAGCGCACTTGTCTAGGAGGTCTGCTAAGAAGGTAGAGAAGGAGGGAGCACATCTTGTATTTTGGTTGATCATCTTATTGAGGAAAGCTTTGCTGGGTTTTCTACCCCATGAGGGTTTCCGAGGGTAAATTCTGTGTCTATCTTGTGATTATGTTTCTTTCAGTGATCTTGCTAGTCTATTTGGTTTAAAATTAACATGGTATCAGAGCTAGCCTGAATAAGACATCTTTCACAAGGTAAGAATATCTCTCTCTCTCTCTCCGGTGAAAATTAGGGTTTCAGCAAAAATTTGGTATTGTTAAATTCTGATTACATGGATGGATAGGCCTTCTCAAAACCAATCATTTGAGCCCTAGATCGAACTTTTTGGTTGGGTACAACTCCGGGAAAGTCAAACCCTAGTTTTACCAAAAGTACGATAAACCAGAAATTGGTTTCAGCAAAAAGTTGGTATTGTTAAATTCTGATTACATGGCTGGATAGCCCTTCTCAAAACCAATCTTTTGAGCCCTAGATCGAACTTTTTGGTTGGGTAGAAATCCGGGAAAGTCAAACCCTAGTTTTACCAAAAGTGCGATAAACCAGAAATTCTGTCCCAGGATCCAGAAAAGTAAAAAGGTAATATTTTCGGGTAAGCACTACTCTGTCTCTTATATCTTGGACTCCCCCAAGAGAATATGGCTCCAAACACTAAGCTTGAAGACAAGCTAGAAGGTATAGAGAATTTCTGAGCATGGAAATACAGAATTGGTCTCATTCTTAAAGAGAATGATCTTGCTCATTATGTCAAGGATGAAGTTGCAGAACCGGAAAGAGATGAAGCCAAAGAGAAGCATAGGAAGGATTTGATTAGGGAAAAGAGAATCATAGTTGATTCTATTAAAGACCACTTGATTCCCCAAGTGGCCTCCAATAAGACTCCAAAGGAAATGTATGATGCCCTAGGAAGAATGTATGAAGGAAAGAACATCAATAGAAAGATGAACCTAAGGACTCAGTTTAAAAGTACCAGGATGCACAAAGGAGAATCCATTCAAGACTACTTCTCAAGGGTCTCCCAAATAAAGGAGCAACTAGATGCCATTGGTGATACTTTTGATGAAGATGAACTTGTGATGACTGCCCTAAATGGTCTCACTAGACCTTGGGAATCATTCATAGAAACTATGTGTGCGAGAAAAGAAAGCATGAAGTTTGATGTAGTATGGGAGGATTGTATTCAAGAAGAGGCTAGGGTAGCCAACAAAGAAGCTCTTCTGAAAGAGGATGACCAAGCATTGGCCACCCACACTAAAAGAGGAAAGAGAGGTCACTTCAAGAAAGTGAACTACAAAAGGTCTCAACCCTCTCATAAATTCAAAAGGAAAGGAGGTTCAAACTCAGAAAGAGACCTCTCCATAGTCCAATGTTATAATTGTCTTAAACTAGGACACTATGCTAAAGACTGTTATTCTCCAAAGAAGAAGAAGAAGTTTGTTCACAAAAGACATCATGCACATATGGTAGAAGATGATAGTGAAGAAGAAGTAGGGGAAGAAGAAGAAGAAGAAGAAGAGGAAAGGCCTCAAAGGAAAAGATCTAAAGTAAAGAGAGAAGATCCAGAAGAATATGTCCTATTTTCTGCACTCTCTGGATCTGTGTCTCCTGGAGAAGATACATGGCTCACTGATAGTGGTGCTTCAAAGCACATGACAGGTCAAAAGAAATCTCTCTCAAGACTTGAAGAAAAGTCTTCACCTCAAAAGGTATCTCTAGGAGATGATTATCAATATCCCATCAAGGGAATTGGTGAAGCAAGCTACAAGCTTGATTCTGGAACACCCTTGAAAATGAAAGAAGTTTTATATGTTCCAGGTTTAAAGAAGAACCTACTCTCTATCTCATCACTAGATAAGAAAGGTTTTAGAGTGGCTTTCATAGATGGACAAGTACTCATGTGGTCCAAAGGAAAATGAATTAAAGATGCAGTTGTCATTGGTGAAGAAGAAGGAGGTCTCTATAAGATCAAGGGTCATCGAGAAGTTGCCCTTTCTCATGAAACCTCCATCCCCAGTGAGCTATGGCATAGAAGACTAGCTCACATTAACTACAAAGCCTTACCCTATGTAAGCAAGGTAGTCATAGGATTACCAGATCTGAAGGGTGATCATAATGGCTCATGTAAAGGTTGTAAGAAAGGGAAGAATGTCAAGAACCCTTTTCCAAAGAGTGAAACAAAGACTAAGAACATTCTGGAGCTAATACACTCAGATGTATGTGGACCAATGCCCACTACTTCCCTAAGTGGATTTGAGTATTATCTTTCATTCATTGATGACTATTCAAGGAAGAATTGGATATACTTTCTAAAAGGTAAGAGTGAAGTCTTTGAAAAATTCAAAGAATTCATGGCCCTAATAGAAAATCTCTCAGAAAAGAAAATCAAGATTCTCAGAATAGATAATAGCGGAGAATATACGTCAAACGACTTTGAAGACTTTTGTAAAGAAGCCGGAATTAAGAGGGAACTAACCATTGTTGATGTATATATAACTTCGGAATGTATTTCACCATATATGTATATTGGATTCCTATAGAGATGGTATTATTCCTCTATAAGGAAGTGTCGTTATTTATATTGTAAGTGTCATAACTTATACTTGATGGGTTATTAGACCACCCTATTGGGGGTCGGCCATGTGGGTCAAAGGGTTATTAGACCACCCTATTGGGGGTCGGCCCAGTCAGCATTATGTTATGTGGTTAAGTTCGAACCTACATGAGTTAGGTAAAAAGGCAAGTCAAGTCAAGTATAAATAGAGTGCGGGAGGCACTCTATTTGCTCACTCACTTCTCACTCATGCACTCAAGGAGGAGTGGTGCACTTATGGAGGAGGAGGATATGTTGCTAGGTTATGTCTATCTCTCATGGTTGGTTGTATCATTGCTCTATCTATCTCTGAGGAAGTTATTGGGGTTTTTCACCTTTATGGTTTTCCCCAAGTAAATCTTTGTGTCTCTTGTGGGCTTGCATTATTGTCTCCATGATTGATATTCTATAGATATACTGTACATGTTGTTCTCTCAGTTAAGATCCTAGATCAGATTGAAGTAAATTCTGAAAATCTAACATGGTATCAGAGCTAGCCTGAAAGAAGGCATGATATGGCATGTATGACACTTGTTGCACTTACGATGCTAGGGCTTGATATAGCAAAAACCAGTCATCGTAGCACTTTCGCTATAAATCCGTTTGGGTGAATTTTTCAGATCTGAAATCGTTACAGGTCGAATTTTAAATCCTCATGTACCTTATGTCCAAAGGCCAACCTCTAATTCGTTGTACTTTGTGATTTATGATCTGTACAATATAGGGTTTCTGCCTCTTCCAGATCTGAGTCAAAATCAGGTGACCTTGGGAAAAAAGGTCATAACTTGGGCTAGGAAGCTCCAAATTAAATTTCATAAAATGTTGCATGTATTACACATACTAAGCTATCTCAAAAAACGTTTTCAGAGGTCGAAGTTGAAACAGTGACACGTGGCATGCCGTAGAAGTGCGCTCTTCTGTATTATCCCATAAACAGGTCATGTTGCAACATTTGGCATAACTCTCTCTCAGAGAGTCCAATTGAGGTCAGACCTATCAGGATGGAAAGATAACAGGCTGAGATATCTCAGGAAAATTTTCCAGAGGCCAAAATTGAAACAGTGACACGTGGTACGCCGTACAAGTTTGCTCTCCTGTATTATCCCAAAACAGGTCACGTTGCAGCATTTGACATAAATCTCTCTCAGAGAATCCAATTGAGGTCAGACCTATCAGGATGGAAAGATAATAGGTCAGGCTATCTCAAGAAACTTTTTCAGACCCTGTGGATAAAAAATTTCGGAGTTACACCAGAAACAATCATGTACATATTTCTGTCAAAACAGAATTATTTTTTAGTACCTTCCTTCATGGCTTCCAGAATTTAGGGCTTCGGAGAAAGTTGTAATTTTTGTAATCGGAGACCACGGCTGGATGCTACTCATCAAAATAGAAATTTAGAGACCAATATCAGAATTTTTTGTTGCGCAGAAGGTCGGGCTTGATTAGACCCTAGTTCGGGACCTTGATCAGAAAAGTGGAAAATTAGGGCTTCTGTAAAAATGGGAATTTTTGAAATCTGAGACCACGGCTGGAAGCTCCTCAGAAAAATAGAAGCTTCAAGCTTTGGATCAAACCTTTTGATTGGGCAGAAGAGTGGGCTTCATCAAACCCCAGTTCAGGGTCACGTCCAGTGAATCCGGAAGTTCTAAAGGCAAAATTGAGGAGTGAAACTTTGCAGTTTTCAAATTTTGAATATACCATCTTGATCAGCTCATCAAGGCACATATTTATATTCTGTCAGAAGTTTGAAATTCAAAGTTTGAATTTTTGGGGTTTCTCTGACAAACCCATATCCAGCTCCAGGTGCAGTTCTTGCAAATCAAGTGGATTGGGTTAATCCTAGAAGAAGATGGATTGATCATCTGCATGAGTGAAGAAGTTCATGTTTCAGAGGGAGATGAGGCTAAGGCCTTACATAAGAAGATTACAAGCGATCTCGACAGGTATGACTCATCGAGGTATGTTTCGATATTTATTCATGATTAAGTTTATGGTATGTTTGTCTTCATGTTATTACGGTTAGTACAATCTTGATTTTAGACTTGTCATATCACCTTAATAAAATTATGAATGCATGATAGAAAAATATTCATTAATTAGGGTGTTGACACTTATGATTGTACTAATGCATTATGGTGTTGTATGAGGTTTATGTTGTCTACTAACATGAAAGGTACACCAAGAAAGACAAATCATGTTCCAGTTCAAGAACATATGATCATGATGACATGAGGATAAAGACTCATCCATTGTCATGGATCTCATAGAAGATCCATTTACGAGGTATGTATAACTTGGTTTTATAATGGCTAACCTATGAGATATACAGGTTACTAGCACAAGTCATTGAAGAAGAACAAGAAGACATCATGTGAGTATGTTAGACATAACTAACTAGCATGCTAATCTAGGTATGTTATTCCTATATCAAGAGAGAATCCTACCTTGGGTTCGGATTTTATACTATTGTGGATAATGATTATTCATGAAGTCATAGGTTTGAATAATCATGGTTGTATGCATATTATGTTTCTTACCATAATTGATGATATGACTAACCAGAAGAATCATGAAGGTATAGGTTCGAATAATCACAGGTTTTATGCATATTATATCTCTTATCTTGAGTGATGATTCAACTAAAGAGTCATAGGTTTGAGTAATCATAAGTTTAGACATGTTATGTTTCTTATGATTTGACTAACCATAAGAATCCTACATAAACCTTGAATGCTAATGATTATTATTTCTGTTTGAAATGATCAGGACTATACATGCTTGAGATTATTATGTTTTAATCATATACTAATGAATGTATGATTTTATATGAAATCACAAGGATAACACATTCATGATACTAATAAGCATGCATAGGGACCAATGATGAATATGAGTTCAAGAACATGGAATTCAGGAAGCAAAGATCAAGAGGGAGCACACTCCAGTTGTTCCTGCAAGAAAGCAAAGGAGCACACTCCAGTAGTTTCTACAAGAATGCAGATATTTAGAGGGAGTTGACCATCTTTCTACATTCCACAACAGAAAGGTGTAGAAGAAGCTACTTCAATAGCTCCTGCAAGGAAGCAAAGACTCAGAGGGAGTCCACCCAGCGAACAAACAAAGATAAGTATTTGAATTGTCATTTCTTAAATAATACTATTCAATAATGTATATAGAATTAGGTTGTGTATTATGCATATTAGAATAATTGCATTGATGAATAGTATACTACTAATATGCATGGGTAAGTGGCCTATGGCACTGTACAACATTCCATTGCTACTTATCTAGAATGAAACCTCTTTGCTGACATGTTGGGAGTTGTGCACACTCTTAACAATGTTCTGGTAGAGATTGGAAGGCATCTGGAAAGTTACGGGATATGGATAAATGTTGTATTGAAGCATTGGCTAATTGCATGAATGTATGACATATTTCTTTATGTGTAAGAATTTGTTCTGAAAATTATGAGATGTTTCTAATCATGCAACTTAACATGTTTTGTAGGAAAGACCGTATATCTTCACCTACAAAAGGACTACAACATTTGTTCCAGCAACAAAGATATCTATTGAAGATATTGGAGTTCCCAGGATCTGGGATGAACAAATGGAATGCCATGATCCGTCGATCATGAAGAATATTGTTTGGGATGTAGTCCCAAGATGTGAAGGGAAGTTTGTTATGAATTCCAAATGGATCTATCAGATCAAGCATGTTGCAGATGGCAGCATTGAGAAATATAAAAGTGATGAAATAGAAGATGCACCAGATGGATTTCAAGACAACATGGTGTAGTCATATATGTGTGCAGAACTTGGTATGGTAGGATAGACAACTTTCTATCTAGTTTGGGCTTTCTCAAGAGTAAAGTGAATTCCAACCTTGACTACAAGGTTAAGGAAGGGAATCCTGTGATTCTACTTCTGTATGTGGATGACTTATTTGTAACAGGAGATGACAGACTAATTGCAGATACTAAGAGGAAGCTTGATGTTGAATTCAATATGAAAGATTTGGGCATGATGCACTATTTCCTAGGTATGGAGGTGTGGCAGAGTGTAGGTGTGATCTTCCTTGGTCAAGGGAAGTACACAGTTGATATACTGAAGAGATTTGGGATGATGGATTGCAAGGCCATGGCCGCACCTATGGCATCAAATCTGAAGCTTCTATGTGATGCTTCATCTGAGCCAGTTGATGTCTCTACGTATCGTCAGATGATTGGGTCCTTGATGTACCTGACGAACACGAGACCAAATATTTGCTTTGCTGTAAACACATTGAGCCAGTTCCTGACAGATCCGAGGAGTGTTCACCTGGTTACTATAAAGCATGTTCTGAGGTACCTGAAGGGTACAGTTGATTTTTGGGCTCAAGTATGAAGCGAATAAAAAGCTTAACCTGTAGGGTTATGTTGATTCAGATTGGGATAGCAGTGCTGCAGATAGGAAGAGCACATCTGGGTGTTGCTTCAGTATGGGATCAGGTGTGATCTCTTGGTTTAGCAGGAAGCAGTCCTGCGTAGCACTGAGTACAGCTGAGGCAAAGTATGTTGCAGCCTCCTCAGCTAGTTGTGAGGTAGTATGGCTACGGAAACTACTGTCTGAGTTATTTGATCTCCCGTTGGAGGCTACTGGTATTTTCTATGATAACCAGAGTTGTGTAAAGCTGTCTGAGAACCCAGTGTTTCATGACAGGTCGAAACACATAGAGATCAAATATCACTATATCAGGGATATGGTGCAAAGAGGAGCTGTGAAGCTCCTGTATGTTGCGACGGACGAGCAGATTGCAGATGTGCTGACGAAGCCACTAGCCAGGGTGAAGTTCAAGTACTTCAGAGAGAGGCTTGGCGTTCTTCAGATCGAGGACACTTCGAGGAAGAAGTGATGGACACATTTGCTGAAGCCATTCCAAGCATGTTGGAAGGAGGATCCTTCACATGGCTATGGATGTAAGCGCTGGATGATGAGCATTAGGATGATGTTTTGGTTTCTGCTTGGATATGATCAGTTGGATCATTTTTGTACGCATCATGTTGGATGCTGGATATGATCAGTTAGATCATTTTTATGTATGTATGTACGCATCATGTTGGATGTTGGATATGATCAGTTGGATCATTTTTATGTATGCATCATGTTGATGCTGGATATGATCAGTTGGATCATTTATATGTACGCACCATGTTGGATGTTGGATGTTGGATATGATCAGTTGGATCATTTTTATGTATGCATCATGTTGATGCTGGATATGATCAGTTGGATCATTTATATGTACGCATCATGTTGGATGCTGGATATGATCAGTTGGATAATGTGTATGTATTTTGTATATGCATCATGTTGGATGCTTGGACCATGTACCTGTATATGTATTAGGTGGATACATTGTATGATCAGATGGATCATGTATGGTGATATGTATCATGTATTTGTATTTGTATCAGGTGGATACATTGTATGATCAGGAGGATCATGGATGATGATATGTATCAGGTAGATACTTGGTATGCATCAGGTAGATCATGCAGCAGGATGTTGCAGTGATGATCAGGATGATCATGGATGATGAGCTTCAGGATGTTGCTCTAGATGACATGCCGCAGGATGTTGCAGTGATGATCATGGATGATGAGCTTCAGGATGTTGCTCCAGATGACATGCAGTAGGACGTTGCAGTGATGATGATCAGGATGATCATGAGTACATCAATATGATGTATGTTGAGTATCAGATTGATACTCTGTGGCCGTGGATCAGGTTGTGCAGATGAGCATGCCTGGGAGATCCTATAGGTCGGAATTGTGTACCCGTAATAGCCTGGGATGCTCTTTCAAGACATTGCTCTGGGAGGACATGTAATTTGTGCCCTAGGAGATCCTTCAGGTCGGAGTTGTGTACCCGTAACATCCTGGGATGCTCTTGCGAGGTTTTTTCCTATGGCATGTAATTTGTGCCCTGGGAGATTTCAGGTTGGAGTTGTGTACCCGTAACATCCTGAGATGCTCTTTCGAGGTTTTGCCATGACCACATGTAATTTGTGCCCTGGGAGATTTCAGGTTGGATTTGTGTACCCGTAACATCTTGAGATTCTCTTGCAAGGTTTTGTGGTGACCACATGTAATTTGTGCCCTAGGAGATCCTTCAGGTTGGAGTTGTGTACCCGTAACATCCTGGGATGCTCTTTCGAGGTTTTGTGGTGGGGTTACATGTAATAGCGCCCTAGGAGATCCTACAGGTCGGAGTTGTGTACCCGTAACATCCTGGGATGCTCTTTCGAGGTTTTGTGACGCACGTAATAAGTCCTAAGGATTCCACAGTATGGCCAGTGATGATGAAGACCTACAGGTGGTGGGCCTACATCCAGTATGAAAAAGGACTAGCTCTATAGAACTTCCTATGACGAGTAGATTCAGAGATTGATTTAGATAGCAGCAGCAGTGACGATGATGATGAATCGATGACGATTATCCAGTGACGATGATCCAAAGAAGAAGACTTGTGCTAGAAGAACTGTGCTGAGAAATACCTTCCTAGTTAAGAGGGAGTGTTGATGTATATGTAACTTCGGAATGTATTTCACATATATGTATATTGTATTCCTATAGAGATGGTATTATTCCTCTATAAGGAAGTGTCGTTATTTATATTGTAAGTGTCGTAACTTATACTTGATGGGTTATTAGACCACCCTATTGGGGGTCGGCCCAGTCAGCATTATGTTATGTGGTTAAGTTCGAGCCTACATGAGTTAGGTAAAAAGGTAAGTCAAGTCACGTATAAATAGAGTGCAGGAGGCACTCTATTTGCTCACTCACTTCTCACTCATGCACTCAAGGAGGAGTGGCGCACTTATGGAGGAGGAGGATATGCTGCTAGGTTATGTCTATCTCTCATGGTTGGTTGTATCATTGCTCTATCTATCTCTGAGGAAGTTATTGGGGTTTTTAACTTTTATGGTTTTCCCCAAGTAAATCTTTGTGTCTCTTGTGTGCTTGCATTATTGTCTCCATGATTGATATGCTATAGATATGCTTTACATGTTGTTCTCTCAGTTAAGATCCTAGATCAGATTGAAGTAAATTCTGAAAATCTAACAACCACTCCCTACAATCCCCAACAAAATGGGGTTGCTAAGAGGAAAAATAGAACCATCATGGAAGCTGTAAAAACTATGATACATGATCAAGATCTACCCATGTATCTATGGGCTGAAGCAGCTAGGACAGTAGTCTATGTGCAAAATAGACTATCCCATATTGCTCTTGAATTCAAAACTCCAAAAGAAGTGTTTACAGGAAAGAAGCCTGAGGTAAGTCATCTCAAAATATTTGGGTGTCATGTGTACGTCCACATTCCAAAAGAAAAGAGAACCAAGTTGGATCCTTCTGGTAAGAAGGGAATATTTGTCGGATATTCTGAATCATCCAAATCCTTTAGAATCTACATTTTAGGTTTTCATCATATAGAAATAAGTAGAGATGTAACATTTGATGAAGAAGCAGCTCTCAAGAAATCCAGGAAGTGTCAACTTGAAGAAATCTATGAAGAAGATACACCTCCTAGAATCACAAAGGCTATGCACATCCCTGAAGATGATTCACCAGAAGATCATGACATGTTGGAACCACAAGAACCTTCTATCTCAGATTCATCTAAGAAAAAAAGGCCAGCATGGGCTAGAGATATTATTCAACGAACTGAAAGATATGGAGCTCCTGAAGGCTCCACTAGAGAAAGAAAGAAACCTAAGATAGTGTCCAACTATATGGCCTTGATGTGTGATCTTGTAGATCAACAACCTACTAGCTATGAAGAAGCCACCCAGAAGAAAGAATGGGTAGAAGCAATGACAGAAGAATATCTGTCAATAATGAAAAATGATGTTTGGGATGTAGTTCCCAAACCAAAAGATAAAAGTGTGGTTTCTTCCAAATGGATTTTCAAGATAAAACATGCTGCAGATGGTAGCATTGAAAAATACAAGGCAAGATTTGTAGCCAGAGGATTCTCTCAGAAGGAGGGAATTGACTATGAAGAAACATTTGCACCAGTTGCTAGGTATACTTCAATTAGAACTATCATGGCACTTGCATCTATGATGAAGTGGAAACTACACCAAATGGATGTTAAGACAGATTTTCTGAATGGTGTAATTGAAGAAGAAGTATACATAGAGAAACCACAAGGGTTTGAGGTTAAAGACGGGAGGACTCATATATGCAAACTGAAAAAGGCATTATATGGTTTGAAGCAAGGTCCCAGGGCTTGGTATGGAAGGATTGACAATTTCTTAACAAACATGGGCTTTACCAAGAGTAAAGCTGATCCCAATCTTTATCTTAAAGTGATGAATCATGAACCAGTTATACTATTGTTATATGTAGATGATCTATTTCTAACCGGAAATGAGAAACTGATTATTGAAAATAAGAAGAAGCTTTCTTCAGAATTCGAGATGAAAGATCTCGGATTAATGCACTACTTCTTGGGTCTAGAAGTATGGCAAGAACCAAAAGGAATCTTTCTAAATCAAGGTAAGTATGCTGTGGAGATTCTAAAAAGATTTGATATGTTGGAGTGTAAAGCCATGGCCACTCCCATGGACTCCAACTTAAAGTTATTAGTTAATGACTCATCGGAATTAGTAGACCTAACTCTATATAGACAAATCATTGGGTCATTGATGTATTTAACAAATACTAGGCCAGATATATGCTTTGCTGTAAATACCCTGAGTCAGTATTTACTAGAGCCTAGAAAGGTTCACTTAATAGCTGCAAAGCATGTGACGAGGTACCTAAAAGGTACATTAGATTTTGGTATATATTATCTTGGAGGTCATGAACTCCGATTACATGGTTACTCAGATTCTGATTGGGAAGGTAGTGTCTCAGACAGAAAGAGTACTTCAGGTGGATGTTATGGTCTCATATCCCATGATCTCATGGTTCAGCAAGAAACAATCTAGTGTGGCCCTCAGTACTGCTGAAGCAGAATATATAGTTGCCTACTCTACCAGCTGTGAAGCAGTGTGGCTTCGGAAATTATTATCTGGAGTGTTTGGATTAGAAATGGATCCCACTGTGATTATGTGTGACAATCAAAGCTGCATTAAGATGATAGAAAATCCTATATTCCACGATAAGTCAAAACACATAGAGATCCGATACTTTTATATACGAGATATGGTGCAGAGAGGAGCTATCAAGCTCGAGTATGTGAACACTGAGGATCAAATTGCTGATATCTTGACCAAACCTCTGTCTCGAGTGAAATTTGAATACTTTCGAGACAAGCTTGGTGTAGTTCAAAAGGACCCTCCTCGAAAGGGGGAGTAGTATAGTCACTGATGATGAGATTGTCTCATCGAACAACAAGGTCGATGATAAGGTTACCTGTTCACTACACCTAGATACTTAGAAATATTTAGATTTAGGACTCTTATCCTTAGAATACTTAGTTTTTACTTATGCATGCTTTTGATATTAGATGTATTAGTGAGAATACATGCTTTTGATATTAGATGTATTAGTAAGAATACATGCTTTTGATGTTAGATGTATTAGTGAGAATACATGCTTTTGATGTTAGATGTATTAGTGAGAATACATGCTTTTGATGATTAGATGTATTAGTGAGAATACATACTTTTGATCTTAGATGTATTAGTGAGAATACATGCTTTTGATGTTAGATGTATTAGTGATAATACATGCTTTTGATGTTAGATGTATTAGTGAGAATACGTGCTTTTGATGTTAGATGTATTAGTAAGAATACATGCTTTTGATGTTAGATGTATTCGTGAGAATACATGCTTTTGATGATAGATGTATTCGTGAGAATACATGCTTTTGATGATAGATGTATTCATGAGAATACATGCTTTTAATGATGTATTAGTAAGAATACATGCTTTTGATGATAGATGTATTGGTGAGAATACATGCTTTTGATGATAAATGTATTGGTGCGAATACATGCTTTTGATGATAGATGTATTGATGAGAATACATGAAAGGATTGCATCATCCTTGAACTCAAGTTCTAAAGTGAGCCGTAGATAGGTGTCTTCGAGAAAGAAAGAGGATTGGATCATCCATGGACTTTAGTCCTAAAGAGAGCAGTAGACATGATGTCTCCGAGAATTGAAGATAGGACTGCATCGTCCCTGAACTAGGTTCAAAATGTACGTGATGGGATTGCATTGTCCCTAGACATGAGACTTGTCTTAAAGTGATAAGGACTGATCATCCTGGAACTTGATCGGAATTGCATCATCCCTAGACATGAGACTTGTCTTAAAGGTACGTGTGAGGACTGCATTGTCCATGAACTGGGTTCAAAATGTACGTGATGGGATTGGATCGTCCCTAGACATGAGACTTATCTTAAAGTGATAAGGACTGATCATCCTGGAACTTGATCGGGATTGCATCGTCCCTAGACATGAGACTTGTCTTAAAGTGATAAGGATTGATCAACCTGGAACTTGATCGGGATTGCATCATCCCTAAACATGAGACTTGTCTTAAAGGTACGTGTGAGGACTGCATCATTCATGAATTGGGTTCAAAATGTACGTGGTGGGATTGCATCGTCCCTAGACATGAGACTTGTCTTAAAGTGATAAGGACTGATCATCCTGGAACTTGATCGGGATTGCATCATCCCTAGACATGAGACTTTCCTTAAAGGTACGTGTGAGGACTGCATCGTGTGATGACGATGCTGATGATCGTGCGATGACGATGCTGATGATCGTGTGATGATGATGTTGATGATTGTATGATGACAATGTTGATGATCGTGGGATGACGATGTTGATGATCGTGTGATGACGATGCTGATGATCGTGTGATAATGATGTTGATGATCGTGTGATGACGATGCTGATGACATTGATGTTCCAGTAACTGGTTAAGTTACTGATGATGATGAATTGAAGAAAGCTTCCGATGATTTATGGATGTATCATGTATGATGTAGTCAATGACTCCTTGCTCCTGCAGACGTTGTTATAATATCCTTCTCGTTAAGGGGGAGTGTTGAATATTGTACATTCTAAGAATATTATATTTGTACATTATTATTCCGGAGATGTTTCATCCCTCCGAGGTAACCCTATTGTGTATCCGGAGATGATTATTCTTCCGATGGGTTGTGGTAACTATGTTTATTAGACCCACCATGTGGGGGTCGACCCTGATCTTATATTTTAGGGGTTATTAGACTTCTCCAGGAGAGTTCGGCCCCATTATGGTTTTTAGTTAGTCAGGAACTAATATAAATAGAGGAGGTGAGCTCCTCATTAGACACACTTGTACAACTCAGAAAAGTAGCGCACTTGTCTGGGAGGTCTGCTAAGAAGGTAGAGAAGGAGGGAGCACATCTTGTATTTTGGTTGATCAACTTATTGAGGAAAACTTTGCTGGGTTTTCTACCCCATGAGGGTTTCCCAGGGTAAATTCTGTGTCTATCTTGTGATTATGTTTCTTTCAGTGATCTTGCTAGTCTATTTGGTTTAAACTTAACATACAGCCATTCATCTCTCTCTCAAATGTACCATTGTTCCATATAACTTGAAAGACCATCATCACAGTAAACGGAAAAGTCCACACAAGTAATGTGATCATGTAGTCTTCTAGACTACTCCTACGGTCAAGCGTTATTGGCTCCATTAAGGGGTGGTCAGTCCCTTCAGAAGACCATCTAACTCAACCATCTCGAATACGTAGGAGAAGAGGACATCACACATCATCAAATAAGTATGGGTAAATACTGTGTATGAACTCAAAAACCCTAAAGCAACCGAGCGTACAGAAGGGGAGCTATGAAAAGACAAGGCTCGCAGGCCAAAAAAGCAAGCTCAAAAAACTGTACTGGGACCGATGTCACGATAAGCGAGCTGAAACAAAAGTGGCCAGAATGCCAACAAGTAGCACTAAAAAGAAAAAGACCCTCTAAAAAGGTGATAATGCAAGCAAACTTCCTAACTAGGAGCTGGAGACCTCAACAAATCGTATCCTTCGCAAGGTGATGAAATCCAAGTCGAACAATACAAAGTGAGAGACAGAATTTGAAGGATATCCCTCTACCGAAAGGGATCCTAGGTAAAAGAGCCCTAGTAGAAAAGTCACTAAGCTACCTCGTTCATGACACGTCGGGAAAGGTTTTTGGTGCTTCTACCTTATCACCCTTGTATCACCAGTATGGTGGCCAGAGAATACAAGGAAGACAATGATTGATGTTTCCTTAGGGCTAAGTGGAGTGCGGCATTCAACATAGTCCATCCGGTTCTCAATCTGGCGGCGGTTTAACCCTTGAAACAATAGGAGGCCCCTCCACAAACTGATTGTGACCGTGTCAATAAATGCTAGAGGATTTTAGTTCCCTAAAGACAGCGACTATGTCTCAGATGAAAAATGACAAGGGGGAATTATTTGGATGCCTATCCCCAGTGTCCTACCTAACTAACAAATTCTTTTCATCCTCAAGCGAGGTTAAAGTGTGTTGAGTTAACGAGTTAAATTTTAGTGGTTGTATTACTCAGTCGGGTGATGGAAGTGAAACGCATGGTGTGATGACTGACTCAAACCATGCAAATGCATATGAATAAAATAAGCCTTTCCTTTCAATGAATGCTAGCTAAGGTAAGGAGAGAGTTCTTTCAAACTATAACTACTCTTTCAAATTAAATGAATCCAACAATAACTTTCTTCTACTTATAATGACTAAAATGCATGACAATGTTTAAACCTAATTAGCAAGCATAAGCATGACATTGTCATATTGTGAATAATCATGTATGCTAGGACACATTATTTCAATTTAAAACCCATTTAATGTATGCTAGGAGACTTAAATTACAGAATGATCTCATAAGTATAAGCCCAAGAATATTTGTCACAATCCAAATTCTATTCACCAAATTCAAATCACTTCTACTATAGCTCAAGTTATTTGTTGTAGTCATCATACTTGAACTCATTAAAAATTCATTCTTTTGCATTCACAGTCGACATAAGTACAACAAAAGGGATCATGATTGCTAGGGTCCACAGTCCAACATGCATCTGCAAAACAGAAAATTCAAAGCTAGAAGGTAAGATAAGTTAATTACAAAATTAGGTCAATGGGACCCCTAAGTACAAAGGTGTTGATACAATGCGGGAGTGCAAAAGCGGCTCCTTTAAAAGGCATATTCTATTGGAAGAAAATGAAACCTTCCTTTGCAAGATAAATGGATCTCCCAAGTCCCAGTACACATTCAAGCAACAATTTTTCCATCTACAATAGAAACTGGGCATAATTTCTTCTTAAGCAGGGAGGAAATGATGAGCACTATAGGGTTAAAGTGCTTATCATATGTTGCAAATTTGGAATTTCACTAGCAAGATATCCCACCAATCTATTTGGAAGTTCATTGGTTGTATCTCAAATTCTAGTTTTATCTTGGCTACACATTAAGCTTATAATTGTCAGCAACTACATGTATTGGATTAAAATTAAGATAAAGGGCTTGAAATCGTCTCCTCAACTTGCAAACATTTGTAGGAATTGCATGTTTTTCCATCAGACCTAATGATTAAGGCATTGTGATAGAGGAAGGCCTTATGGATACTTCAAGCTCTTATCCTAGGATCACCTCGGTACTATGTTTTTTTATTGTGAAACAACAAATGCAACATTAGTCACTATTGCAAGAAACAAAAATGCTTACTTCTCACTCAGTTTTGTTTGTCTTTGAATGGTATGCATAAAAATAAGGACTTTTGGTCGTCTGGTACTTATGTAAAGTGTTTGGAGAGGCTTAGTGTTGCTTTTGTTGGTGATAGTGACATTGGGACGCAATGTGTTCTATCAAGTTGTATAAACATATGTAAGCTTGAGAGAAGGGATAGACCATTTAGTGATTTGGCTCTTTTATGAATCAAATTCATCCCTTTGTTTTTGAAATAACCTATAATTTCCTATTCACTCATATGCACACCTAGAATCTCTCCACTTATTCTTTTGTCATTTTGCAAACTTCACACATTACACACACACTTCTAACTTGAATGGTATTCAATTCCTTTCCCATTTATTGGCCCGGCTAATAACATGGAGAAACATACCATCCTTAGATAGTAAGATAATTGGCCCTTGTCCCTTGGTTAGATCTTGGCTTTTAATTTCAGTAGGAATTTATTGTGGAAAACCCTTGGACCCCTTACTTTATAAATTATCATTCTCATGACCCTGATTACCCCATTCTATTTATCCTCTTCTTCCCATTTTTCTATATTTACTACTCTTTTATAATGGCTCATAGAATCGCTTTAGCTCAGATTAAGGCACTAAATGTTTTAGGTATAGAATCTATAAAGTTTGTTATGTCATGCATGGATCCTCTATAATGCAAAGCACATAAATAACTATGACATGAATGGTTCCTCTGTAATGTAATGCTAATAAATAGTTATGGTATTACCATTGGCATGCCTCTACAACAAATATGAAAACTTAGTTTAGGAGGAATCTCACATACACTGACCTTTAATCGGGAACTTTGTTGTTTATTTATCTCACCACCTTCTAAGAGGAATCTCAAAGGCTAAATAGTAAAATACTCTAGTTTAAGGATCTATATCCACCCTGACCCTTCACAATTCCTATGATAGAGCAAGTCTATTAAGCAAGATATCAGATGACTGAGAAACTAAATATTGTGGATACCTTGCAAAGATCCATGTTAGAACGTTTTATTAGCAATCCATATCCATATCCATGTGTAAAGCCTAATCTTGCACTACTCTATGGAGCCTTGACAGGCCCCATGAAGAAAACTCCAAGTCATATCTGGATTCCATGCTACTTCAATAATAACACAGGGAACCTTCAAAATGACAATGTGGGTGGCCTTAAGTCTTGCTTTTTGTATTCATGGTCTGGTTGGTTAACTTAACATCCCTCCAATTCACAACAATTTTTTGTGGCATTCATTTAATTTGGTGGAGGCTGAGGCATTCATTTAAAAATCAAAGATGGAGGCTGCTTCCATGTCAAGACTTGAGGAAAGTTCAAAGTATGATGATTTTAGTTTACAAAAATTACTACTTCGGGACTGTTTCGGGACTGAGTTCTGCTCAAGAGAGGCCACAGCTTGTTGTATGAGTTGAAAATTGGGTTAGGTTAGGGTTTGGAGCAGAAAATTAAAATATTTATACTTTAATGCATAAATAAATTCCTAAATGAATGCTAGAAACAAAATAGTACAGTTGTGACAAGGTAAGATAAATTTAAACATAATTTTCATCTCTTTCAACTTTAACACTCCCAAAGGTCCCTGTGTTAAAGTTTAAGTAGACAAGGACAATAAATAACAACAACATTAATAAAGTAATGAACAAGTTAAATAGAACTAACAACTAGCATCAGTAATGTTGGTCTAGACCTTCCTTATAATTAGATATATTTTTCAATAAACCCTTTCTGTAATAGTTGACAGCCACCAGGGATCAACAATGTATGCCCCAACAAGGCTCATAGGCTCAGAGTGGAGGCCAAAGACAGATTGGATAGTCCTGTTCCTATGGATACTGATTCTCAAGATAAGCATAATGATAGGGCTGGAACTAGTGGATTGTCTCTTGAAAATATGAGTAATGAATGCTTTCTAAAATTAAGCATTTCACATGCCATGGTGTTTGTGCATCTGGCAATGGAAAATCCTGAAACTTGTAGAATATTTGTTGAGAAAAAGGGCATTGAAGCCCTTATGAGGTTCTTGACTCTTCCAAGTATTCTGCTATCTTCAAAAGGGATGTCTGTAGCTATGCACATGGTTGTAGTTTGCAAAGCATTCACACAACAACACTCAGTTTCCCTTGCAAGGGTATTTTGTGCTCATCTTAAGGAACATCTGAAGACTACATGAAATGTTTTGGATCATGTTGCAGAGACTAATTTATTAGTTGCAAAAGATGGATTGAATCGAAAAGTATTTTGGTGCTTGTTTGTGGTACAATTTTTTGTCTTTCTAGCTGATGCTACTAAAGAGAATCGATTGTTGGTAGCATTAACGACAGAGTTTGGAAATGATAGAAAGGATGTGCTTCTTGATATTGGGATGATACATCATGAAATACTATGGCAGGTTGCACTTACTGAGGATTCAAAGGCGCTACTAAAGAAAGATGATGGCAATGTTTCCAGTAGTGTCACAACTGATTTGGATGAACATGCAAATGAAATTGATGATCACTTGCCAACTTCTGTTGGACACTATGTGGATCTTATTTTGAATCAACATAGGCAATCATCTGTTTGGAATGTTGAACCTCAACTTTTTGATCTAATACATCTATTTCATGATATTAGTCACAGTGCTCGGCTTCAATGAAGGTTGAACATTGATTCCTCTTCCCAAGGACAACAAGCCTATGTTCGTCAACCACAGTATTCTCATTCTGATGAAGGCCCTTCCAGAATCAAACATAAGGAAATAAGAAAAAGCCACTACATTCTTTTTTCTATGAGATATTAAGGTCATTTTCATTTCATATAAGTCATTTGTTTTCAGAACTAGGAAAAATGAATTTCCAGTCCTGCTTCCAAATTTGTAGCATCTACATTTTCAACAATCTTTTTGGCTTATGAGAAGCATAATAGCTTCCATGGGAAATGACAAAGAGGTGAGGGTTCACCCATATAACTAAAAAAAACACTAGATGCAATAAGATAAAAATACCCCAATGTAGATTCAAATGTTCTACCCCAATGTAGATTGAATTAGCAATGTAACCCTTTTGGAAGATTTAATTAGCAATGAAACCACAGTGATTTGCTACCTGATTTTTAAATTTTTCAAATCAAAAAAATTTAGGGCTTGGTACTCATGGACTTGGGAGGCATTTCCAGCTCCTCTTATAGTTTCTTTGCTTAGACTCCCTGCCCCCTTCCACAATTGCAAACCGCCTCTCCCACTATCCACTGGTCCAAACCGCCTCTCCCAATGCTTTCTCGTTGGCTCACTCCAAATCGATAGTAGGCCATCACTCCAAATCGAGAGCAGGCCGTCACTCCAAATCGATAGCAAGCTATCACTCCAAATCGAGAGCAGGTCGTCACTCCAAATCGATAGCAGTCGAGAGTAGGTCCAAATCGCAGAGGGTTTGTGAGTGTGGTTTATGAAATCATGCATGTGGGCTTTTTTTATTTGTTCTATATATATTTTATATAATGTTTATTTTTTGGATTTTTTAATTTGCTTTTAATTAAATATTACATCAATATATTCAATTTTTAAATTTTAATTGTTATATATATAATGTTATATATATATAGTTAAAAACAAATTAAAAAAACCATTGTTATATATTCATGTTCTAATTTTATTTATTATATATTCATTTTTTTAATTTTAAATTGGTTTTTTTGTGTTATATATAATGTTTTTTTAATTATTATCTAATTGTTATATATATAATGTTTTTTTTTAATGTTTGTCATATAATCATTGCCATCATCATGATATTGGTATATGTTGACTATTCTTAACTACCTCCTATAGCCAATTGGCTACTAGGGAAGATAAGGAAAATATGCACCCTTCCTCCTCATACTTTCAAGAAGGGGCTTAAAAAATATGGTTCATGCCAGGCTCTGAAAATTGGAATGGTCATTGCAAAGGATAAAAGGAATCACTAAAAACTCATGTTGACCTTAATGACTATGGAAAGATATTTTAGGAATATTTTCTTCATTCATTTGAATTTGGCGATAACTAGAGCGAAGGTCAAGATCAATGAAAAATTTATCGCCATGTATCATATAAGAGATAATTAATGACTGGAATGAGAAATTTATCTTTCACTATCAAGGAGTTAAGAGATAAAAAATTGGGACACATGTGCCAAGTGACTTGTTTTTTAAGGACCATGACAACCAAAGAAGAGTACGGGTTGGCACTAGGATGATTGATACCAATAGCTAAGAACAACGATAAAATATTTTTAATTTCATATATTATTTTGTTCAAAAGTATGACAATATGATCACACATTGGATGGGAGGATACGATGAAGCAATGAGATGCTATGATCATGCTCTCTCATTTGTAATTCCAATAAATCCATGGTCATATGACATAATCTTATTATCCATTCACACCAAGAACAATATCATGCCCACTCGTTTCAATGGAAAACATGTTAGTTTTCCGGGAGTAATCACCCATTTGAAGCATCACATTTTCACAAATTCCACCATATTTCATAGATCTCCCATCAATAATCAATATCTAAAATTTCTTAGTAACAATGATTTCAATTGGTTTCTTGGGAAACTCAATGATGAATGAAATATGGACGGTTCTGCCATTAATCAAGATAATGAGTTTTCTCTTCTTGATATAGCCAAGCATGTTTAACATTAATGAGGAGAATAAATACTAGTCAAATAATTAAGGGAGATATAGGGTTCTTCCAAGGGTTAGGAAGAAAAACTTCCTCAATGATGGGAGGGGATTCCTTTTGAGTTCTTCCATCAATTTCATCATCATAAATGTCTTCAAATATGTCCACAAATAATTGATGTTCCTTACATATATGCTCAAGAGAATATTTTACATTACAATTGTAGCACAGAACCTTAAGTTGATGTTCCTCCATTTTGTCCTATGCCAACTTATGTACCTTGAAAGGTGGAAGAGATTGTTGAAGAGCCACCATAGTTGGGAAAAGGAAATGAAATAAAGTTGGGGATTTTGGACTGAGCATAGGATATAACACAGGCATGACAATAAATATTATTGTCCTCCAACCAAGTAGTAGGGTGGTTCACCTCTAAGTGGGATTTAATTTCATCTTTAAGACCACTAATAAGGAATTGCTTAAAAAATAATCAATTAATTTTTATGAAAAAACAAATGAACTTTGATGACTCCTATAATGAATTTCATTAGTTAATAAAATATTACATTAAGGGAAAGTTAGTGCTTCATTTGATCGATCGAACCAACCAATCGGATCTGACCCGCCAAACTTGTTTAGAATTACTTCAGAAAAATGAGGTGTCATACTATTGGAAGGGTCGAAAAATGAGAAGTGATTCTTGGTTTCCATTTTGCTAACTAATTGGGTGAGAGAATCAACCATTTTTTGTATGTCCTCCATAGTTTATATGTCATGAGTGTTTATCATGGGACCATTAGGTCGATCAAAGAGGTTAGTGATGATTTATCCCAACACAATCAATGACCTAAGAGGATTTCTTTGTGAGGGTCCATAAGCAATGGTACTAGCGAGTCCACAAAAAAAAAGTTATTTCAGAGTGAAACCATGATGATCAAATTACTCCTTGTTGAGTATCATTACATGGTTTTTAATGCTCCATTAATGGTTGGTGTCAATCATTTTTTAGTCTAGAAACCCTCCCACACTGTCAATGCATGCATCTAGTCTAACCATGCCAAATTTCAATCCAAGCCAACACATATTTAAAAAATTTCAATGTTGGCCCCATGTATCACATTATTTAATTTATAGGTATGGTTTTTGATGCTGCAATGGTGATCAAGATGATTACGATGATCATGATGATGACGATGATCATGATCAAGATGGGGACGATGATGATGATGATGATGAAGACGACGATGACGATTATGATGATGACGATGATGAAGATGAATATTTCAAATGATGATGATGATCATGATGATGAAGAATGGTGACAACGATGAAAATGGTGATCATGATGAAGATGATATTGATGATCAAGCAGTACGCCATTTGGGGTAGCATGATCATTGTATTGCATTTCCTTAATTATAATATTCTCTCTATTTTGAGAATAATTTCATATTCTCTACTAAACAGGGCCAACCACGTGAAGGTGGAAGCTCTTTTGGACTCTCCCCCCCCCCTCTCATCACTCTCAATTCCCCAATATAACCCAAAAAAAAATCTATGTACAAAAAAATTAAATGTCTTTTCTCATTCATACTAAATAACAAGAAAGGTTTCTAATTTTAACATATAGGAAAATGGAAATTAGCTATGAAACAGTTAATAATTTATTATTAGTAATGCATACCTGATCATAGACTTCAATGGTCTTCATCATCTTCTTCATCTGAGTACTAATCGTCTGTATTGTCATCCGATGATCCAGATTCAACATTGTAAGGATTGGCCATATCATCATCATCGTCGATGTAAGTTATGTCGATCATCATGTCATCATCGATATCATCTTCATGGACATTGTCTGAATATACGTCATGATCTGATTCAAGAAGTTCTTCGACATCTTCTTCTAGAATAGGAATATCATCTAACTCATGTTGATCATGATCATCTTCAACAGCATCTTCTTCTTCGAGAACGTCTTCATTACCTTCATCTATGTTATACTTTACCGGCCTTCCCCTTGGATCGTGTCTCACAGAAAATGACCAACCCGCTCTACCTGGAACCTCGGAGTAAAATACGTGTTCACATTGGGTTGGAAGAACATAGGGCTCCATTCCTGGCTCAAACAACCTTGTATTTACAATGGTAAAACCATTATCATGTTCAATAATTGTTCTATCGGGATCACGTTGATTTAATCGACACCTATACCATTTGACAACGAACAGAAATACCTTGAAGGAGTTAAAGTCACACTGAAGAATGTCTTCCAGATGCCCATAGTATAGATTTTCAGATTGTTCTGGATGTCTGTCACTTCTAGAAGAAACATTGGTCACCTCAAATACTGCAGATATCCCACAATCAGATGTTTTCCTTGTTTCATCCAACTTTTTGATGCGATATCTACATCCATTGCAGCACATAGCCTTATGGTGTTTTACCTAGTACAACAAGCCATATAGGAAAAGATTACATAATGACACCATATTTATGATAAAGTACTGCATGTTTATTATAATGCCATAAAAGGAAAATAACAAGCGTCACATACAATGAAAATATTTAAAAAACAAAAAAAATAGTGCCATTGATTAATATGATTACCTGGTTATCTTTTAAACTTCTTGCTAAATCGATTTCCCTTTGTGTTAGATTGGTATCTCCATTGCGATGTGTAGCTTTAACCAATGAAGCCACACCTTCCCATGATATTCCATGACCATATTGTTCACATTTTTCGATCCATACCTTCATCCAATCAAGATTGTTTGTGATGTATAAATGAATCGCATCCCACTCTCGACCAACTGTTTGATGACAATAAAATAAAAATTCAATGAAAATGTATATTAGTCACTTAAAAAAGTATATAATTACAATATAAAATGATGCAAAATACTAAATAAAAAAATAGAACATATATGTATGATATATAAACATAAAAATCACCAATGAAATGTGTTATATTACCTTTCACCTTCCTCGATCTACCTTTCCCCTTCGGGTACTCCCCTTCGAAATTTTTTTTGGAGTCTGGATCACAAATGCGACGTAAATTGAGCTTTGACGCCAATATAGGAAGATATTCACTAATGTACAACATGTTTTGGTATACCATATATCCCTCCATCATAGAACCCTCAGCATATGCTCGTTGTCTGACCAAACCCTTCATAAATTTCAAGTGCCTCTCAACCATCCACATGGACCTTGAGTGCGCAGGCCCACACAGTTAAATCTCCTCAACTTGGTGTATGAGGTAGTGTTCCTGTGCATTGAAAAATGTTGAAGGTAGATGCTTCTGCATTTCACACATGAGACGAGGAATTTCTCTCCTCCAATACTTTATGTCTTCTTTATGGAATTCTTTAGACGACAACCATCTACAAGTGACATGACAACCCAATCAAGAGATTGAATAAAAAAGTCATTATATTATGTAACATGAAGTAGATAATGAATATCAAATTAAGAATAAGTTCTATGATGAATTAAACAAACAGTAAGCACATGGAAAAATCACCACTTACCTCATGTATTTCCCAAGACTATATATTATTTGCTTGACATTGTTGTCGAAGTTGTCCGGGATAGAGAGAGGTAGAACATACTGTAACAATAATATACAAATGGTTTCAGTATATCGAATAAGAGTACTAGAAAAAGAAAAAGAAAATTATTAAATGCATACCATATTAATTATTACCTTCATGAAGACATGCCAATCGTGTGTTTTCACCCCCGCAAAATCACCTTTCTTTGTTATGATATTCTTCATGCCCACACAAAATCCGGTGGGAAATTTAATTTTTCGAATGACTTCTTTTACAACATTACTTTGTTGATCTGTTAACATCCATGGAAGTGAGTTTATATTAATTTTCTCTCCATTGCTATGAAATTGAATGATGTCTTTCATTGCATGGTTTTTATCTTGGATGTCTTTGCAAATTTTGACAATTTTTTCTTTGTCACTCCTTCCATCCAATATTCGCCATTATGTTTTAGTCACATTCTTTCCGATATGGATTGTATCAAATAGATGAGCAATTTGTAGGTGCTCATAGTAGGGAAACCTACTAAATTGTCTAGGATAACATTACATTCCTCATGGAAGCCCATTAATGCCTTCATGATGATCACATGAACAACAATGATGAAATTAAATATTAAATCAATGTCAATTACACTAAACAACATACAATATAATAAAATACAATATGATAATATATATACAATGATTGATTATACGTACCTTGACGATTTCTATTATATTGCAACTTCCATAGCTGAGGTGTCATTCTCTTTGGTTTTAATGCAGTCTCTTGCTTGCCATTGAAAAGATGTTTTTCGGTAGTTCGATACCTGTGATTCTTGGAGAGGAAGTGCCTATACTCATCAAACACCTCCTTCCTAAGCTTTTTGAATAACAAGATTTGACTTTAGGACCACAAACTAGACATGTGAATTTCCCCTTTGTCTGAAGACCTAAATAAAAAGATGGAATATCAATATTGTCTATTATAATTATATAAAAAATGACTGGATTATTTAGAAAAACATGCATGCGTATTATATTAACTAGTAGTTCGTAAAATTAAATGCATCTAAAGTGAAACTTATAATTACATACCATAGAAATGGGTTAACCCTGGGGCATCATGTATTGTCCATACAAGCATTGCATGGAATTGGAATTGCCTTTGTCGTATTGGTCTAGATAAGTCATACATAGTGATGCCACTCCATAACTTCAGTAGCTCGTCAATAAGAGGTTCGATATATACATTCATATCTTTGACTTGGTACTTAATTGATTGATTTGAACGTATAAAATAAATATTCTAATTATGAGACGTACCATTTAGATATATAAACCATATTTCACAATAGAAAAACTTTAAATATATATATAACATTATGAGACAAAAAACGAAAAATGAGAATATACCACTGCAATTAAAAAAAACTGCAGTGTTCGTACCTGGAATAATCATCGACAACATTATGTGCTCCCTCTTTATTGTCAAACATAGAGGAATGTTGTTGTTGATAACAAAAATAGGCCACACCGAGTAAACAGATCTCATCTCTGCAAAAGGATTGACACCATCTGCTGCCAAAGAAATCCTAAGATTAGGAGGTTCCTCTTTAAAGTGAGGCCATTTTTCCTCCATATCTCTTCATGCAAACCCATCTGCAGGCATCCGAATAATGTCGTCTTGACTTCTATTCCGTACAAGGTAATCCCTAAACTGCGCTATGTTTTTCCAACTGAACAATCGTTATAAACGGGGAATAATGGGAATATAACGTAGAACCTTGCGAGGCACCTTTTTAGTTACTTGATCTATGCGATGTCTACTGATATGACATTCAGGACATTCTGTTGCAAATTCATGCCGGTTGTAATAAAGAACATGATCATCGGGGAATGCATGAATTGCTTCATACTGCATTCCAATTTCTTTCATGATGGCAGATAAATCTCGATATGTGCGAGGTAAAATATTTGACGGTGGTAACAAATATTCACCTATCATGCTACAACAAATAAAAATAAAAATCTAGTTAGTATAATATAGAAATAATATTAATGAAACAAATTTCATCCGTAGTAATTTGACTTATATATGAATTAACAATAAAATACATGGCAATCATATATATTTTGTGATGGAATATATTACATACCTTAACATCCGTGTGACTGATATGTTTGAAAGACCATTCATAATCTTCAAGTTCATTACCAACAATATAGTAGAGAGAAGATTTTTCTTGGAGCCATCATAAAGGGGTTCATATGCCTTGTCAAGAAGAGGTGTATCATGAATATCATCAAAATGTTCATCATTTTCATGATCATCATCATCATCCATTGCAGCATTAAATGAATCATGGATCAAAGTATTTGTAACATCATCTTCAACTATGTTATCAGTATCATCATCTTCTTCAATGTGATCATTAACTTGTTCTCCATTAATATTCATAGCTTCATGTTCCTATGGTACTTTTTCTGGAAGCACTTGCTGATCCGGACGATATGCCGTAGGATGTCTTTCCTTTATAAATACATGAAACAATCAATAGATAAAAGTTAATATAAGAAATTCAAATGCAAAATGTAAAAATTTATGTGATGTATTAAAAATTTAACAATTTTTTTACCTTTGGGATGAAAAGAACAACGACCAATTGTACTATTAGTCAAAAATAAGAAGTATTATAATAATACATAAATTTACAAAAGCAATCGAAATAAAAACATATATAATGCAAAACTTACAAATGGATGGTATTCATGTCCCCCCTCAGCGTGCCCATGCTCCCTACAATGTTTTGTGGCTGTTGTGATCAAAATTCTTATCCTCTTAAATCCCCTACATTGATTACATGGACAATAACATTTACCATGACCCCTTCTTTCAAATCCTTCCAACAATCTAGCAAGCAATTGTCGATTTTGTTCGTCTGGATCAGGAATATTCGTAGTTCACATTTTCTCGTAAAGAGCTTAAATGAAAATTATCGATCTTAGAAAATGAAGCTCCATAGTACTTTTCTCACTTGAATAACAAAAACAATGAAAAATAGTCTGCCGAAAAAAAAACATCCGCAAACCGTCGCTGGTATAGCAAACATGTCGGAATGGTTAGATATTTATAAATTTTAAAAGTCAAACTTACGTCGGATATCCGACAACAATAATCTAGTTACTGCTGGGAAAAATCTGTCGGATATCTGACTTCTTCTGGTTCGAAATGAAGTCAGTTATCCGACATCCAAAGCGTCGGATACCCAAATAGGTTTCGGATATTTCCAGAGCCGTAGGATATCCTACAAGCCTTGTTGGATATTCAAAATTACATCAGATATCCGACGGACGCCTCTCCAACTTTATAAAAAGAAAAAACAAAAAAAGTAATTTTGATAGAAAAATCTGACGACACAGTCCATTTCGTCAGAGGTCATCGGATTTGCTCATCGGATTTTGGGTTCAAATCTACTAGTGACTTATTCTCCCTTGTCGATGGTATGGTATTGAAAATGTTAATGAAGTAACAAATAAAATGGAAATGTGAGTGTTTAATCTATGGTTCATTTAAACATTCTTGCTCTGTGTGTGGCTGGACACCATTAACATGGTAGAATAAGTGAAACCATGTCATTTGGTAAAGGAACACCAACATATACCTTATATGTACAAATTATCAGCAAGGAATGAAAGAGGGTTTGTTCGATTGTACTCCCCTTTTAAGGATATCCCCTAAATGTTTTGCACTTGACTCATCCACCTCAAACTCCAAGCAGAATGGACACAAAATTTTGTAAAGACCCTCTTCAAATTGCTAGCAACTTAGTAAGTAACTAACAATAACTACAAATATTGAAGGGCATTCTTCTTTCGTATTCAACAATGCAATATTGCTCTGGTTCTTAATATATAAACACTATATTGTGTTGTATGATGCAGTTTTCTTTGGTTGCAGAACCCAAGGATAAAGAAATGTCTGCAATGTCATATCAACCAAAGTTTGCATTGGGACATCAAAGGTAATTTCTCGATTTTATCAATATTTTTTCTTGTCTTTCTTTTTTTATGGGATATGATTAATGAAACAAGTATTTGAACATGGCATCTTATGCTTTAAATATGATCTAATATGCCAATTGATAAAAATGACATTCTAAATATTGTGGGTTTTGGCATGACAAGATATTTCTCTGGTGCCCAAAATGGAAACCTAACCAATAGAATAATCACATTGTGGTATAGGTAAGTGAATAAGGCCTATGATACTATCACAGTCAATTCTTTCTATATTATGAATTCTCACTTTTTTGCAATGCAAACTCTAGATGGAACTTCTTTAGGGTGTTCATTTTGCATTCTAATAATGTGTGTATCCCCCTCGAGCTTCCATTTAAGGGTTCTCTGTTTCTTTCTCTCAGAAATAGTAAGTTCGCTACCATCGAGTATTCCTATGACATGGCAGGTTTTGCATTCATATTTAAATCAATGTTGTTCACAGCCTTAAGCAGTTATATCCATTTCCAACATATGCACAAAGTCTATAGAGTAGATTCTTATGCCTTGTCATGATTGTAATCTATTAAGTATATCTTATTCTATTCCTTCTCCCAATGTTTTAGAGCATTCTTGAAAGCCTTATTTTCCAAAGAAAAAGATAAAAAATCAGCTTCATCCTTTACTCTACAACCCCATGAATCTGCTTATATCCAACGCAGATGGAGATCATGTGGATCTACCAGTGCAAACACTGCAACATCGCCCTGGGCAGCGAATAAACTTTCTGAATTGGCCTCACAATATATTCTAACCATCTGTCCTTCTACCTAGTCATTAGCTTACTGGAAGAAGGAACTTTTCTCATCCCGTGGTGGATAGGATCCATGTGAACCACCAACTATTGGGCTGATCATCCTCTTTTGATTATCCTTTTTGTTCCACTTATACACGGCTCCAAGATGATCCTCTTCTAGCACTTTGTCATAGGTCAGATATTGCGTCATGACGTGCGAAGAAATTTCTGGACTACAAAAATGGCATGCACTGCATAAATCCACTACAAACTAAAAGGGATTTCATTGCCAAAATTTCCCACAGCAAACACTTTTGAATATTTTGCTACCAGAAGATAAAAATTTTGATAAGGTATTTTTTTGTACCAACATGAACAATGGAAGAGAAAGTTTGAGTTTGTGTGAATTATGTGAAAGTTTTGATGTATTTTGTGCAGTTTATCACTTCAATTTTTACCTCTACAGTATTGCAGGATGGGGTGCTTATACTTTATCAATAAATATGAGAAAATGCAGATGCCCAAGATCAGGAAAAGACAATTGTGATTCTTGATTTGGTACCACTTGGAGAAAAAATTGACAATACAACTGCATTCTTTATTTTTGAGAGATTTTGGCAAAACAAGGTTATCATCAACATGACCCTTTTTGGTGACTATTGGGTAATCTTTGTTTCTTACTTAGGTATGTGACTGTTTTCCAGAATTCGGCAAGATGGTGTTAACTATTGAAAATTTAATTCTCATATCAATCCATAAGGAATTCTATTTAAGGGTGCTAGCTCAATGGTAGAGCACCTACCTTATAGGAAGGAGTTTGGTGGTTCGATTCCTCTGTGACCTATATATATTCTGAAACCACTAAAAAGAGATAAATGACTAAAAAAATGACCAAAATTTGCATATAAACGACCACCAGTACAACATGAGAGATAAGTGACCAAAGAAATGACCAAATTATGCATATAAATGACCACTTTTGAGTTGGCGATTGCTGGTAGCAAATTAGCGGTCATTTATCACGCGAAAAAAAATGTGGTCATTAATTGTGACAATTAATGACCAAATATATGACAAAATTAATGACCAAATATACGACAAATTATATGACCACAAGATAAGCTATAAATGACCAAGCTAAATATGACCACATTTTTTATCGCATGATAAATGATCGCTAATTTGCTACTAGTGGTCACCAACTCAAAAGTGGTCATTTATATGTGGATTTTGGTCGTTTTTTTTGGTCATTTATATCTCATTTTGTACTAGTTCCATTTTCCCTTTGCGGGGATAATGCAGTGGTGGGATAGATAGGGTTTGAATCATGTAGTAAATGACATGCTCTTGGCGAGTAGCATATTCCTAGACTACAAATCCTAAAATGGCATGCTCACATGCCAAAACGTAAAGGGTAAAATCCTTAGTGAAATGAGGTAGCAATATCAAGGGAGCAGAAGTTAGTGCTTGTTTCAATTCATTGAAGTAAGCTTGTTCCTACTCATCCCAAATGAAAAGGACTTTGGTTTGTATCAAGTGAAACAAAGCATGGACCTTGATGGCATAATTCGAAATAAATCGTAGTAGGAAATTGAGTTTACCTTGAAGACTCTGTAGTTATCACAAGATGTGAGGAGATGGACTGTAAATAATGGATTGAACCTTCAATGGATCTATAGTAATACCCTTATAGGAAATAATGAATCCCAACAATTAGTTGAAATGGACACAAAATATGCAATTGAGTGGGTTCATGCAAATGTTGTACTTACGGCAGTGGAGGAAGACTTCCTAGAGTTAATCCAAATGTTGGGGATGTTTCTTGGATCAAGCGGTGGGGTCATCCAAGTAAAACAGGATGATGTGAACCAATTCATGGAAAAAAATTCCATGGCTCACTTAAAGGTGGGCCGAAATTCTTCAGATGAAAAGGCATGACTCTATAAGTGAATGTGCCCCAAGGGGTGGTAAAGGAAACTTTGTATTGACCCCCTTTGTGGATCTGAATCTGGTTGTAGCCAAAAAATCCATCCATGAAGGAAAGAACCTCGTGGCGTACACAAGAATCAATAAGATAGTTGATTAATAGGGTTGGGAAGTTATCTTTGGGGCATGCCAAATTCATGTCACAAAACTCAATACAGACATGTATGGTGCCCTACTTTTTATTTAGAGGAACTAGGTTAGAAACCTAGGTAGTGTAAGTGATGGGGTATATGAAACCATATTGGTGCAAATTCTCAATATTAGTCTTGATAGCCAACGCTTTGGAAAAATGAATGAGTCTGTTTATGGAAAATAGGTCCAACATGAGGCCAAGTGTCAATGCAATGTTTGACAATGGTAAGATCAAGGTCGGTCATTTCGATGTATGACCAAGCGAAAACATCACAGAACTCTTGGAATAGTTTATTATTAGAGGAAACCTATTCTTGGGTTCAAGAGGTGCCTAACGTTATATTCTTTACAATGTTTTTTTTATGGGAAATATCAACCTAAATGGTGGGTGTGATATTGGTCATGTTCCCTTCTTCGAAGGTGTCGCGGGCTAGGATTGGATGTTTGATCCAATTGATACTTCAATGAGGGAATAAGTCTATTGACTAACTAGAGAAATTATTTGATGATGATGTACTTGATTCCTTAGGGATAAAATAAGCATTATGATGCTCGTCATCTAAAGGGAAATCAAGTTTAGTTAATGCTTTGAGGATCTCTTCATTAATTCAAAAGAATCATCTAGACAGATTGAAGGGCTTAGTATATGTCGATAATGTGGAAGGTTGATCATGTGACGAGATAATGTATATGGTGTTTATCACATTCGAAGAGGATTCTGGTGGGTGGATTTCTTCGATAAGGGAAACCTGAGACTCCAAGCACTAATGGGTGTTAAGTGACCAAAAATGAGTGATAAATGACTAAATTTGGTCACATGGTCGCTGGTCATAAATTAGCAGTCACTTATCACCCAACCAAATTGGTCATTTATCACTTGGTCATAGATTTGTTGAATTGCTTCATGCATTTGTCATATATTTGGTCATTAATTGTCATTTTGATCATTTATTTGGTCATCAATTGCCGTTGTTTAGTATTTTATTTGGTCACTAGTTATCGTTGTTTGGTAGTAGATTTAGCCATTTATTTAGTCACTGATTGTTGTTAAGTGGTCATTTATTTAGTCATTGACTATTGTTAACTGGTCATTTAATTAGGTGTTAATTAGTCATTGATTTATGTCGATAGGGAATGGAGGAGTTGAACCACCAACCTCCTTCCTGTAAGGAAAGTGCTCTTCCATTGAAATAGCATCCTTAAATAGAATCAAAGTTCACACTGAATCAAATTTCACACTAAAAACATATCACAAACTCTTACAAAAGTTAACACACTATTATTCCAGCTGCAACAAAAACATATCACAAACTCTTAAAAACCTTAAAGGCATCATCATGAAGGCATATAAAGACAAGAAAATCCTATGACTTTGAAGTGAACTAGATTGACAGGAAGAGATCGAAACAAGTTCTCAATGACAAATCCAAATAGGGTGGCTATAAATATAATCAAAGAGTTAAGCTCAAACAATATCAAGCTTGGCCTATTTATGAATAGCCAATGATGGAAGCATTGGTCTTGTGTGACATACCTATGATATACCTAGCAATAATCATGTTATGCCATAGGTATAAGGAAAGGAACAAGCCCATATAGTCCAAAGAGTAGATATAAATAAATAATAATAATAAAAACATAATCCCTTATAGTCCAAAGCACGGAAATAATTAAATTACAAGTAAAGGAACAAGCCAATATACTTCAAAGGACATAAATAATTGTATAATAAATGTGAAAATTTTCACGAAAAGATAATATGCAGTTTTTAAGACTGTCATATTTATAGTATGTAACATACAAACTATCCCTAAAACCTGGTCCAATTCAAACCATTGCCAAGGTTACAAACCAAAAGGCTCTTCAATAATGTGATTGTTATAATGTTAGTTTTTCAACATTTAATTCAATCTGATCTAGGATCTTAACTGAGAGAACAACATGTACAGCATATCAAACACAAGAGATGAGAGACACAAAGCATTTCACTACGAAAAACCAAGAAGGTGAAAAACCCCGCAACTTCCTTAGAGATAAAATGAGCATCAATACAAAGATCACAAAGATCAAACCCCATAACAAGAGATATTCTCCTAGCAGCTTATCCTCCTCCACTTGTGGGCATTCCTCCTCTCTCTCGCTAATGCAAAGTGAGTGACTGTGTGAATGAGTAAATGAGAGATTCACACTCTCTATTTATACTTTACTTCTCTTGAATTTTAACTCTAACTAGGTCGGCCCCAACTTAACCACTTAATATAATGCTAACTGGCGCGACCCCACTAGGGTGGTCTAATAACCCTTTGACCAGAACAATTTATACAAGGCCGACCCCACCAAGGTGGTCTAATAATGCATCAAGTATAAGTTGCGACACTTGCAAATACAAATGATGACACTTCCAATCAGAGGAATGATACATCTCCATTGGGGATACAATAAAGTGCAAATGTAATACATAGAAGAATATCTTCCAAAGTTACAAATACATCAACACTCCCTCTTAACCAGGAAGGTATTCTCTAGACACAGGTCATCAATACATATCGCCACAAGTCTTCAATTCTGGAGCTAGATCATCCTCACTGGATCACGGAGCATCATCACCACTGTTGTTGTACTCGTCATAGGAAGTTCTACAGAGCCAATGCTTTTTCATGTTGGTTGTAGGCCTAGCCTCTTGTAGGTCTTCAACATCTCTATCCATCATGTGGAATGTGCGTCAACAAAACCTCGAAAGAGCATCCGATCTCAAACTATCGGATCTCCCAGGATCTTTTGCATGTGACCACCACAAAACCTTGAAAGAGCATCTGAGCTCAAACTATCAGATCTCCCAGGATCATTTCTATGTGGTCAGGAAAAACCTTAAAAGAGTGTCTTACAACCTGCAAGATCTCTTAAGAGCATCCTAGGACTTTTACGATCAAAGGGCTCAACCTATCGAATCTCCAAGACTAATTACATGCATCCTGTGGAAAAACATTTAAAGAGCATCCGAGCTCAAACTATCAAATCTCCCAGGATCTTTTCTATGCTACCTGTAGAAAAACCTCGAAAGAGTATTCGAGCTCAAACTATCGAATCTCCCAGGATCTTTTCTATGCTACCTGCACAAACTATCCACGACCATGGAGTATCGACCTGATACTCATGATCCACCTGATCATCTGTGCATGGAGCATCCTCCTAGTGCTCATGATCGTATTGATCATCATCATACAATACATCATCCTGATGTACAACATCTGGAGCATCGACCTGATGCTCACCACACATGATAATCATGATCATCATCGTGGCATCGTCCTGATTCATATCATATGGAGCATCGTCCTGATGCTCATCACACATGATCATCCTTTCCAGATCATCTCATCATCCATGGAGCACAGCCCATATGCACATCATACAACACTTACACCACCGACATAGGAGAACACATCTACCACCATTCAGGGAAGGCTCCAGCTCTTACTTTTTCACCATGGGAGAACACATCTACCACCATGTGAAAAATGGATTCAACCCTTACATATACAGCATGGGAGAACACATATACCACCATGTGAAAAATGGATTCAACCCTTACATATACAGCATGGGAGAACACATCTACCACCATGTGAAAAATGGATTCAACCCTTACATATACAGCATGGGAGAACACATCTACCACCATGTGAAAATGGCTCCAACAAGTACATTAGGACCATGGGACAACACATCCCATGTGCATCTGTGTCTTCCGGACTCTACACTTCCCCTTGGAAGGAACCTCGATCTGAAGTACACCAAGACTCTTTCTGAAGTACTCAAACTTCACTTTGGCTAGTGGTTTGGTAAACACATATGCAATATGCTCATCCATCACAACATGCAGGAGCTTCACTACTCCTCTCTGCACCATATCCCTGATATAGTGATATTTGATCTCGATATGCTTCGACTTGTCATGGAACACCGGGTTCTCTGATAACTTCACACAACTCTGGTTGTCACAATAGATACAAGTAGCATCCAACCAGAGATCAACTAAATCAGATAGTAGCTTCCTTAGCCATACTGCCTCATAACTAGCCAAACAACCTGCGACATACTTTGCTTCGGCTGTACTCAGTGCTATGCAGGATTGCTTCGTGCTAAGCCAATAGATCACACTTGATCCCATACTGAAGCAGCACCCCGAAGTTCTCTTACTATCTGCAGCACTGCCTGCCCAATCTAAATCAACATAACCCTCCAAGTTAAAATTTTGATTCACATCATACTTGAGCCGATAATCAACTGTACCCTTCAGGTACCTCAAAATATGCTTTACAAAAATCAAGTGAACATGTCTATGATCTATTAGGAAACGGCTCAAGGTGTTCACCGCAAAGCAAATATCTGGTCTCATGTTCGTCAGGTACATCAAGGACCCAATTATATGACGATACATTGTTGTATCAACTGACTCTGATGAAGCATCACTCAATAGCTTCAGGTTCGATGCCATAGGTGTGGCCATGGCCTTACAGTCCATAATCCATAACTGCTTTAGGATCTCTACTGCATACTTCCCTTGTCCAAGGAAGATTCCATCTGCACTCTACCACACCTCCATACCTAAAAAGCAATGCATCATACCCAAGTTCTTCATCTCGAACTCGGAAGCAAGCTTCCTCTTTGTGTTAGCAATCAACCTATCCTCTCCTATGACAAACAGGTTATCCACATACAATAGGAGTATCACTAGATTTCCTTCCTCAACCTTGTAGTAAAGGTTGGAATCCGCTTTACTCTTGGTAAATCCCAAACTGGACAGGAAGCTGTCTATCCTATCGTACCAAGTCATGGGTGCTTGATTCAAGCCATCAATGATTTCTTCAATCTGCACACATATGACTCCCTTTCATGTGTCTCAAAACTGAGTGGCTACTCCACATACATTTCCTCTTCGACTACACCATTCAAGAACGCTGTCTTGACATCCATTTGGTGTATCTTCCACTTCATTACTGTAGCCAGAGCAAGTATTGTTCTAATGGAAGTGTATCTAGCTACAGGTGAAAAATTCTCTTCATAATCTATCCCTTCTTTCTGGGAGAAGCCACGAGCCACAAACCTTGCCTTGTATTTCTCTATGCTTCCATCTGCAGCATGCTTGATCTTGTATATCTACTTGGAAGTCACAACAGACTTCCCTTCCGGTCTTGGGACCACATCCCAAACATCATTCTTCATGATGGACTGGTACTCCTCGATCATGGCATCCTTCCATTACTGCATCCCAGATCCTGGGAACTTTAGATTCTTCAATATCTTCAATAGACAGTTTTCTTGAACTTCGTTGCTGGAACAAATGTCGTTGTTGAGTCTTCGTTGCTTGTTCTTCGAAACAAGTCTCTCTTGTAGGTGATGGTACATGGTCTTTCCTACAAGATAAGTTCAATTGCATGATTAGAAACATCTCATATATTTCAGAACAAATTCTTACACATAAATACATATGTCATACAGTCATGCAATTATCTTAGTCAATGCTTCAATACAACATTTATCCATATCCCGTATTCATACGGTAACTTTCTAGATGCGTTCCATCTCTACCAAAACATTGTTAAGATTATGCATTACTCCCAACATGTCAACAAAGAGGTTTCATTCTAGATAAGTATCAATGGAATGTTGTACAGTACCATAGGTCCCTTACCCATTACTTGCATATTAGTAGTATCTTTTTCATTAATGCAAATTCATAATATACATCCTAACTCATAAGTATGTACATGACTGAACAACATCATTTAAGTAATCATATATACATGAAATAACAATTCAAATACTTATCTTTGTTTGGTTGTTGGGTGGACCCCGTCTCAATCTTTGCTTCCTTGTAGGAATTACTGGAGTGTGCTCCCTCTTGATCTTTGCTTCCTTGCAGGAACTACTGGAGTGTGCTCCCTCTTGATCTTTGCTTCCTGGATTATCTGTCTTTGAACTTATATCTATCCTGGACCACTATGCATGCTTAAGTGTGCACTAGTGTCATCCTCAAGGTCTCATACATAATCGTACATGTGCATTAGTATAATCTCAATACTATCAAAGCATTATGATTCTAAATAATCTTAAACATGTATGGTTATGGTCATTTCATACACAGGTAATTTATCACAAGCATTAGTATTCAAGGTTTTAGGGATGACTTCTTTTACTCATGCATATTCTTATATGACCATAGGACTCTTCATTAAGAAGCATAATATGCATAAACCCATGATTACTAAAACTTATAACTTCATGAAAAAGTATACTTATATAAGATCCTAACACAAGGTAGGATTCTAGCTCGATATAGTAAAACATACCTGGATTATCATGTTTGCTAGTTATGTCGAACATACTCAAAAAGGTCTTCTTTGTTCTTGTCCATGATTTGTGCTAGTAATGTGCATATTTCATAAGTTAAGCATTGTAGAACAAAATTATACATACCTCATAAGTAGAGCTTTTGTGTGATCAATGGCTATGGATTAGTCTTTGTCTTCATGTCACCATGTTCAAATGTTCTTGATCTAGAACTTGATTTGTCTTTCTTGATGTACCTTTCATGTTAGCGGACAACATCATCCTCATACAACACCACAGTGCATTAGTACAATCATAAGTGCCATAACCTTAATCAATGAATGTTTTCTATCATTCACATGCATTCATACTTTTACTAACGTGATAAGATAAGTCTAAAATTAATCTAGATTGTACTAACCTCAATAATATGAAGAGAAACATATCATAAACTTAATCATGAACAAATTTCAAAACATAACTCAATCTCCTCAAGTCATACCTGTCGGGATTACTTGTAGTCTTCTTATGTAAGGCCTTAGCCTAATCTCCCTCTGGAACTGGAATCTCTTCACTTATGTAGGTGTCCAAATCATTCTCTTCTAGGATTAACCCAATCCAATTTGATTTGATGAAGTTGGATCTGGAGCTGAACACGGTTTGACAGAGAAACCCTAAAAATTGAAACTTTGAATTTCAAACTTCTGATTGGATGAAAAGATGCACCTTGCTGAGTGATCAAGCTGGCATACTTCAATTTTCAAATCTACAAAATTTAACCCCTCAAAATTGAATTTGAAGGTTTCAGATGTGTAGCTTCTGTCAAATTCTCGTTTTCTCGTGTTCTTGTCAAAATCCTGAACTAGGGTTTGATAGAGCCTCGGTTTCAAGCCAACCAAAAACTTCGATCTTGGTCTCTAAATTTAAATTTTTCTGAGGAGCATCGAGCTATGGTCTCAGATTCAAGAAATTCCAATCTTCTCCGAAAACCTAATTTCCTGCAGGAGTGACAAACAAAAAATGAAAGTGCTCACAATCCATTTCTGTTTGGACAAAAATATATGGCATATTGTTTTTCATGTATCTCTGAAATTTCAGATCCTCAGGGTCTGAAAATTCAGCCTATGGTAGACTGACTTGTCATCTTTCCAACCCCATGGATTTGAGCTCAAATGGATTTTCTGAGAGAGTGAGAGATGCCAAGTGTTGCAACGTAACCTATTTATAGGATGAAAGAGTAGAGCTAACTTGTACGGCATTCCACGTGTCAATGTTTCAAGTTTGGATTCTAAAACCTGGACATGTCAAACTAAAATCCGTTCCCTAAGTGTCACATTTTATGGAATTCCATTTGGATCTTCCTAGCCTGAGATATGACCTTTTTTCCTAGGTCACCTGCTTAGGACTGCATTCTGGAAGAGGTAGAAACCCTAACTTGTACGGAAAATATCTCACAAAGTACAACGAATCTGAGGCTTTCCTTCCAACACAAGGTACATGGACATTTCATCTTCAACCTGCAAAAGTTTCACATCCTCCACCTTCACCAAAACAGAGTTATAGAAAAAGTTCCATGATGACTAGTTTTTACTATACCTATCCCTAGCTTCCAATTTGTTCCAAGTGCAACAAGCGTCATAAATGCCATACCATGCCTTCCTTCAGGCTAGCTCTAATACCATGTTATTTTTTCAGCATTTAATTCAATCTAATCTAGGATCTTAACTGAGAGAACAACAAGTACATCATATCAAACACAAGAGACAAGAGACACAAAGCATTTCACCGGGGAAAACCAAGAAGGTGAAAACCCCTGCAACTTCCTCAGAGATAGAATGAGCATCAATACAAAGATCACAAAGATCAAACCCCACAACAAGAGATATTCTCCTAGTAGCTACTCCTCCTCCACTTTTGTGCATTCCTCCTCTCTCTCACTAATGCGAAGTGAGTGAGTGTGTGATTGAATAAATGAGAGAGTCACACTCTCTATTTATACTTTACTTCACTTGACTTTTAACTCTAACTAGGTCGGCCCCAACTTAACCACTTAACATAATGCTAACTAGGCCGACCCCACTTGGGTGGTCTAATTACCCTTTGACCCACACAACTTATACAGGGCTGACTCCACCAAGGTGGTCTAATAACGCATCAAGTATAAGTTGCGACACTTGCAATAATACTTGCGACACTTGCAAATACAAATGACGACACTTCCAATCGGAGGAATGATACATCTCCATTGGGGATACAATAAAGTACACATGTAATACATAGAAGAATATCTTCCGAAGTTACAAATACATCAACATATAATATGCGTATTTGTTTTCTAAAAAACTTCCTATGGTCTAAAATGTCATTCTATGCAAAATTATTTTTGCAGCAATCTAACATGGGAAGTTTTTTTCTTTTTCTTTTTCATTCTTCATCACTTTTGTGCTTTCTATTCAATTTCACACTTTTTCCTATCTAATATAATTTTGAAGTAATGAAAACTAGCATTTTATGAAAATGCTATAGGACTATATCATTATGTTGTGTAATCTAAGCGACATTATTATCCAGACAAGCAAGTGCAATATGTCTCTCAATATAATAAAATTGTAGACATAAGTTTATGTGCAAAAATAATTTAATGAGTTTGAAGTAATGAAAACTAGCATTTTATGAAAATGCTATAGGACTATATCGTTATGTTGTGTAATCTAAGCGACATTATTATCCAGACAAGCAAGTGCAATATGTCTCTCAATATATTAAAATTGTAGACATAAGTTTATGTGCAAAAATAATTTAATGAGTGGTGAAAAAAAATAATTCAAGCTTTTACATCGTTAAGTATTGTTGGTGATTTGACTCCTTTTTCTTTAATGAGTGGTGAAAAAACAATATTCCGTGCTGCTGCATCCTTGACTAATGTGAGTGATTTGAATCCTTTCTCTATATTGCAGGATGCACAAGGGCTGCACAAATCACTAGCTCATTTTGACATATTAAGTCACTTAAGCTCATGCCATAGGTTATGCAACTGTCGGTAAATACACATAAAAATTATAAAAAAAGTGGAGCAAAACTCGAACAAACACAATATAAAGTATATACATACAAATAATAAAAAGTTTAACATGTAATTTAAAAGAAAAAGATGATTTTAAAATGAATTAACTTTGTTAACCTAGAAAAGAAAAATACTTATATATTTACACATGGCAGATAAAGAAAGAAATAATAAGCAATAATACAAAGTGTTAAAATTGACCTCACACGAGAATGATACATACATGTAGGCATAACTAAATAACTAAATGTGAAATATATTATAAAAAAGGTCCTGCATTTCATTACAATGTAATATATATATTTATTTATGTAATATATATCTATTTATTTATTTAAAGCACGCTGCAAATGAACAAAACAAAAAACAGCAAAACAAAGAGACCAAATGAGAAGAACTAACTAACTAAATGATGTAAATGAAAAATGAGAAGAAAGAACTAACTAAATGATGTAAATAAAATATGAAAGGAAGTGTGCTTGAATAAGACAAGTAAATTGAAATTGTTAATGACTGGTGGTACCAACAAAATTGCATTTCCAAATATCCTTTGCACTCATTTTCCTTCATCTCCATCTTAGAATGCCCAATAATTAATACTTCAATTATCTCGTGTACCCATGTGCTATTGGCATATTTCTGTGTGGCACATATTTTTTTCCATATGATCAAACTGGAGTGAGATAGAGCTCGGCATGGCATGCCATCCTCTCGGACATGATGGAGAGGATGATCTATGATTCAAAGTCTACCTGCACCTGGACATTAAGAACAATAATCTGTGAACTATTTCTACCAAAGCAATAATAGATCTAACAGTTCTACTTTAGAAACATTAGTGTATGGTTTACATTTCACCAAGACACGCTGCAATTCTATTTTTAACTTTGCTTTAATTGAACAATTTCTAACCATCCGCAGAAAAAAAGCTTTATATTCTAGTTCAAGGTTACATGGTGGTTGCTTGTAGGGTGCCAATACCAGAGTTCTGTATACATTAACGGTGACACATTTCTTAGGTCCAGTAATGGAAATAAAGTCATATCGTAGTAGAGATGGGCTCAATATAGATAGTGATACTACAGAGGTAGGACATATGAGACGGATCCTAAATCAGATTCAACTCAATTGGGGGAACCTCCAACTATAGAATTGGAATGAAATGATCCATCCTGATTTTGAACCAGCAGATGCCTACATAAATCCTATTCGTGTTTCTGTGTCTGTCATAAATTACCTACCTAAATGAACAAAGAGATGGCCAATCTATGAACCCGCTCTATACTTCTGGATAAGCTCAAATGATGGAGCGATTCCTTCTCTTGTACCTTTGTAGGGATTTATATCCTTGAGAAGTAGCCGCTAGAAAGGAACAGATTATTATTGTTCCATACCATAAAGGAATCGTTAGATCCCAAGCAAAGCGAAGGTAGCAAAGCGACTACTCAAAAATCCAGTCGGGGCTAAGCAAAGAAATCGAGAGAATCTGGCTGTGGGTTGGGTCTGGTGGTTGCTTGTAGGTTGTAGCAAATTCCATGCACACTATTTTTGTTTTAAAACAATGTAGTTCTCTAAATATTTATTGAAAATCTCCCTAAGGAAAAACACCCAAGTAAAACTCCATTTAGAAGGAATGGCATTCAATTCAGAGGAAAAGTATCGGCCTCCTCATCATGTAATCTCAAACAAATCCAAAGGCCACTATCTTCCCCTTTTCGTTGGAGCTATTCTTCTCCAGAAATAACCAATCTCTGTCCATGAATTCAAATGCAATAGAATCGGATTGGGCTCTTTCAATATATTTCAATTTTCAATAGCATACACTATATTGGAAATCTCTCGATCTATATTTTAGAAGCAATATGGTAGACAACACATCAAATGGAATAACTTAATGTGTCATGATAGAGAACATGATTGTATGGAAGTAAGATTAGGAAAATCATGTGAATATAGGAACTATTTTCCTAATGTTACCTTGCCCACTATCCTACAACGCATTACTTTTATGGTTTCCAATTTTTTTAACAAATGCATATGGCCTCATGGCAAATTGTGCAAAGTCTCAATCTCAATAACATGTCAAGAATAGCTACATCAGTTGCCAACATAGAGCTTATACTGGTGCCTTAGGGTTGCTTTTCCGGTGGCATATTCTGGACCATGAAACTCGGTGATTTCTTGGGTATCGTTGAAGAGCTGAGAAGTATGGAAACATTGGTATCTTTGGGAGTGTTGTGGGTGGGTAGACCTATACAGTAAAACTCTTTTTTTTCACTCCAGAAAACCCCTAGCAATATCACAGAAAGCTCCACATGAACAAACTTTTTCATTTTTTTTATATTAATTACAGATAGTTGGTACCGATTCCTTTAATTTCCCTTTGTGCTCAATTGTAGATTTTAATTCAGAGAATTTATCATATAATGAATACTTCCCACTTCCACTGCCACGATACTTGTTGCTTTTAAAAGATCTCGGTCTATCTGAAGCAGCTAGCCTAGAAGAATCCAAAAGTGGTTGTATAGGATCCTAAGATTCATCTAATAATTGTGTCTTTGAACCATACAAGGTAGGAACTGATGCCACCTCTGTGATGAGGAAGATGAAGGATGGCAATGTAATATGTTTGGAGATTTGTCCTTATATGAACAACTTTGGGAACTGCCGTTATCCTGCAATGGGGTGGTACTCCCACCATCAAATTTTCCTATTTGAGAATCCTTTTCCAGACCATCTACGGAATGGTAAGAGATGTCTATGTGTTGTGATACTGCACAAATATCACCATTGGCTCTCTCTAAAGTCACTAATGACTTGTCTCTTTTCCAATAAAGATTCTGCATTAGAGCTCTCAATTGCTCGCTTCGTCCTAACTGGAATAGAATTTGTGTTTTCTATTTTATGGTTATTAAATTCAGCTTGTGATTGTTTTAAATAGTGGATGAGATGTCATGAGAGCGATCTTATGTGTGCTTTCTTTCTGCTTTAAATTTGATTGAAAACAAAACCAACAAGCCTCTGGAGCATACTTCGACAAGTTCTACATGCAATAGACATGCTCAACTAAGTCATTGCCTTGATTGCAGGTGATAAGCAAATCTGTGAAACCCCGCTGGCCACAAATAGTACATCCATACAAAATACAAATGAGCAGCTTTGGTAATCTAGGATGGTAATTAGGCAAACCCGTGTCAAAATATCATAATAACATTGTCTCAAACCAGCTGCTAGACCACTCATTTCTCTTAGCGAGCTACGGTTAATTACAAGGGCGAGTAATGAGGGATGGTCAACAGCGTATAACCACCAAAAAAGGTAAGGTGGGGTTAAAATAAATAATCCAAGTGAGTTTAAGGACCACTAATAATGGTACAATAACTCATTTATGACTTTGCATCGTAGATCTACGGATTAATGTAGTGGATCTATGCCCAGAAAGTCATGTTGTAAACAAGTCAACTGTTTGGCATCTAAAAATTATACTAACTAGAGTATGTTTTCAGATCAGCTAGAAGAGATCACACTGAGGAAGTGGTAGTTATTTGAGCTCAACCATCTAGGGTTGCTTAAAAACCCTAAATAAGTAAGAAGAAGTGAGCCCAATGTGTGTTTTGCTAAGCAGTTAACCGATTTAAAGAATGCTAGGTCCAACGTTCCTGCATAACAATCTGCAATCTGGAAAGCTCAAACTCAATCTGCAGATAGCTGAAATTACCAAGATCCAATGGGGGCTTGAATCTACTCCATAGTTGTTAAGTAACCACATATCCATTTCAGAAGATATCCTGTTGAGAAGATTGGTCATCAAAGGAGGCACCAAAATCACACAAAGAATGGTTTGCACCCTAACTACTCTGGTCCACAAGCACCACACCCACAAGTCATACGAAGAACCCTAATCAACTGATCTAAGGTCGTGTGGATATAATTAACACGGATATTAAAAAAATGAAGATGTTGTGATGGATCTGTAGTGAGTGAGGGTAAGAGCTCCACCAAACGGCTGATCTAGAAGATCATCTAAAATATACAATGAAAGTAGAGCGCTGAAATTTCAGCAAGATGTGGGGAATGGGGTGATCCACAATAATCGTAGGAGAAACAAAAAGAACCCTAGACAAAATATCTAGAATGGATAAAAGTTTTAACATTTTAAGGAAATCGATTTGTTACAATATATAAGGAAGCACAAACTTGGATACTAAGATATAAATAAAAGTAGATCTCACAACTGAAGCAAGAATCTCCCCTAGATGAGCCAATTTGGAGATCCTCTATAGTGGAAGATAATAGGAATGTTAAATAGAAAAGCCCAAAAAAAAACCTTAAAAACCCCAATTTATTTTCTATGATTCCGGCCTTATGAATTTAATTGTTTTAAGTGAATCAATATTATGATATTATGAATAATAGAATTTTTAAAACATATTATATATTAATATTAATATTAATATTAATATTAGCAATAATATTAAAATAAAAAACATATTAATACGTATACTAATATTAATATTAACATTAATATTTATATTTATATTAATATTATTATTATTATTAAAAACATATTAAAAACATATTATATTTTGACAATAGTTACTTTGAATGCATTAATTCAGTTGTTTTGCTTATTTAATTGAAGACTCGACTCAACCACACTATATCGAAAGAGGGGGGATATTTTTTTCTTGAAATAGGGGGTCATTAGCATTTTCAAATGTAGGGAGATAGCCAAGGGGAGTATTTTAAACTTTATGATATTAGATGAATTGAAAATAATGGCATAAAGTTGCGTCTTGTGAATTAATGGAGGACAAGAAATTAACAACTTTTGACAATCATGACTCAAAATACATATGATGATTTTCATCAAATGAAACATTAATGTCACTCACATGATGAGTTGGAGCCAATGGTATAATAATCATGACATGATGATGCTTATAGAAAGAAATGACTAACTCTATGGCAGGACTCAACATGAACCATGATGACACATAAGATGAAACTTGACAAGTCTGTCGAAAGGGGTATACGAAAGCGAAAATAGTGAAAGAAGGTATGGACACAACAAGCACATATCCCTAGATATGAAAGTATAGACAAAATGTCCTTGTGACAAAGTTTAATAGGTTCTCATTTGGCTACCCTTTTTCATATTAAAATTAGACAATACAAACAGTATCTGAAGCAGATCCTATTCAAGAAGAGGGAATTATCCATTGTTCGAACAATGAAAAATTGCACTTTTGACAATGAAATTTTAAAATTTTGTAAATTTTAAAATTGTAGATGGATTCAAAGACCCATTTTAAGGAGGGTTCTAAATCTATCTGCAACATTAAAATTTATGAAATTATAATAAAATTATTACAATTTTGTAAATTTTAACAATGGACATCTTATATAATTATTGACTTAGATTGTCTAGTCATATTTTTTATCCCATTATTAAATTAGTTATTTATTTTAGTCATTTTAAGTTGTGATCACTTAGAATTCCTCAAATTTGGTCATATTTCACTTCAAAACACTATGGTGACCAACATTTTTGGTGGTTTAGTCATTTATTTCACTTGGTCAACAACGTTTCTAGTCGCCTGGTAATTTATCACCCATTTTTATACTAGTGAAGGAAAGCTTACGCAAGTCAACCAACATGGATCGGTATTTTAGCAAGTCTAGGCACTTGTGGGAGTAGTGACCGTAGAGGCCACATCCCACACATGAATGATTTATACATAAATACTTGTTTCATGCTTCACGAGAGTTTGTTACTTGGACCACCGAGATTTTATCACCATCATCCAACATATACATGTGAGTGCATAGGATGGGTAACCATGGAAGATTATGGGAAGTGTGACCTAAAACGTGACACAAAGCAGAAGATGAAGGTGATCAATATGAGGCAGTAGGGAGAGGGTTCACAACTTTTGCTGTTGTTGATGAGGTGGTTTCCTTTGTATTCTTTCCCCCATCCTTTTTAGCTGTAGGAGGTGTGGGGGCGGTGGGTAGTGTCATGGGCACACTGGGAGGCGGATGGTTGGAAGTATAAATTAGTTGTATGTGATGCCAAAAAACCTGTGGGGTTGAGGTGGGATTTGGCGCAGTTAAGTACAATATGGGGAGGCCTAATGTCAATCTGGGTAGGTTTAACGTTTCCATCATGGGCGTGTTGATGACACCTGATGGTGGAAAAAAGAATGGGATTGTGTGTATTAGGGTCGTTCCCACATGGATAGGAACTGATGTTGGATGTGGTTGGGATTGTCCTGGAGGTTGCAACCTAGTCTATGGTGGGGGAGAAGTCTGAGTCGTAGGTTGTGATTAAGGAACCAAATTTCCCAAAGAAAGGATGCATATATATGATATCTCTTCAGTTGAAGGGGGTCGGGGCAGGGCCTGAAAAGTGCCAGTCATGGGAACATCACAATAAAGGCCCAGACCTATGGCATAAATCGATGGGATGTAATCACTGGTAGCAGTGTTGTTGACCATGGGGAGGACATTTTCTGGAGTAGCCCTCCCTTTGGGGTCATACCAAGTTAACTTGTCAATTTTGACAACCTTCTCTTCATGAGGGAACATCATGAGCTGGAATACTAACGAGGAAACAAATTTAATTGCATACATGTAACTATGCCCAAGGAGGAGGTTATATTTAAGCTATGCATTAACAACTTCAATGTCAAATAAAACAATTTTTTTGTCTAAGTCAACAGGGACATTTGGTAGGAGGCCCTTAGGTTGGGCTGCATGATCGTTATAAGCATGTAGTGTTGTCATGGAAGGTTGCAACTTAGAAGACCCAAGTTTCTTCCAAACAAAGGTGGACATGACGCATGTGTAGCCACCCTCATTGAAAATGTATTAATGTATCAATAAATTCCAAATTGAGATGGGAATATGGAATGCGATGGACGAAGGCATGCGGGGGTCAAATTGATCCAAGTCAAATTTCTTCAAACATGAATCATATGGATCGATTGTGCCAAATTGATCCAAGTCAAATTTCATCAAACATGAATAAGATTGGTTCTAAAAATATGTATTGTGGTGGCTTCCCTCGAATTTGTTGAGAGTATCTAGGGGGAGTAATAGTGACAGTTGTGTGAATGCTAACAATGTATGGTATTAAAATAGGGTCAGAAATCCCAATACAATCGAGTGTGCAAGAGGAGAGACCTCAAAAAAAGGGGCACTCTGGACAAAGTTCTAGAGAATCCTATTGCAACCAAGCGTACAAGAGCAGAGCTCACAACAAATAGGTTCTTAGGCCAAAAAAAAGCTCAAAAAATCCATTGCAACTATGTGCCAAAATGAGTGAGAAAAAACAAAATGGCCACAAAGAAACCAAGCAACACTACCTATCAAAAAGAGAAATGACCCACTAACCTATGAGGTATGGGGGCAAGCAGCCACCTAACTAAAATATGGAATCCCTGACAAACAATATCCCCTACAAGGTGATGAAATATGTAGCCAGATGATAAGAAATGGAAGACCAATATGGCCAAGAGATATCCCCCTACCAATAGGGATCCAAAGTAAAAATGCCCTAAAAGAATGGAAACTAGGCTACCTTGTTGAAGAAACATCGTGAAAGGTTATGTGTAGCTTCAATCCATAGACAGTGAATAGGTGTCCTTTAGTACAGAGTGGAGAGAAGCATTCCACCTAGACCTATGAAACCAGTCTTGCCAGTTTCCTTCCTAAAGGAGAGGCCCCCTCACAAATTGGTCTCTACCATGCAATAAATACAAGAGGCTTTTAGATCCCTATTTGGATAAAAACTATTTATCGGATGTGAATGAAAAAGGGGTATTGTTTAGATAACTATCCCTAGTGTCCTCTCTAACTACCAAATTGTTTTCTTTTCCTCAAGTGAGGTCAATGTGTGTGGAGTTAGGATTATTTTTTAGGATGGGTTTGGTGTTAGCACCGTAATTGTGCTAAGCTCAAGCCCATCACCAAGGAGCTTTGCATGTCTAATTTATACAACCGCCACATCAGCATCCAAGTCCCGAAATTTCAAATTACAAGGAGAAAGCAAATTTTAAACTTAATGAATTTTCAAGTGAAGAACATGGTGGCTTTTGGTGAAAATGACTATTTTGGGCACCTTTTTCCAACAACTGTTTCCGCCAAACTAGACTGAATTTGGAGAAACCAAGAGAGTTTTTCTTTAGCATGGAAAAATCTACAATAACCTCTCTCATTTTTCACAAAAGTGTCACAGTTTGGAAGAATCGAAAGGATATTTACAGGGTAATTTTCTAGTTTTTAGTGAAAATGACTATTTTAGTCATCTTTTTCAATCAGCAGCTTCTGCCAAACTAGGAGGAATTTTGCAAAACCCACAAAGGTTTTCTCCATCACAAGCCCATATACAATAACCTCTCTCAAAATTTACACAGGTGTCATTGTTTGGGAGAACCGAAGGGTTTTTCACAGGGTAAATATCGAGAATTTACGTTTACTGCTTGAGTCATCAACTTCAAAGACAGATCCCGACCAACTCGAGGGGAAATTGAGCAAATGGGAACATGGGTTTTGTTAGGAATAGTCCCGACTACTAAAACCTCCTTTAGTTTTTACACATCTATAACTGTTTGAGATATACATTCGGGGCTCCGAAGGGAAGTTTCAATAGTCCGCGACCAGAAATGGGGAAAGTTGTTCCAACCAACTCTCAGAGTTGTTAAACCTTTTGTTCAGTTGTCCATGCAGCTCTAATAGCTCCTTGTTGAGATATCTCAACCCTAAGGGCCAAGTAGATCTATAAATGCATTATAATATAAGAGCAAAGGGTTGGAAAATCAAAGGGCCGAGGCCTCTGAGAGCTAGGCTTTGTTTTGAAACATTGTCCCTAATAAAATTGCAGTGTTTGAAGTTGGTTTATGACTGGGATTTATGTGTCATTTAATTTATAGTTTGTCTCCTTCTTTTTCTCATGTGCATGTGTTTCCTGTTGTTTACTTTCATTATGTTTTCTCTTTCATGTTTGAAACAAGTGTGTAACAGTGCAAGATTCGTGCTCACAAGTTCTAGATGTTCTATTAAGATATTCACCAAGTATCCCTTCTAAAGTTGACATTGAATTCATCTATGATTGATGCTCATGTCAATGGATTGTTCATCTCTTCTTCCCTTATCACTAGAGAAAGTATATTGACTATAAATGGATGGCTATCCTGCCTCTGTTCGGATATCTCATGCAGCAGCCCTGTTAATTTGTTTATGTGTTATGTTTGACTCTATTTCCCAATGTTTCTCTCATGATTATCTTGCCAAACGTTAAAACCAATTTGTCATATCAAGAAATCTGACCTTCTGAATGTGCTTTGATTGAATATCTTAAGTAAGAAGGCTGGTGTGTTTCTCATCGATTATTTTTCAGTCTTCTATCACATCTGTGTGTTCTTCATGGCTGCAATTGTATTGATTATTTTCAGTCTTTTATGAATTTCAAGAGAGATCCCTCTGTGACTGTGCTGGGTCAGTAGCATAAGTCTAAAGTGGTTTTGTGGTTACCCCAGCTTGTCCATCTCCCACAACCTTGGGGGTCAATTTGGCTGCTAACACTTAGGGTCATGAATCAATAAGTTAATATTAATGTGTGGCTTGTGTGTGTGTGTAGTGTGTAACTGGAAAATAAATGTTGAAAGTAGAAACAAAAATACATAATGGAAACAAACTTCTTATTTTGATTTCTTTTCAATTGTAATCAAGCATCTAATTTCCGATGAAGGAAAGCACTAAATATTTGAACAAATAGCTTTCTGAAAAACAGAAAGATGAAAATTTAATGGATGTATATGGATTTTATGAAATGCAGTAGATATTTCAAAACAAAATTCGTTTGGCTACGAAATGGTCATAAAAAACAAATCCAAAAAAGGCTACAACAAGCAAACAAGGGCTGCAAGCATAATACATAGAGTGTTGCAAACAAAAGTCAGTGCAAAAATAGAGAAGGATGCAAGGTGCAGAGGATGAACAGGAGGTTCAGGGGATGAAAATAGCTGAAAAATGAAGAAAACATACACAGGTCGTACTTGTCAAATCCATAGATGTGACCTCGGAGTTGCCAATCTTAAAAATAGACGTGACGGGGACAGAAAAACCCATAAATGGACTGGGTCACACCTATCGGGCCAAAGGGAGCAACTCGGTCACACTAAATAGATTAAGGAAGCTAGGTCATGCTTTTTGAGCCTTTGGTGGTGATGGGGTCATGCTCTTTGTGCTAAAATGCGCAACTAGGTTTCACCAAATAGTAGAAAAAGTGTGACCTAGCATGAGGTAGGTAGGTCATGATTTCAGGACTCTGGGGGTGACGGGTTCATGTTCTATGGGATAAACAATGTTATTGGGTTGCAGAAAAGGGTCAAATAGGTGTGGCCTGTGCTGATTTTTTTTTTTGAAAAATACCATGTCGGCAGGGGCTAAACTAGCAAGTTTAGGGTGGTTTCCTATGCCAGAGCTATTAGAAGGTGTCATATGGATCAAAAAGAAAACTAAGTGATCCATATAAACTAAAATAACAGAAAATAAAAATCCTAGTTAAGGTGGTCTAACCAAACCACATATCAATGGAGATTGACATGGTTGGAGTTGCCAAAACTATAGCTAGTGTTTTCACACCCACCTGTGCTAAAAATAACCTAGTAACACTTAGTGAAATCTTAGTACTAGTTCAAAATGGGAATGCATGCAGTCAATAAAGAATAGTAAATACCTATGGTCAAATGGCAAGCAAACTAGTCCCAAGCAGTGGAACATACCCATGGTCAATGCAAGGAATCATGTGCGGGATGTGAACACTTGGGGGGGTGTTCCCTCAATTGTTGTACTATAAGCAATTTTATTTTTTTCAAGATTTCGAAATATGAAAAAGACCAAAAAAATCATATATTCCAAAAAGCCGTACAGGAGAATATTTACTTCCTATTGTTGGCAGTTATTGTGTTGCCTTTGAACAGAGCATTCATTCCACTCTATACATTATGAGTCGGGACTATAGTAAGACCTTAGGAGATGTACTCGTTTCTCAGTTTACTCCACCGATTGGTTAAGCTTCCAGTCACCATGGATCCCTTTGTTGATGCCTCCTGCATTGCACAATATTATATCGAGTCTATGCTTCTTGAGTCTATCCATCTGCTCATGCTCTTGTTCAAAGGAAGTCCTATAACTAGAGTCGGCCACTCTTCAAATATCTTGACTATTGCATGTTGGCCATCCGTATTGAGTCAATCTGTTTCATCGGAGTTCTTCCAAATATTTCAGCGTAGCTGTTACCTCGTGCTGGTTGATGCCTTAATGCCCTCCTTCTAGCGAGTTTCGTTCTGTCGACTTCAACCCATTTATTCCAAAATTTGAGACTTAGTGTTCGGTTGAGTACCTTGAGGCTTGCAGTCATTAATGGTAGGTTCTCTCGCTATCGATAGTTTTGGGAATACGTCAATGTCCCTTGATTGATGGATTCATCCGAGTGATCGACTTCAACACATCTATTCTTACTTTGATGATTTTACTCTACGCCTTGATGCCCATTTTCACTATTGGTGGGTTATATCACATCTGTTAATGGTATCCATCATTGACCGGTAATCAAACGATGTCACATCAGGTTCGAACTCAACACCTTTATTCACTTGATGGGACTTGCACCATAAATGATTTTTATAGAAGACCCCAGACAATAGTGGCATTCAGTATGCTACTTATGATCGTGAATTTACATTTGAGATATAACCTCTCAGACATCGATAGTTTGAACCTCCAGTATTGCACCAGTTGTTTCCTTTTTAGCAAGATACCATATCTTACTATAGATGGTTATGGCTATGCTCACTTATGACATATATTCATGATGTACTTCCTATTCATGGCCATTGTATCAGATTGTTGTACTATACCAACATGTATTCAAAGATATTATTGTATTATGATGATTGATTTGTTCCTTCCACTTGTGTCTCCATCACTCCACTTATGATATTTATAATGTATTTCAGACATCGTAGCACCATTATCTGACCTCACAAATTAGGGGGCATCTGTTACAATGTAATTTTCCACCTTGTGAGCATCAACACTCTTTGACCTTCAAGATCCATTTCACTAACTCAGGTTCACTTTATTTCCTTCACAAACGCTTTTTCCGTGTTTTTCTTCGTATACGCTAGTTGTTCCACTTTAGCTGGTGTACATGCGAGCTATTCCACTACAGGCCACGGGTGCCATGTAAAATGGTAAAAAACATTAGAAAATTACTTTGACTCCCAAAAAGTGGTCTTTGGGTGACCTTTGGCCCTCCATTTTCTCCTAAAAGCATCGATGTGTTCTTTCACTTACCTTTGGAAGGATATATATTGAGCTCTTATGGCATATGGAAGATAGGAGAAAGAGAGAGCAAGATAACTCTAGTGGATTTTTTCTGTGACTTGAGTCTACAATCATTGATCCTTGTTGTTGTGTAATCCTTATGTTCACCTACCAAACTCCTATCCTAGTTTGAGTTTGCTATTACATGGATGATTGAAGTTGTGGAGGCACAAGTGGAGAGACCTAGTTCTTGGTTCAGATTGGTTGCCGACAAAAGGTCGTATATTGTACTTCTTGTTATTCATTAATGGAAATGCTCATTTTCTCATCCAAAATGACATTGTGAATATTGTTTAATTACATTGGGTTATATTTGCTTATTATATCATGGATCATGCTATTGATTATGCTATTGTCTTTCACATATTATATGCACTTGCTTGTACTTGTTGTTGAGACTAATTTGCAGGTCCCAGCGTAGAAGTTGAAAGCTCAATGGGGATCTACATCGAACATCCGGTTGAAGGTTGGTCTTTTCTCCATTATCTTAGCATTTCCATTTATATAGCATTGCATTGGGAATTGAGTCATTTTCCGGTTGAAGGTTGGTCTTTTCTCCATTATCTTAGCATTTCCATTTATATAGCATTGCATTGGGAATTGAGTCATTTTCTCGTAGTCAGCTGTCTATTATGGTGTGCCCCAAGCCATAGGAAGTTTTCTCTGTAACAGAAACTGCAACTCCACTGGGGAGAACATCCATTTTTGCGGATTTTTAGGCATTAGTCCTTATTGAGAGTTGATGTGTGTTGAGCTTCTGTGTTTTTTATTGGCCATTAGGATACACTATAGAAAACAAGCTTTTTATGGGTCATTGGACTCTCTGTTTGCTCATTTTCCTTTCCCTGTATGCAGGTCAAGTTAGTTTAGCCTACGTCTACCTGCCTCTGTCGGCACTATAGCTCGTGTCTACCTACAGTTATTCCTTCGACAGTAGTGTACAACTCTGGGTTTGATTGATTTATGGCATTGGACTATTGTTGGGTTTGTTTTGAGTGTTCCTGAGTCTTAATTGACCTCATTCGTGACTGTTCCATGCCTTATTTGTGACCATAAACTCTTCTTTCCTTTTGTTTTGAGCCTTGTTAGTTTATCACCATTTTTTATTTTCTAGCTCATTACATTGGCTGAATCTCACTGTTTGGGAATTGTTGGGTTGTCTTAGTGATCTTCTCTACATTTCTTTAACTCAATAAGTAGATTTCACTTGCATTTTTCATTCCAGTATATTGAAAAATACAAAAACATAGTTTTGCATTTTCCTTTCCATTATAAGAGAAAATACAAAAAAAATTGCTTTTCGTATTGCATTTTGAATTTGAGTGCTTGTGCTTTCATTTAGGATCTGCTTGTCCATTGGAAATTTAAAAGAATTGCATTTTATTTCGAACCGTTGGATTGATTGTCATTTTAGTGGAATTGTTTTTATTGAGTAGATGAGTCTAGAGTTTTGCGATTGTGTATACTATTGAGTCCTATCCATCATCAGTTTCATGACCATATCCTTTGAGTAATTACAGCCATTTAAAATCAACGCTTTATCTTAAAATTGATTAGACAAGATTTTTTTTTTATAGGGTGCACCAACTAGTAAAGGTTTAGAGTCTTGGAATAGATCATTGTGAGTTAACAATCCAAGACTACTAGACGAAACATTATGTGTCTGACCACGAAGTGGTGAATTCCATAATTCTGAGGAAGCTCTACTCAGACTAGAGTTAAGCGCTAGGTAGCAGGAGGTTGGTTGTGGAGATAACCCTCTAGTACTCGCTGATCCTCGGAGAAAAAAAAACTACACAGGAATGAAGCTATGAATGCTATCCTTCCTAGAAAAAAACTTCGACATTTAAACAAGGCACAACATACCAGAAATAGACTATAATCTCTCCTAGCAGATATTTTCTAAGCGTTCTCAATCCAACATAAAGGAACAAACAGCGATCATGAAATTTCGATTTCAATCCAGCATTGTATCTACATTCCAACTCAACCGAATTGTATATGTTTTCATTTAACTAGAAAAAGCTAATCACAACAGCGAAGCGATTGGGGTCAGGCTTTATCTAGAATTAGGGGATCGGCTCTGTATAGCCGTCCTCTCTCAACACTCAAACCCAAATAGTAACATATATATAACATATATTAAATAGCTTAGGGTAAATCGCAGCATACACGTTTCCAAAAATAGACAGAGATGATACCATCGAGCTAGCCGATCTGGCATTTATCGATCTACAGAGACTAACCAAAACTTTGCAGAAATGTAAATCTATCGATAGCAAATAGGGAAAAATAGCATTTTATCCCAGCATACGTTTTCACATCTTGAGAGAATAATTGGCACCGAACTGCATACCTTTTCTCTCGGTCAGCTTTTTCTTTATGAATTCGTTTCTTGCTTCATCGATGGAAGATGGATATAAATAACGAGTGTAACTGTACCTGCTATTATACATTAATACTGATCCTTGTACAAAGTACATTATCATTATCATTGTGTGTAAGTATTGTAGTGAATAATGGGATCATTACTTATTGTAGTGAATAATGCGATCATTACTTAAATAAATAATACTTGCTCACTTGGACACCGCAGTTGACAATATATGGGGAGGTTGCATATCAACGTTAAGGTCCTGACGAACACCAAATGAGTTGCCGCGTCCTCTAATTGACTGGTTTTACCCCAAGTGTGGATACATACAACCCAACTAGATTTCTTCATTATCTTTCTTGCAACTCTCAATCCATTTTCAATACGGTTCTCACTCTCCATATTCCACAGAGGAACTTCACCCTCATGGTTTACTTCAAAGACCGGCATACCAGATGAAAGATTTAGGAGGACCAGCTGAAATGCACGCTCGTCTTCCTTTCCATGATGCTTTTCAATAAAATTAAAAGTTTGTTTTGATTGCTTGTTTTCCTACCCCAAACAAGAGCAGAAGCCAGGTTTTCTATTGATCCAAAGATACGTTGCACATACCCTTGTTTTCCTCCTTTTCTTGTTAAATATTCTTCTTGGTAGTCATTTTGTTTTTCAGGCATAAATCTCAATAACCCCGGCCGACAGAGATGTATCATCGCTTATTGTGCCCTTATCGGCCAATTGCTCATTCTCACCACCGATGTCTGTTATATTGGTGAGATCAACAGCATTAATTTCATTTTGTTTTTGTGGCATGTATCGAATGAATTGTTGTAATTCCGGATGGCAGGAAACTTGTGCAGAATTACGGCCAGCTGCATGGCTACCTCTGTGAGCTCTTATATTAGGACGACGACGGGGATTATCCTACCTCCTTTCCTCAGGATCTTCTTCTCCTTCTCTATTACATCTCTAGTTAATCTGACGGGGCGGATGTTCAAAATTGTGAGTAGCTGTAGTGTTATTGATCCTTGGAATTGTAGTGAGCTGAAGGGTCTCAGACGAATTCCTTAACTCTTCCTCATCTCTGAACTCTGCAGACTCCACAGTGGTCATTGCATCATCTCCTCCAGCTCCTTCCATCTTAGTCGTGGAAACTTTTTCATCATCTCGTCCGGCTCCTTCCATCTTAGTCTTGGAAACTAACTACTGACCCTACTCCTTTGTGAGGAGAAGGTCGAGGAGAAGGTCGCATCATCTCTAGTATTTCTTTGGGCAGTTTCATCTCATGTTCCTCGTGAATCTCTCCTTATTCGGTTGTGTCCCTCTTTTATGGTTGACCTTGTTCAGCCTCATTTATTTCCATGTTTGCAGACATGTCTTCTGCTCCTCTCTTTTGACCAACCTGATGTTCGTTCTCTTTTTCCTGCTCAAAACACTTATGTACTTCTCTGACCTCTTCCCAACTTTCTAGATTTGCAATGTTTTTCCAGTCTAGCCTTGGGATTGTCTCATTTGTAGAGTTCTTGTTGTCCATTCCTTGCTTGTAAACAATCCCATAGGGATCATAACAAAAATATTATGCCTTCCTTAGGTTTAGTTAGACGAGGTAGTCCTCTAGGTATTGTACTACATTCAGTCCCTTTAGTTGAAATGGGCCTATCTCTTGAGGCACATTGAAGGTTCTGTGATGTCTATAGTGTCTAAAGTGCCTTTCATCCACCTTGAATATCCTCCTAGCATATTCCATGGAAAAAATATTTGGGGTGATGAAAGAAGGTAATTGACAGGGTTCCTCTTCAAATCCATAAACCCTTATAATAAACCAGTCTCCAATTCTGGTTTCATGTGTGAATTGGAGCAGTTTTTGATTGTCTTGAAAAATCCTTGGTGGGGGAGAACCATTTAGAACTGCGTATTATATCTTCATAAATTTGTTTTTAAACTATGTATGGTTGGCATTGTCATCCTTCTTTAAAAAAAAATTATTCCACTTGAAGATTGGGACAAGATTCCCACTTTCATCTGTTAAATTTCCAGAATTTACTTCAATCTGATCTAGGATCTTAACTGAGAGAACAACATGTACATCATATCTACAGCATATCAATCATGGAGACAATATTACAAGCACACAAGAGACACAAAGATTTACTTGGGGAAAACCATAAAGGTGAAAAACCCCAATAACTTCCTCAGAGATAGATAGAGCAATGATACAACCCAACCATAAGAGATAGACATATCCTAGTAGCAGATCCTCCTCCTCCATAAGTGTGCCACTCCTCCTTGAGTGCATAAGTGAGAGGTGAGTGAACAAGTAGAGTGCCTCCCGCACTCTGTTTATACTTGACTTGACTTGCCTTTTACATAAATCATGTAGGCTTGAACTTAACCCCATAACATAATGCTGATTGGGCCGACCCCCAATAAGGTGGTCTAATAACCCTTTGACCCACATGACTTATACAGGGCCGACCCCAACAAGGTGGTCTAATAACCCATCAAGTATAAGTTACGACATTTACAATATAAATGACGACACTTCCATATAGAGGAATAAAACCATCTCTATAGGAGTACGATATACATATATGTGAAATACATTCTGAAGTTACATATACATCAACACTCCCTCTTAACTAGGAAGGTATTTCTCAGCACAAGTCATCTTCTCTAGATCATCGTCACTGGATAATCATCATTGACTCATCATCATCGTCACTGTTGCTGCTATCTCAATCAATCTCTGAATCTACTCGTCACGGGAAGTTCTACAGAGCCAGTCCTTTTTCATACTGGATGTAGGCCCACCACCTGCACGTCTTCGTCATCACTGTCCATACTGTGGAATCCTCAAGACTTATTATGTGCGTCACAAAACCTGGCTACAACATTCCATGCTATTACGAGCACACAGCTCTACCTGTAGGATCTCCGAGGAGCACATTACATGTGACCCATCACAAAACCTGGCTGAATCATCCCACGCTGTTACGAGCACACGACTCTACCTGTCGGATCTCCTAGGAGCACATTACATGTGATATCACCACAAAACTTGGCTGAAGCATCCGAGGCTATTACAAGAGCACAACTCTACCTGTCGGATCTCCCAGGAGCACATTACATGTGGTCCACCACAAAACCTGGTTGAAGCATCTAAGGCCTTTTTCATCCTGTCCACATCTCCGAGGAGAAAATTACATGTGGTCATGGCAAAACTTGGCTAAAGCATCTGAGGCCTTTTTCATCCTGTCCAGATCTCCGAGGAGCAAATTACATGCCATAGGACAAAACCTCGAAAGAGCATCTGCCAGATATCCCAGGGAAACGAATTACATGCCATAGGAAAAACCTCGAAAGACTATCTGTAGATCTCCTAGGGCACAAATTATATGTGCTCCCAAGCAAAACCTCGAAAGAGCATTTTCCAGATGTCCCAGGGCCCCGAATTACATGCCATAGGAAAAACCTCGAAAGACCATTTGCAAATCTCCCAGGGCACAAATTACATGCTCACCTGCACAACCTGATCCACGGCCACAAAGTATCATCTGATACTCACCATACATCATCCTGATGTACACATGATCATCGTGATCATCATCACTGCAACATCCTGTTGCATGTCATCTGGAGAAGCTCGTCATCCACGATCACCTTGATCATACAATGCATCCATGTGATGCACACCAAGTATCTACCTGATACATATCATCATACATAGTGTATTCACCTGATACATAGATACATGATCCACACAATGTATCCATCAACATACATGATCTACCTGATCATACAATGTATCCACCTGATACATATACAGATACATGGTCCAAGCATCCAACATGATGCATATACAAAAATACATACACATGATCCAACTGATCATATCCAGCATCCAACATGATGCGTACATACATATAAATGATCCAACTGATCATATCCAGCATCCAACATGATGCATTCATACATACATAAAAATGATCCAACTCATCATATCCAGCATAAACCAGAACATCATCCTGATGCTCATCATTCAGCGCTTACATCCACAGCCATGTGAAGGATCCTCCTTCCAACATGCTCGGAATGGATTTAGAAAATGTGTCCATCACTTCTTCCTCGAAGTGTCCTCGATCTGAAGAATGCCAAGCCTCTCTCTGAAGTACTCGAACTTCACCCTCGCTAGTGGCTTCATCAGCACATCTGCAATCTGCTTGTCCATCGCAACATACAGGAGATTCACAGCTCCTGTCTGCACCATATCCCTGATATAGTGATATTTGATCTCTATGTGTTTCGACCTGTCATGAAACACTGGGTTCTCAGAAAGCTTCACACAACTCTGGTTATCACAGAAGATACCAGTAGCATCCAACGGGAGATCAAATAACTCAGACAATGGCTTCCGTAGCCATACTGCCTCACAACCAGCTGAATAGGCTGCAACATACTCTACCTCAGCTGTACTCAGTGCCATGCAGGATTGCTTCCTGCTAAACCATGAGATCACATCTGATCCCATACTGAAGCAGCACCCAGATGTGCTCTTCCTATCTGCAGCACTGCCAGCCCAATCTGAATCAACATAACCCTGCAGGTTAAACTTTTGATTCACTTCATACTTGAGTCCAAAATCCACTGTACCCTTCAGGTACCTCAGAACATGCTTTACAGCAACCAGGTGAACACTCCTCGAATCCGTCAGGAATTGCCTCAATGTGTTCACAACAAAGCAAATATCTGGTCTCGTGTTCGTCAGGTACATCAAGGACCCAATCATCTGACGATATGTAGAGACATCAACCGGCTCAGATGAAGCAGCACATAGAAGCTTCAGATTCGATGTCATAGGTGTGGCCATGGCCTTTGCAATCCATCATCCCGAACCTCTTCAGGATCTCTTACTGCATACTTCCCTTGTCCAAGGAAGATTCCATCTACACTCTGCCACACCTCCATGCCAAAAACAAATAGTGCATCATCCCCAAGTTCTTTATCTCGAACTCGGGAGCAAGCTTCCGCTGCATGTCGGCAATCAATCTATCTTCACCTGTAACAATTAGGTTATCCGCATACAAAAGTAGTATCACTGGATTGCCTTTCTCAACCTTGTAGAAAAGGTTGGAATCTGCTTTATTCTTGGTAAAGCCCAAACTGGATAGAAAGCTGTTTATCCTACCATACTAAGTTCTGCACACATATATGACTACACCATGCTGTCTTGAAATCCATCTGGTGCATCTTCTATTTCATCACTTTTATATTTCTCAATGCTGCCATCTGCAACATGCTTGATCTGATAGTTCCATTTGGAAGTCATAACAAACTTCCCTTCACGTCTTGGCACTACATCCCAAACATCATTCTTCATGATCGACGGATCATGGCCTTCCATTTCTTCATCCCAGATCTTGGGAACTTCAATATCTTCAATATCTTTAATAAATATCTTTGTTGCTGGAACAAATGTTGTAGTTCTTCTTTTGTAGGAGATGGCATATGATCTTTCCTACACAACAAGTTAAATTGCATGATTAGAAAACATCTCATAGTTTTCAGAACAAATTCTTACACATAAAGAAATATGTGATACAGTCATGCAATTATCTTAGCCAATGCTTCAATACAACATTTATCCATATCCCGTAACTTTCTAGATGCCTTCCAATCTCTACCAGAACATTGTTAAGAGTGTGCACAACTCCCAACATGTCAGCAAAGAGGTTTCATTCTAGATAAGTAGCAATGTAATGTTGTACAATGCTATAGGCCACTTACCCATGCATATTAGTAGTATACTGTTCATCAATGCAATTATTCTAATATGCATAATACACAACCTAATTCTAGGAACATCAGTATATACATTATTGAATAGTATTATTTAAGAAATGACAATTCAAATACTTATCTTTGTTTGTTCGTTGGGTGGACTCCCTCTGAGTCTTCGCTTCCTTGCAGGAGCTACTAGAGTCCTAATCTGAGGTAGCTTCTTCTACACCTTTTGATGTGGAATGTAGAGAGATGGTCAACTCCCTCTGAATATATGCATCCTTGCAGAAACCACTGGAGTGTACTCCCTTTTGATCTTTGCTTCCTGGATTACTTGTCCTTGAACTTATATTCATTCTCGATCCCTATGCATGCTTGTTAGTATCACCATTGTGTTATCCTCTAGGTCTCATACATAATCAAACTTTCATTAGTATAATCACAATAATCTCAAGCATGTATAGTTAGGATCATTTCAAACACAGATAATAAACATTAGTGTTCAAGGTTTCAGGGAAGTCTTCTTTTACTCATGCATATTCTTATTTGATCATAGGACTCTTTTGGTTAGTTAAATCATCAATCAAGATAAGAGATATAATATGCATAAAATCCATGATTACTCAAACCTATACCTTCATGATTCTTCTTGTTAGTCATATCATCAATTACAATATGCATACAACTATGACTATTCAAACCTATGACTTCATGAATAATTATTATCAACAACACAACAGTATAAGATCCTAACACAAGGTAGGATTCTATCTTGATATAGGAAAAACATACCTGGATTAGCATGCTAGCTAGTTATGTCTAACATACTCACATGATGTCTTCTTGTTCTTCTTCAATGACTTGTGCTAGTAACCTGTATATCTCATAGGTTAACCATTATAAAACCAAGTTATACATACCTCGTAAATGGATCTTCTATGAGATCCATGACAATGGATGAATATTTGCCCTCATGTCATCATGATCATATGTTCTTGAACCAGAACATGATTTGTCTTTCTTGGTGTACCTTTCAAGTTAGTAGACAACATAAATCTCATACAACACCATAATGCATTAGTACAATCATAAGTGTCAACACCCTAATCAATGAATATTTTCTATCATGCATTCATAATTTTATGACAAGTCTAGAATCAAGATTGTACTAACCATAATAACATGAAGACAAACATACCATAAACGTAATCATGAACAAATCTCAAAATATACCTCGATGAGTCATACCTATCGAGATCGCTTGTAATATTCTTATATAAGGCCTTAGCCTCATCTCCCTCTGAAACAAGAACTTCTTTACTTATGCAGGTAACCAATCCATCTTCTTCTAGGATTAACCCAATCCACTTGATTTGCAAGAACTAGACCTGGAGCTGGATATGGGTTTGTCAGAGAAACCCCAAAAATTCAACCTTTGAATTTCAAACTTCCGAAAGGATAGAAATATGCGCCTTGATGAGCTGATTAAACTGGTATATTCAGAATTTGAAAACTGCAAAGTTTCACTCCTCAATTTTGCCTTTGAAACATCTGGATTCACTGGACGCGACCCTGAACTAGGGTTTGATGAAGCCCACTCTTCTTCCCAATCAAAAGGTTTGATCTAAAGCTCTAAGCTTCTATTTTTCTGAGGAGCTTCCAGCCGTGGTCACAGATTTCAAAAATTTCCATTTTTACAAAAGCCCTAATTTTCCACTTTTCTGATCAAAGTCCCGAACTAGGGTCTGATCAAGCCCGGCCTTCTGCCCAACCAAAAATTCTGATCTTGGTCTCTAAATTTCGATTTTGATGAGTAGCATCCAGCCGTCATCTTTGATTACAAAAATTCCAACTTTTTCCGAAGCCCTAAATTCCGGAAGCCATGAATGAAGGTACTAAAAAATAATTATGTTTTTGACAGAAATATGTACCTGATTGTTTCTGGTGTACCTCCGAACTTTTCGATCCACAGGGTCTGAAAAAGTTTCCTGAGATAGCCCGACCTATTATCTTTCCATCCTAATAGGTCTAACCTCAATTGGATTCTTTGAGAGAGATTTATGCCAAGTGTCCCAACGTGACTTGTTTATGGGATAATACAGGAGAGAAAACTTGTACGACGTGCCACGTGTCACTGTTTCAACTTTGGCCTCTGAAATTTTTTTTATGAGATAGCTCGCCCTGTTATCTTTCAATATTGACAGGTCTGACCTCAATTGGACTCTCTAAGAGATATTTATTCCAAGTGTCACACCATGATCTGCTTATGGGATAAGACAGGAGAGCGAACTTGTACGGTGTGCCACGTGTCACTGGTTCAACTTCGGCTTCTGAACAAGTTTCTTGAGATAGTACCGTCTGTGTTCTACCTGTCACGTTTTACGAAATTTCATTTACAGCTTCCTATCCCAAGTTATGACTTTTTTCCCAAGGTCACCTGATTTTGACTCGGATCTGGAAGAGGCAGAAACCCTATATTGTACAGATCATAAATCACAAAGTAAAATGAATTAGAGGTTTTCCTTTGGAAACAAGGTACATGGGGATTTAATCTTCGACCTGTAAATGTTTCAGATCTGAAACATTCTCCAAAACGGATTTATCGCGAAAGTGCTACGACATCTGGTTTTTGCTATATCAAGCCCTAGCATCGTAAGTGCAACAAGTGTCATACATGCCATATCATGCCTTCTTTCAGGCTAGCTCTGATACCATGTTAAATTTTCAGAATTTACTTCAATCTGATCTAGAATCTTAACTGAGAGAACAATATGTACAGCATATCTACAGCATATCAATCATGGAGACAATAATGAAAGCACACAAGAGACACAAAGATTTACTTGGGGAAAACCATAAAGGTGAAAAACCCCAATAACTTCCTCAGAGATAGATAGAGAAATGATACAACCCAACCATAAGTGATAGACATATCCTAGCAGCAGATCCTCCTCCTCCATAAGTGTGCCACTCCTCCTTGAGTGAATAAGTGAGAAGTGAGTGAACAAATAGAGTGCCTCCCGCACTCTATTTATACTTGACTTGACTTGCCTTTTACATAAATCATGTAGGCTCGAACTTAACCACATAACATAATGCTGATTGGGCCGATCCGCAATAGGGTGGTCTAACAACCCTTTGACCCACATGGCTGACCCCCAATAGGGTGGTCTAATAACCCTTTGACCCACATGACTTATACAGGGCCGACCCCAACAAGGTGGTCTAATAACCCATCAAGTATAAGTTACTACATTTACAATATAAATGACGAGACTTCCATATAGAGGAATAAAACCATCTCTATAGGAGTACGATATACATATATGTGAAATACATTCCGAAGTTACATATACATCAACATCATCTACCATCTTCAGATCCAGACACTTGAAATGCTCGAAATTTTGGAACAAAAGCACATAGAACACGAAGGATGGGTATCTAAAAAGAGATATAACATGGAACTGTTCTAAGGAAGCCACAAATGTCCTAACTGTTCTTGTTTAATTTTTGTAAGGTAGCCACAAATGTCCTACTTGGGATAAGTATTGGTTGACAGATAGACTCAACAAGAATCCTAGGGTTACTTCATTCATTTTCTTGTCATTTTCGTATCCAAAGATTATGCACATTAGGGATAGAGACATTCTTGAATAATAAGACAATACTACTGAATCATAAGGTGGGGAGACATCAGGGATGGCAATCCCATTTTCCAGATGTTGTTTGAAGAACATGTTCTAGTTGGAAGGGCTAAGACTTATGTATGATTGTGATAAATCCCCTTCATTTATAGATTGCAACTTCTAGAATTCAAGGAAGTCCAAACATTTTGTGCATGTTGGGGAAATATATACTACACATGACATTGTTTATATCTAAGGACATAATGGCATGTTTTCATAGGGAATACTGCTTGGAACACCAGGTGATGAATTCAGGTAAATATACTGACCTATGACACACAACTCGATCAAGGTTTGGGTCGCACAGATGAAATTGTCTTGGTTCAGTCTTGCTAATGTCTCGGCTTTTTGCAGGATTTATATCAGTGTTAGAGCATTCAAACCCACTTAATACATAGGATATAATTTATTTCTCATTTTATTACTTTCCTAGGTAGTTTTACTATGTTTTCGACCACTTGTTTACTTCCTTGGTCCACCACTTTCCATCCTTATCCACTTGAGTGCATTCAAAAGCATCCTAGATTCTTTTCTCATTTTTCTAAGTGTTAATGTGCATTTTCTGCTTTTGCACTACTTTTTCTGCTTTTCATTACATAAGGTAAAAGCTAAGCACTCTAGAGGTTTTGGCAACCGCTTGTTTTTGTGGCCAACACACCATTCCTCTTTTTCACTCCAAAAGATACCATATTTTTCTAATTTCATCCTACATCGCCTTTCAAAAGCAGTTTGGTCAATTCGTGATATTTATGGCTTAGTCGCAGATGGATCTTTCTACCTTGGAGGGTTTTAGCTAGTTTAGTAAGCCTGCTTTTTGTGAGCTATTTGAGTGCATCCAAAGCATTTCTATTTTCTGGTGTAATTCTATATATTTGAAGCCACTTCATACTACATGGTTGGATTATGTACATTTATACTGATACAATTTAATATTGTGCATAATCCTGAGTCTAATTTTGAGTGTTCTTGACAATTCTAGACTAGCAATTTATGTGAGAAGTGTTATTCAATATTATGATTAGCCTATGATATGATTTCACAATCGTATCACAGCTAGTCATGATGGTAGCACAGACATTTTCTTGCTTATCAAGGATATTCTTGTCACCTACAAACAAACTCTTGGGTAACTTTGTTTTGGACGATCGATCCATTGTAAGGTTACTTGAAAAGAAGGTTTGATTGGTTACGTATCAAAACTCTCATTGGATTCAATGAGTATAGGTTAGGCTGAATCATGTATCTTTAATTAAGCAATTTATTAGGTGAAGCAGCGGTGCTTTAAATACCTGGTGAATAGGTGGCTGAGGTGGCTTTGTTGCATAGGTCGTTCTGAACCAATGCACTACTACAAGATTTCTCTACTTATTTCATATGGATGGTAGGAAAAGAACGCACACAATATATTTTGATAAAGTTTGAAAATTCGAAAAGCAATGGATAACTTCCGATAAATGACCTTGGCAACCAAATTGAATGAGCTCATTTGGGAGCGAGCCCCTCTCTTTTGGACATGTGTCAGGACTTGAGTGGAATTACATGTCACGAATGTGCAGCCTCCATTCAATTGGTGGTTTTTTTCAACACCGTCGTGGTTTTGGAAAACCACAACTCTCGCCGAGATAGGTGTTTTTATCAAACTTCCCATCGAGGAGTTGTCAATCATAAAGTTCCAATTGTACTTTTTTGTCATATCTAACTCCTCAAACAAGTGCAATTAAAGCTCATTCAACTCATCGATGAGCTATCAATATGCACCATTGATCTACCTCTCTTCCCTCATATTAAGATGGGCACCTCCTTTAACCTTTGTACATATTTCGAAGGATCTACCAATGTTAGCCATAGATCTAGTGCTTCTGCACCAGATTAGCTCAGGCTCCCCATTTATTTTCCACGTATCTTTTGGGAGTGTTGTTACTTATAACCATTGATCATGGATTTGATCAACGGTGTCCCGTTGCTTCATATTAAGTGCTTGGTTCCTAGATCCTTGCCCTTTCTTTGCCAAAGGGATAACCTTTTTTTCTTCAAATTTGTGGCTCAGACTCTTATTTAGGCCCTTTTCATCCCCCAAAACCTCCTTTGTAAAAACTATACTAACACTAACCCTCATAACCAACAACAAAACCTAAAGGCCTACCTCCCTTACATTAGAGGAGTCACAATAATTATTTCCACAGTCTTAAAGAAGAATGAAATCTCTACCTCTTTCAAACATGTTCAAACCATTAGACATAAAATTAGATGAATAAACAATCCCATTGACCACCAGCAATGCCAAGGAATCTATAAAGTTAATTGTTCATGTGGAAAATGTTACATTCGTGACACAAGATACACCTTTTGGATTAGAATAATAAAGCATGGAGCATATATTAGAAATGAGAGAGCCCATGCCTCAGCCTTAGTTCAACATTCCCTCAATAGAAAGCATCATATTTTCCTTGAAAAAATTGAAATTGTGGCTAAAGAGAACCATTACTTCAAATACAAATTTAGAGAGTCCCTAGAAATAGCCAAGCATCCTGTTGAACTAAACAAAGATGGTGGACTTGACATTAGCAATGCCTGGCTTCCTATTATCAAGTAAGAATTTCCCTCTAGGTATTGATTTGGTCTTGAACAAAATCTTCTATATTAGTCTTTTCAATATTTAGTTTTTCTAGAGTAAGGTTTTAATCATATTTAGTTTTCTAGGTTTGATGATTATTTCAGTTGTAAAACTTTTGGAATAGATTATAACAATAATGAAAAAATGTTAGTTTAATTTAGGGTTTGATAGTAGGTTAGTAAAAATTTTAAGGTTTGATGAAAAAAGGTTAGTTTAAATTTAGGGTTTGTTTTTTTAGATTATTAAAAAGAGTTTAGGTTATAGTATAGTGAATAGTCTTTTAGGTTTACTAATTTAGTCTTATGTTAGAATAAAGTTTAGGATAATAAGTAATTATTTTTATCTATGTATTTTTACTTTATGCTTTTGTTATACATTTAATTGGGATGCTCATCTTTTCTATGTAACTAGTCGTGAATTGGAAGATGAGAGAGAAGATTTTATTAAAGGAACTAGTTCCTTATCTGAATTGGAGGTATCAATTTTATGATTCTGTTTGGTTCCACAAAGGAGAGCATCGACTACCATAACCTACTTCAAGGTGGAAAGTCCAGTATAAATTTTGATTTACCTTATCCTCCAATAAAGGTGTGGATTCGTCGATAGGAATTTGTGGATCCCGATTTACCTTATTCTATCAAGTCTAGTATCTGAAGTTGGTTCCTTCATAAAAATCCAACACTTTGGTTTTGATTTGGTTCATTTTTTTTTGGAAGGATGAGCTCAAGCATGGGGACAAGTAGCTTGTAAATTTCCTAGAATATGACATATCCTACACCACAAGACTATATTCTCACGATACAATGAATATGTATATTTAAAGTTCTTCTAGGTGAGAATCATTTTGCTTAAAATACCCTTGCTAATGTATATCTCAACACAAATGTGTGTATATGTGAATAAATATACTATTTCTCTCGAGATCTGATTTTATGTAGAGAGAGATCTCACAATTCTTTGTCCAAGTCAAATGAATCAATTGAAACAAATGAACATTTTAACAAAACATGTGAAAAGTTAAACCTAATTATTTTCAGTTATAATATTTGTTTATCCATATCTAAAATGTCTTTAAATTTCTATTTCACATTTTTAATTTTCTAATAAATAAAGGAGATGCCTTATAAAGTAAATATTCGTATGCATTTTAACTTGTCTACCTCTTATAATTAAAGCAATAGTCTTGCATATCATTTTACACCTACTAATAACAAGTTACTTTTTAGTATAAGAGTAGGGTATCTTTTTTTATCGTCATATGGTTGATCATAAATATTTCATATTTAACTAGAAGCGGTATAAAATCTTACTTCATAATTAAAGGAAGAGTTTTTATTTCTATATATATACAAGATATAAGTAGAATAACTCCTTAAATATATACATTTTTACTTCATATCTCAAAATAAAATACTATTTTCATTATTAGATCCTTAAGTACATACTATTTTAAAGACATTTCCATGTCCACGTGCACATCTAATTTAAATGTTTAGAAAATTTATTTTCAATTTCAATGTTTAAGAAATTTAACATGCGCATGTGCACACACACACATTGTAGTATTGATTCATTAGCATATTTTATCTACTTTGAATATAGTAAAATATGATTGAAGCAGAGCTAAGACAAGTGTTAAATGAGGAAAATTATAGTGAATGGACAGGGAAAATTGTAGAAACACTTTAGAGAAATAAATATCTAGCCTGTATAAATAGACATAAATTATAATACAATATTATCCATCAAACATCCATCAGAACCATAATTCACAATTTTTTTGGGCACCAACAATAATCATTCTTTATTATTCATTCTGTAGTAAGAAAAGAGTATTACACAAAATTTACAATCTCTAGGGATATGTGTCCCAAAACATATATCTCAAATATTCTAACCCTCACGTTACAAATGGATAACAAATATATCTCTTCCTTTTTACTAGCCCCATCCCCTATCTCTTCATGATATTTTACATAAATTATAATCGGGTTAGATTTTATCATGTCAAGATGTTTAAAACCCAACTTCTCTAACTTAGACACATTTATATCCCATTGATATTCCACCATGTTTGCTTATACAATTATTCCTACATTCATTTTCCATCTATCTTCTATAACCAAGCCTTCAAAAATGAAAGGTCCAAGAAGCCTCGACCATAATCATTGACTCACCCTCGAGTAAAACTTTTTGTTTATCAAAACCTTTAAAATAAGATACCAACTCAGGTACCATTGATAGGTATTCACTCTGAAAATATTCTAACTTATCAACATGTGTGTTCTAGTTATACAAGAAAAAACTAGACAAAACAATAAATGCTTGGGCTTGTCCTATATCTGTCATTGAAGGTTGTTTGATCTCGAAGCTCTATAGCATGGAATCTACAAATCATTCTATAAATTATAGCATAAGATAAGTGGATTGGGTTGTAAGGTGGAATTCATGTATAATTTTCTTTGTAGTGACTGCAACTTCATGGAGAGAATTAAACTAATTATCTACAACATAAATCTCTTCATAATATTTATATTTATCTAGTGGATTTACTCATGTCCTATGCCTTTGGATTCATATGCTTGATTCTCTCTCGAATCTCATCAACATACCTATGTCACTATTCCAATAGGCCCATCCACTCCTATAGACGAAAAAAGTACCTTTCATTGTTTTGTAGCTTCATTAAGATGAGTGTGAGTTGCATTGATCTCAACCAACAAATGATGTAACCAATCCATGATCTCATGCTACTTATATTTCCCTTCCCTTGTATTATGTTAACCTTCACCAACAACGTGTCCACAATGTCCCACAAATATTTCCAAGAGGACCATAGTATCTCAACTCTCTCCTGCATATACAAACAAAACCCCACAATATAAAGCCCAGGATTTTCTACTTCACTCCTAGGTTGTTGCTCAACATATCTTTCTGCAATGGATTTGTTGGTCACTCTATATGTCAATTAATTACAACCAACATATATAATGCTCAATATAAATTGTCAAACCCAGGGAGGTCTTTTATTTCAATGGCAACGAGCACAATCTATGCATAAACACTTTCAATAGTTGATCAAGTAAATTGAGATAATAATCCTACCTATCTGCTCAGGAAAACTCAATCCATAAAGAAAACTAATCTAACTCATACATCTAGGAATTCAAAGTGCAGCTACCTTCCTACAGAAATCGACCTAGCAATTATTGATCTAAGAACATAAATGAACTAGATTACTTTTGCAAGAAGTTAAATCCTATAATTATCAAACTATAGTATTCAATCTTTACCACAATGATCCATCTAGTAGCTACTGTTACTGAATCACAATCTACCTGTTCTAATGAATTAATTGAATATACAACAGCAACCAGAAATTAAACATAAGCTTGAACTCTAAATTGACAACTATTGGAAATCCTAGAAAGCATAAATGACTGAAAGGAATGGAGCTGAGCTTGGATGTAACAGCTATTGAACACACGTGCATAAATAAAACTAACCTACACAGGCGACTGTCACACCACATAGTTACAGCTATTTAGGATGCAAAGAATAAACTACGAATAAAGAATGCAATCATAAACTCTATGTTGCAGCTATCAGAAATACACCTAATGCAATTCCACAACACACAACAGGAAATGAATAAATCTAACTACCTACTTAACTCGGCAATCTCTGTGAGAAGGTGGGACCTGGCCTTCTAACATAGATGCCGTGAACTACCACGAATTAAGACATAGAAATGGAAATAACTCTGCTCTTCATTAAAAGATGGTAATCCACAGTATCAGCCTCTATTACAACCCATACAAAATGGTAATTGTCCAACCCCAGATCTAGAAATCCTTCCTGAATTTATACATGAGGAATACAGTTTGTGATCCACTAATTTTGTGCAGCAATGAAGATCTACGGTCTTCATGCTGTAGAGTTACAACTAACTATTATAGCCACAGTGAATGAGTCAATTAGTCATGAAGGATGCTATTGCACTGGTAGTCAATGGATCAACAGTTCAACCAATCGGGAGGCATCCTGTCTATTGCAGCTATGCTCTCTTTCAGCAACCTGTTACAACTCACGTGGAGAGATGCGTTGTCCCTTGAAAGTATGAGGAATTTAGTTAGGAGAGTAACAGCTGGCCCACATATGATTCTTTCCCAATGCATGGTGGCCGATACACCTATGCTTTGATCTTATCTTAATGAAATCACACAAGTTAGCATAAATCAAAGGCCAGAATTCATAACCAGAACAATATTAGACATTTAATTAAGTAAAACAATAATGATGTATACCTTGTCAGGACTGCTGACTAATCTGGAAAAAGGAATGTATATGGTTTATGAAAGTAAGGTGTAACAGGGAAAAATGATGTAATAGGTGTAGTCAAAAAGGGGCATTTCCAGGACCCAACATCTCCCCCCAACTATCCAATTGCATGTCCCCATGCAACAGCTGATTAATTTGATCCTAATTCCGATCCTTGTTCATATTATGCAAGTGAGTTGAAGGAATCAATTTTGAAAATTAAACCATTGGAAACATTGGTTCTTGTGTGACAGCATCTCCTCACCGAAAGCAGTTTTATCTCATGCTGGAAGTCACCATATTTCCAATTGTGTTGGGTCTTCTGAAACAAGATCTTTTCTTTATGCCCTTATCTTAGCATCTTTTTCCTAAGCTGTAATTCCAGCAAACATAAATTTGAAGAGAGTTGGTTCTTGTGCAACAATGTCCTATTGCTTAATTCTTCTTGGCCTGCTGAATTGGTTCAATGTTCCTGAAACAATGAGGCTGTGCCTTGGGATAATTCCTTTAATTGTTTTGCTCCTGAGGGTTTCTATAATGCTAGGTCCGCTACTGTAACTTTATGCCCTTCCATATTAAAAATATCTCCACATTTCGGGCATATTAGTTCTGGTTGTCCTTCATTCCCCTGAATGGACGATAAAATCCCCAATTGGTATGTGGCTTCCACCCTTGACCTTACATATTTATTTGCTTGTTTTTGGCATGTCTCCTTCCATTTTTCTAGTTCTGCACGAAGCATTTGCACCTCCTCCCTTAACAGCTCATTTTCAAACAAAATATTCTCTAATTGAGGGTCTTATACAGCATGTTATTGTGTATTAGCAGGTGGTTGGGGTTTTAAGATGGGACTCCCAGTTTCTACCCCAATAAATTGACCTGCTTCTGCAGTAGTAGTCATTTTAATTTTTCTCCTTTTTTTGGGGCTGGATGTCTGGCCCTCGCTCATTAACCCTTATTTTCTCTTCTAGGGCAAAAAAAATTCTACTGCCTTAGATATAGGGCTAAATCCTTCCTTTTGAACTAAAGTCCTTATTTTAGAGGAGGTTTCCACATTCAGGACTTCTAGATCGCTTTCTGCTGCTGCTTTCTCCTGACATTCCTCTTCTGCTATTCCAATTTTAGCTGCCCCAGTTTCCATCTCCTCTTCACCTACTTCCTCTTCATCCTCAAATCGAACTTCTGGTGTTCTAGTCCTCCCCCCAACTGAATTTGAGGAACTCCAGTCCTCATCCACCAACCTTACAGAGAATTATTGGGGTGGTTTTGGATGAACCAGAAATTGCCCCCAGGTCAGTTTGTTATGTGCCAAGGCCCATGTGATTAATAATTTAATTAGCCCATGACTTGAGAGGGATGATAAGGGGTGTTAAAATTCTTTTAGCGTAATAAGCCATGCGTTGCAAGTATCTAACAAGATAGTATGGCATGTTTAGCAGCTTGTGATAACGCAAATTCGATAAGAGGAAAAATTCATAAGTGTAAATAACACTGTACCTCCCTTCACAAGTGATATACTTTTTTAATAAGAAGGAAACTTGATCCCAAGGACTTGGAAGAGTCTCCAACGTTGTTCATCTGCCCCGTGGTCGAACACTCTCCCCTACCGCTAGGAAATCCTCAGTTGCAGTCGGGTGGCAGCGTTTCTGACTAAACCAGCGCTGCCTGATTCTAGGAAGTCCCGTTCCTTCTGCCAAGATTGCCTCTGAAACATCTACCCTCATGCCTCGAACCTCCGAATGAGTGCTCGTCAAATTTTGAGAAGATTCAAGACCTGTTTCCTCATGAAAACCATTCAAGCGTTGAAAATAATCTGTCCACCCTGCTTCTTGAAAAATAGCGAAGACTTCTCTGTTTTGATATAGATATTCTGATGTTAAAGGCTCATACCTCACAGGGATATGCATCACGGGGGCTTCACTAGAAGGAACTATAATACCACGTTCATTCATATTGCGGTATTAAATATTCATGAAAACCTAAAAATTATATTGCTTATATATTAAGGGGAAAAGGGTTTTTTTATTTAATGTAACAATACAAAAATACTTTGGGGTCTTTTTTATATGGGCGGGCTGACAAATATCCGCCAAATGGAGATGGAGGGATCACGGTAGGATGATAAATTGGGTTGAGGCAAGGCTCAAGCTTACCAGTACGCAGGGAAATCACATCTTGAGGCATGCTTGAGGTCGAGGGGTTTCGTGATGAAGTGGGTTTTTAGTGGATCATAATCGAGAGACAGTAGTCATTGACAGCCAATTATTACCAATAACACTTAGCCAGTTGTTACCAATAGCCTTGGGAGGCTCTAAGCCTCCAAGGCCTATTATAGGCCCTCGATAGGCCTTGGGGGATTGAATACCCAACCACTCGTGCCTATTACAGACCTTGGGAGGTTTAGTAAGCCTCCTGGAGCTTGTTACAGGCCCTGGGCCTTCGATACCTATCCCACAACAGGATTAGTCAGCGATTGGGGAACTGTAACATGCAATCTAAATGTTTTACTATGTGCATTGGCTCTAGTGACATACAAGAAGTGATCTCCTATCTCTTCATTAGACCATTAGATGTTGCAAATCATAATGATATGTGGTTGATTAATTGCATTGTGGGTGAAGTAATGTGGATCCACAATATACATCGAAAGAAGCAAGGTGCATTGTAGAATGCATGTGGGATCATAAGAGGGGTATCATATCAATATACTAGGTAGAAATATAAAGGGGTATAAAAAATGTTAATTGAAAAATTGATACATACAATATCTAGTGAAAATAGGGGTTTTTTAGAATTAGGAAGGAATATTGGGAGGGGGTAAAAAAAATGATTTGGGAAGGTATTTTCCAATATTTAGTGAAATTATGGGTATTGTTTCATATGCCACAATCGAACGTGCTATGATAGCGGTTTATTGAGTGAAGCCCCCGTGATACCCATACCACTGAGCGTTTTGCGAAATATTGTAACAAATACACCAGTTACAGTTTTGAACATCAGACTGACTACATGTAGACATGGTTGATGGATAGTCGAAGTTTGAATTGAGCATTTTTGGAAAGGTGGCATAGTTAATTTTGGAATAAAATTCGTGGCAAGATTATCGCACAAGTCAGGTAGAACGACGGTCAAATCATAAGTATGGGTAACCGCTTTTACGTGATTTTAGTTCAGTTGATTTGTTGTGGATCAGTGACAAGGCTAAATAACAAGTATAAGCATTATTGCTTACAATGTCAATAGATTCCTAATCATGCTTATAGTCAAAATCCATACCTTCAAGATTAGATGCTCAAGCCGCCATTCTGCCATGGCATAATATTTCACAGACGCATCTCTGGTAGAATACACATGTGCCAAGATGAGTTGGACACTGCCAATCAAATTAATATTTGCATTCATGCTGACAGGTTTCTCAGCAGACTGCGATTCGAGCTGTGGAGTAATCATTCAAGTTCGAGTGGGGTCAGATCATTGATGGCGAGAATGTTCCAAAAGATAAACCATCTAGCGAAGTTACAGATGATGAATAAGAGGATTTGAGCAGAGTTCGGCGAAATGTGGCAGAGTTCCAGCTGCAAAAATTTAGAGAAAAGGAAAAAATAGTGGAATAGCAACTGCTAGACTTGGCAGAATAAGAAAGAATAGGGGAGTCCCAACTGCTTGGAAAAAGGAGAAAGTGAAATGGAAATAGCGGAGTCGCAGCTGCTAGACTTGGCGGAATAGGAAAGAATAGTGGAGTCGCAACTGCTTGGAAAAAGGAGAAGGTGAAATGGAAATAGTGGAGTCGCAGCTTCTAGACTTAGCGGAATAGGAAAAAATGGTGGAGTCACAGCTGCTGGAAAAAATGAAGCAAATGGAAAAATGGCGGAGTTACAACTGCGAAAATAGGAAGAATGAGCAAGGTAAGGAGCTGTAGCTGTGCAAAATAAGTAACAGGCGGATTTTCAGCTGGCTGATGAAGGCTAATGAATCATCCATCTTTTTCAAAGAGCCTTATTAAATCAAGAATAATGTAAGGTGCCTGCAATCGTCTATCCCAGTCACGACTGTTGTTCCTCCAATTAATTGTTGCACACAATTCTTCAAAACAAATCTGATCAAATGCAAAATGAAAAATAGATAAAATATAGAATAAAAAATAATTTATTTATGTACAAATTATGTGTGGATATTTTAGTTCCTAAGGATTCATAGGGGTTGAGAAAAATCCCTGCCTTGGCATTAACTGATAGTCTGGATCTGCTACAACCTGTGAAATGAAAGCATCCTTTGAGATCGGTTTGTGATACAGCCATAGTCGATGACCATTTGCGAATAATAGTGTCTTGTTTTCATCAATGGTGATCAATCGGACTGTTCCATTGTCAAATACACGATCTATCTGATAAGGTCCCATCCAACGAGTGAGTAGCTTGCTTTTGAAATCCCTCTTAAACCGTGAATCATATAACAGAGCCCAGTCTCCTTCCTGGAAGACTTTCTTCTTTATGAATCTGTCATGCCACTTAGAGCGCTCCTGTTGGATTAAAGTTGTATGATTTACTGCTGCTGTGCACTTTTCATCTAATTCATTAAGCTGATTCAGTCGGCTCCTCTGTGCTTCTGATAAATCAAGATTTGCTTCTACGGCTGTCTTCAAAGTTCTAATTTCAAATTCAATTGGGAAAACAATATTCTTACCATATACCAATTCGTAGGGGGGAAAACCAGTGGTGTTACGCCATGTAGTGCGATAGGCCCATAGTTCCTCTGAAAGTCTCTAAGCCCAATCCTTACGATGGCTCTTCACTGCCTTTGTCAAAATAGCCTCGATGACCTTGTTTGAACTCTCCACTTGACCATTAGCCTGTGGAAGATATGGTGTGGTTATTCTGTTCTGAATATGAAATTTTTGTAGCAGTGCTTACAGTTTATGAGACACAAACTACGGTCCACCATCTATGACGATTTCCTTGGGTACTCCGAACCGAGTAAAAATTTCTTCATACAAGAAATCAATCACAGCCTTATCATTAGCCTTAACCAAGGCTACATCTTCCACCCATTTGGTCATGTAATCTATGTAAACCAAGATGTGAACTTTCTGCTTGGAGGGAAGGTTGATAGGCCCTACAAAATCTAGAGCCCATCTGTCAATTGGTTCAACCACGAGCTATGGCTGCAAAGGAATTTCATCTAATCTGTTGGGTTGGCCCATCCTTCGGAAACTATCACATGCCTGAACATACTTCTTTGCATACCTGAACAATGTGGGCTAGAAATAACCCATTCCAAAGACCTTATGAACTGTCCTTTTATCAGCAAAATGTCCCCCACAGGGCTCATCAAGGGAAGCCTTAAGGATACTGAAAAATTTCATCTTCTCTAACACATCTTCTGATTTCTAAATCAAGCCCTGTGTAGAAAAGATGTCCATCAATCCACCAATACCTAGCACTCTGTTGTATGATTTTTCTTCTTTCTCTCTTTGACAGATGTGCTGGTAGCTTACCTACAGCCAAAAAGTTAGCAATATATGCGTACCATGGGGAATGAGTTGATACTGTAAACGAGTGCTCATCAGGGAAGTAATCTTCGATTGGTAAATTGTCATCACTGTTAGTAAGTCGAGATAAAAAGTCTGCATCAACAATTTCATTTCCTGATCTATCAATAATTGTGATATCAAATTCCTGTAACAGTAACAACCATCTAGTAACTCTATAATTCATAATTGCTTTATTCATTGAATATTTGATGGCGGAGTGATCAATGTGCACAAAAGTGGAGTATCTAGTAATGTAGTGTCCAAAATTTGTTGATGGCATAAAATATGGCAAGGAATTCTTTTTCTGTGATAGTATAGTTTAGTTCAGCATGAGATAAGTTCTTACTAATGTAATAAATTGCATAAGGAGCATTACCTTCCCACTATCCCAAAACTACTCCAATGGAAGTGTTTGAAGCATCTGATGAAATATGAAAAGGCAGAGCCCAGTTGGGCCCGCGTAAGATGGGTGTTGTAGACAGCCTTTTATTTAGCTCAGTAAACATTGTTTGTCATGCATCATTCCACACAAATTGTGCATCCTTCATCAACAAAGTAAACAAAGGAGAAGCTAGTTTGAAAAAAATTTCTATGAACCTTCTATAATAGCCAGCATGCCTTAAGAAGATACGTACATCCTTTTGTGTTCCAGGAGTTGGTATGTTTTCAATTACCTTGATTTTGGATGGATCTACCTGGATGCCATCAGAAGAGATGAAGTGCCCCAGAACTATGCCTTCGGTCATCATCATATGGCACTTTTCAATGCTTAAAGAGAGTTGGGTTTTTTCACAGCGTGTCAAGACCTTTTCTAAATTTTTCAGTGCTTCTTCATAACTATCACCATATGGAGTAAAGTCATCCATAAAAATATCCATGCAATCATTTACCATATCTGAAAAGATTCCAATCAGTGCTGTCTGAAATGTGGTTGGTACAGTACTCAATCCAAAAGGAATCACCCTGTATGCAAAAGTGCCCCAGGGATAGGTGAAAGTGGTTTTGTCTTGGTCTTCTGGAGCAACCTAGATTTGGTTATATCCATTAAAGCCATCCAGAAAAGAAAAATACTTGTTCCCAAACAAGGTATCAAGGACCTGATCAATAAAAGGTAAAGGGAAGTGGTCTTTCTGCATGGCTTTATTCAATTCTCTATAATCCACATAGACCCTCCATTTCCCATTCTTCCTTGGCACAATCACGAGTGGAGAGACCCACTCACTGTCTGAAATCGGATATGTAAATCCTACTTCCAAAATTCTTTTGATATCCTCTTTCACCATGTCTCTTAGGTTCGGGTTCATCCTTCATTGTGGTTGACACACAAGCGTAGAGTTGCTCTTGATGTAAATATGATCGGTGCACAGATTAGAAGGAATACCCTTCATGTCTGTGTACTCCCAAGCAAAAGCTCCTCTAGGGTGTTTCAGCAGAGTGATTAGTTGTTCTAGCTCACTGGGTGCAAGGTTTGGATTTACTTTTATTGTTTTCCCTCTCTCAATTTCTACTGGTACACTTTTCGAATTCTAGAGTACTGGAATTATACTGGCATCACTGACTAGAGTTTCTTCTATAATATTTTCTTGTGTTGCTTCATCTAACTTACTGTTAAGAATCTAGTAGACATGTTTGTTGACAGACGTGGGCTCACTAATGAAACTATTCATGGCATCATCCTCTATTTCATCTTTAAATGTTAGGGCTCTTCCTATCATTAATAATGGCTGAGCACCCTCCTCTTCTTCCTCCAATTCTACCCAAAGTGGAGTTTCAGCTTATGTGCTTGGTCGAGCTGGAGGATATAATGTGAGGCTTTTGATCTCAGTCCCGTCTGAGATGGTCATAGATCCTGACCGACAACTGATACAGGCATCTGATGTGGCCAACCATGGTCTTCCTAGGATCAGTGGATGTCCCCCCAACTGGGATTTCGACTGTAACACCAAGAAATCCGCTGGGTATTCCCACGAGTCAACCGAGATTATGAGGTCGTCTAGGATCCCCTCATGCTTAATTGTTGATCTGTCAGCAAGTTCTAAAATAGTATGGGTCGACCGAAGGTTATTGAGTCCAAGCTTCTTCACAGTTTCTATGGTCATAACATTAATAGCCGCGCCTAATTCTACTAAGACGTTGGGGATTTGTGTGTTTCCTATGTGAACTAGCACAGTAGGATTTCCAGGGTCATCATACTTTTCCACAGGATTCTTCCCCATTATTAATTCAGAAATTTTTCCCAATACGTGGACAGTGGGAGGATCCCTAAGCTTTTTCCCTGGTTTCTTGACACATAAGTCTCTAACAATCTTAGCATAAATGGGCATGTCATGGAGGGCTTGTAACAGTGGAATTTTGACATACAATTTTTTCAATTCTCCTAAGAGATTGAATTGAGGTTGCTCCACTATTTTCTGCAAGGCCAATCATTCAGGGTATGGTGGCTCTCTCATCAAATGTGTAGGTTGTGCTTCATCGTGTGCCACTTTCTGAGTTTCAGCCACTATTTCGGTAGGAATGTCAGTATCCTCAATAATCGGGATTGCTGAATGAACAATATTCTGATAGTGTTGATTCACTCCAGTTTCAGTCACCGGGGATGGAACGTCCTCAGTGATGATAGGTTCCACTACCCTCCCTGATCGTAATTGTATATCATTGTAGGGAACTTGGGAAATGGAATACGCAGGCATGTTGGCAGTCTCAAACTGATGGACTTCTTTATTGTTTGGGTTTGGGGTAGGTTGTGCAGGTAGCTATGGTCGAAGTGGTGCATTTGTAGGTGCGGAATTATTTTGGAATTACAGTTGTGGCTGTTGGTATTGTTGGTGACGATACTGTTGATATTGAGTTTGGTGATGGGGAAAGTTATTTCCTTGGCAAGAATTTCTCCAGTTGGAATTCCAAGGAGCTTGATTGTGTGATTGTTTTGACCATGGTGTCCAAAAATTAGGATTTTGCATTTGGTTCTGAGATGGATGCCAATGGTTACTAGAATAATGTGAAGGGAATTGTGTATTCATATTATTCATATTGTTCATGCCATTCATATTATTCAGAAAAAATGATGGGTCTTGATTCATACCTTGATTGTGAGGCTGCCATGGTTTCTTTTGTGTAATGAAGTCAGCCTATTCCACATCTGAAGTAGATGTCTGCATTGCCTTAACCTTGGGTAGTGAGGGGCATTCCTTAGTGTCATGCTCCAACTCACATATCCTACACATCTTTGCTTTGTCCAACGGACACTCCTTCAGTGGATGCTTTTTCCTACATTTAGGACAGAATACACCAAGTGTAAGGTCGTCTACAACTTGCCTCTGTTTCTCTCTTAAGAGATCTAACTCTGAGGAAATGGAGCTCATCATATCAGTTTTAAAATTCTCCAGCAAGTTGCATGTCTCTGCTCGAGTGGCTCCTCCAATAGTTGACTTCTGTGTCCTAGTGAAGACATCCTGATCTCGATCCTTGTCTCGTTTGTTAGTTTTAGAGGATCCCCTTGAGTACCTTCGACATAATTCAACAATATTCTGGAAGGGTTATTTTGAGATGTCCCCTTTTCCCAACATATTCAACATATCAGGGCAATATTGTCTAATTCCTCATAGTAAAATAATCTTATGTACATCTTCTCCAATCTCAGTGTGTTTAGACCTTTGTAAATTGTACAACAATCTTTCCACAAAGTCTTCCAATCTCTCTTCTTCATTCTAAACCATTTTAAACAACTCCTCCTTTCTATCCCTGGTTCTATAATATTCTTGATATTTAGAGAGGAAGGTGTTTTTCATTTGGTCCCAAGTGATAATGGTCTCACGACCTAGACTCATGAACTAGCGCAAGGAATTTCCTTTTAGGGTGGTTGGGAATAGTTTAAGCTTCTGAGCACTGGAGGTGTAATCATAACTCTGATAGAGGATATCAAACTCAAAAAGAAACTCATCAGGGTCCTCAGAAGATTTACATGGAAATTCGGGAGAACTGATGGTGAGATGTCTTTCATAGGAGATGCTCCAGGTGTCTGGAGTATAGGGAATTCTAATGTGGCCACAGTGTTACCAGGCCAATTATCTTTCACTTCTTCTTCCCAATTCTCTCGGTGCTCATTCTCACTTTCCTGTTCTCTATTAGCCATGAGTTTAGTCCAGAAATTAATGGATTCCTTTATTCGTTCTTCCTCTACCTTGGTGTCTGCTTCTTTCCTCCTCTCTTCTTCTTGCCTCCTCTCTTCCTCTACTATTCGGAGAGTCTCCAACCACACTTCTTTAGTAACTTTGGTTCCGTTGATATGATAAATCTCCTCTCTATCCAGTACACCCACAGCACTTCTCTTATCTTCAGGAGGTTTATTTTCTGCAACAGGAGTTGAAGGTCCCATTGTATTCTCCACTGTTGATGTTGAATTCTCAAGATGGGGAGGAACATGATTTCCTCTTCCTGTAGACATCCGCAATGGTCTGGTAGAAGAATCATCCTTAGCAATTATATCGTCGATGAATGTTGCTCTTCCCAGACCTGCATTATGACCTCGACCTTGTCCACCTACAGTGTTAGTATTCAAAGGGGGTTCCTGATTTGTTTTTATTGTATTCATGCATGCTGTAAATGAATAAACTAAAATGAAATAAAATAAAACCAACTACTAGCTATGTCTATCTATTACCATCCCTGGCAACGGCGCCAAAAAGTTGGTCACTCTATATGTCAATTAATTACAACCAGCATACAGAATGCTCAATATAAATTGTCAAATGCACGGAGGTTTTTTATTTCAATGGCAACGAGCACAATCTATGCATAAACACTTTCAGTAGTTGATCAAGTAAATGGAGATAATAATCCTACCTATCTTCCTAGCCAAACTCAGTCTGTAAAGAAAACTAATCTAACTCATACATCTAGGAATTCAAAGTGCAGCTACCTTCCTACAGAAATCGACCTAGCAATTATTGATCTAAGAACATAAATGAACTAGATTACTTTTGCAAGAAGTTAAATCCTATAATTATCAAACTATAGTATTCAATCTTTACCACAATGATCCATCTAGTAGCTACCGTTACTGAATCACAATCTACCTATTATAATGAATTAATTGAAGATACAACAGCAACCAAAAATTAAACATAAGTTTGAACTCTAAATTGACAACTATTGGAAATCCTAGAAAGCATAAATGATTGAAAGGAATGGATCTGAGCTTGGTTCTAATAGTTGTTGAACACACATGCATTAATCAAACTAACCTACACAGTCGACTATCACACCACGCAGTTACAACTATTCAGGATGCAAAGAATAAACTACCAATAAAGAATGCAATCATAAACTCTTTGTTGTAGCTATCAGAAATACACTTAATGCAATTCCACAACACACAATAGAAAATGAATAAATATAACTACCTCTTAACTCGGCAATCTCTATTAGAAGGCAGGCCCTGGACTTCTAACAGATACACCATGAACTACCACGAATTGAGACATAGAAATGGAAATAACTCTACTCTTCATTAAAAGATGGTAATACACAATATCAACCTCTGTTACAACCTGTACAAAATGGAAATTGTCCCACCCCAAACTTAGAAAGCCTTCCCGAATTTATAAATGAGGAATACAGTTCGTGTTCCACTAATTTTGTGCAGCAATGAAGATCTACGGTATTCATGCTGCAGTGTTAAAGCTAACTGTTACAACCACAATGAATGAGGTCGTTAGTCATGAAGGATGTTGTTGCATTGGCAGTCAATGGATCAAAGGATCAACCAATTAGGAGGCGTCCTGTCTTTTGCAGCTATGCTCTATTTCAATGACCTGTTACAACTCATGTGGAGAGATGCGCTATCCCTTTAAAGTATGAGGAATTCAGTTAGGAGAGTAATAGTTGGCCCACGTATGATTCTTTCCCAATTCATGGCAGCTGATACACATGTGCTTTGATCTTATCTTAATGAAATCACACAAGTTAGCATAAATCAAAGGACATAATTCAAAACCATAACAATCCTAGGCATTTAATTAAGTGAAACAATAATGATGTATACCTTGTCAGGACTGCTGATTAATCTGGAAAAAGGCATGTATATGGTTTATGAAAGTAAGGTGTAACAGGGCAAAATGATGTAATAGGTGTAGTAAAAAAGGGGCATTTCCAGGACCCAACAGGATTCACCTAGCTAGAGCCACATTAGTTGATACATTACTTTTATAGCTTCTTGATCTTGATCCACTTTAACCATCCTCTATTCTAATTCAAATACGGAAGTGAAAATCATTGGGAGAATTTGAGTTGTGGACTATCCCTACAAGTCCGTTGGATTAAGGGCAACACCAATCAAAGGCATCCACTTTACTGGTTGTCCATTAGAAATAGATGGATTTGATTTTTCATAAATTTGAAGCTATACTTCTTCATGTGGCCTATTTGCATGGTGCTACTTCAAAATCATGGCTTGTGTGGCCTTTGTAAAAAATGGAACCACATTAGTACATTCCTGGTAAATACTCAACATGGCTCTGCATTGCTCCAGATTCGTTTCTAACTATTGGACTTGCACCATGATTGAGATATTATATAAAGGGGAGGAGGAGGGAGTTCTTAGAACAATATCACGGAAGTCCTCCCCACCCCCTAATTCTTCCATGACTACCTCTAAAAGGGTGCTTTCTTCAATCGAGCATAGTACTCGAATATGATACTTTTGGGGATAATAGTCAATACTACCTCCTGCTTCTTGGTTTTCTTACTGTCAAGACCACACAAGGGAAGAAACAGTATCAAAAATGTCCCCTATATCGTACTTCATAATTTTCTTTACTTGTTTTTATGTCTCAACTAGTTGATTTTATATAACCTCATGAGTGACTACGATACTAGGCATATCCTATAGGGTCCTCGGCTTATCATCATCAATGGTGATGACTAATTCATAGAATCCAGGAAGTATTTTTTAGTCTTGTCTACGGAACCCAATTCATGATTGGATCCAAAGTCCTTTAATTCTTATATAAATGGGTTTTTTGAAGGATCTAATAAGGTTTTAATTGTGACCTGATGGGAACTGCTATACTAGGCATGGAACAATTTTCAGTGGGTATGGGTTCAAAGGTAGGACCACCCTTTGCTTCTTTTGCATGGTCCGTTGCAGAAATTATGTGACAAACTGAATATAGTATTTGAACTCCTTACCAATTATTTGAGATGAGTTAGGGGGGGAGGATAAAACTATAGGGATCTCTGGCACAAGGGGAGGTTCTACCATTTCGCTATTTAATCTTGACTCCAGGTATTTCTCCACAACTTAATGACTCATATTCCATGTCACTTTTTCTTTGGCCATTATCTGCTTCTATTGCATATTTCTAGTAGTGATTTATAGTAGAGTGTAGGTGGTACCGTGTGAACATTTAGATTTATGCATGTTAGACCACTGTGATACCTCCCTATCAAATACCTTCTCAATCAAATACTAGGGTAGATAACTAACATTGAAATCTCAAGATTAATAACATAGGGTCGCAAAAATATGTTGTCCTTATTCATGCCAAACCAATATTTTCCTTCATGTGTATCATAGAGACCTTGGGGAATTCACAAAAAAGGGGTGGCGATCGAAATCATTTGATCACACCACTTCCAAACTATAGCATCATTAAACACAACATTTTTTGGTGTCGATGTGGCTCTTCCATGGTTCAAACCATAGTTCCAAAACACTTTTCTATGTATCTAGTGATAACTCCCAAGCCTTACGAGGTTGCCACTTCCACATGGAAAATTCCACAAGAAGGTATCCAAAAAATAAGTAGATGGAAAACACATGGGAATTTGTGTAGGCCTTGAGAAGCTCATCTAGGAAAAATATTCACCAATTCAATTAAACTCCATGGGTTAGAGTTCGGCTATAGAGAGTGTGTTTAGGGTGCAATCACCCTTGGTATACTTCCTCATAAACCTATGGTATATCAACTATTAGATTAATTTAACCAATGGGTTGTTAATGAGAGACATGATATCTCCACACCCACCTCTCATGCTTCAATACATATTGTAGAGGTTGCGATCATCCTTCGTTAGTTCTTCCAACAATTCCACAATTGAATCATCATCTATCATCCGAGTAGCAGTTGTGATATACAAATTGAAACAAGAAAATTTCCAGGGACAACAACTTCCTAAACATAAACTAACTGAAACATAATCTTCTTAAGTATCCTCTTAAGTGTAGATTGATATTCCCACATTACTTTGGGTACATGCTGATCTCAGTCATTTTTATTAGCAAAGAAAACCTTAGTCAATATAGTCTCCAAAATATTATTGAAAGCTTCCACAGTACCATTTTCTTGAGGATTATATATACTTTACTTATGATGATATATTAGAAACTCCCTGGTGAGAGTTGTAGTATTTGTTCTCATAAATTGAATCCTTTGGCGACTAGTTAGACTTATAGGACATCCAAACTAGGTGATAGTATTTTCAAATATAAAATGAGTTGCATCCTCTATAGAACAATCATGCACAAGCTCAGATTCTACCCACCTTATAAATTAATCAATTGCAATAATAATATATCTATCTTTGGAATGGAGAGTGAGTGGATTAATGTGACCGATAAAATCCATGTTCATTTTTCAAGCCATTGTAAAGAACAAATTGGATGGAGAGGAAGTTCATCTCTTTGATATGGTCTTTCAACCAATTGGCATGCCATATGTGTTCTTGACATAGTCCTTAGAATCCTTTAACACAATTGGCCACCATAATCCAATTTGGAATATCTTCCTTGTTCTGGCCTTTCCACCCACATGACCTCTCACCACTCTTTCATAACATTCCATTAAGATATTCTAGAATTCATGGTCCATAACATACTTGCACGAAATCCCATACTATCAGTAATAGGTTTTGTGTATCAAGGTCCTTGATAGGGATCAAAGGGCTAGGTGGCTCTTATTCCTTCTTCTTCAAAATTCATTATCTCATTCTTCAAGTTGATGATAGAATAACTCGCAAGTGCCCAATCTATCCCATGTAATGAAGGATAAGGATCGGCCTTATCCATTATCTCAATTACTTCAAAGGACTCTAACATTTTTACCCCTACTAGATAACATTCCACTTTCTCCAGCCTCCCTATGGGAAAGATGCTATATTTATTAACCATGTGTAATTGGATAGGAGGGTACACCAATGGAGGGATACATATATCCTCCCAAGACTTCTTAGGAAGTACATTAACCTCGAGTCCGATATGAGACTAGCATGATATCGTTATTGTCATATCCATCTACCTAAGCATATAACCTCAATTCCCCCTGGGACAACTTCTTGCTACTCTTGATTATGTTAGATTTCCTTTTCATGAGATTCAATGAGATTATGTCAGCGTCTTCCTTGGTCCCAATAAGATTCGGAAGAGTGCTTTGCACCTCATGCTTTAATCCTTTATCTTCTAGTATATCAAAAAATAAATTAAACCTGAGGCTAATGAGTTGTGGATTTGGACCCACACTTTGAGATCTGCTGTGTCTCAATTCTATAGGTGACGAAAGGGATGTCATATGTTGAAATATTTCATTGGAATTTTTTAAAATTCCAATTTCTAAATAGGGTTGAATCATGGTTCCTTTGGACCTTCTTTCTAAATATTTGGAATCTCAAGCGAACTACTACCATTCAAGCCCCACCATGAGCGACAAACATTGATGGTGGGTCCTGCTACACTATTAACATCCCAATATTTTCATTTAATCAAGTTTGTTGGCCTTTTCTTATTATGTGTTCCTATTTCACAATAAGTTCTAGGCAATCATGAGTATTGTGGGTATTCACCCAATAGTGAGAACACCGTGGAAACTAGGGAAAAGGGAAGTCCCTAGCTACACGACTGACCTCATTACAATTATGACATCAAATATCTCCATCTTGGACACCTTTTCTCCCTCCACTATAATCACCACCTCATCCTTGTCCTCTTCTTCTCATTTCTTGAAGTTGCATATTATCAGACACTTAGAATGAAGAATGATCCAATATTTCTACCAACACATCCAAGGCTCTACATTTATCCATGCAGTGGGTGGTAGAACCACAAAAATTGCAATACACAATTCTAGGAACATCGAAATAATTTTGTAGAATAGGAAAATGCCTAGGTGGGTTGATACAAATGGGTATTGGTGGCCACCCACCTATTTCACTGCTCAAAACAGTTTTTCCAGATAGGTAGTTTTTATGGTTTCTCAGAGCCAAAAGTTCTGGGGCCATTTTGAGTCGTTAAAAGAAGTATTTTGGTGATGTAGAAGGCACAATTGTATTTGAAGGTAGGTATGTACATCCCAAATATGTTCTTCTCAGCTATACCTTTCTATTAAGCTACCAAACTCCCTAAATGAATATCGTATGCAAAAGTTATGCCCCCAGAACATTAACGTATCAACTAAACCACCTCAAGACCTACAAACCTTTTTATGGATGATCTCATAGGGTTAGGTTTCTGGATTTTAAGGTTTTCACCCTCATGCTTGTGATAAATAATCCCTTTTAGCCTCTTTTTATAATCATCTTGTGACAAATGAGCATAACCGCCACATCTCTTTTCAAAGATAAAGGTACCACCATTCTAGCTGCTTTTATTTTACAATATGTTATGTTTCATTCATTTAATAGAATCTGAGTTCATTATATCACTGTGTTCCTTTCATTATATCTATGTATATGGTTCTATATATGCTCTTTCATTTTGTTCTCATAGAAATATGTATCAATGTAATTAGAGAAGAACACACTTTTGTCATTTCTTCGTGCATGTCCCCGATGATGTCAGGAGATAGACAGTTGGGTGTGGAATTAGTTAACGTTGAGAAAGATCACTTTTAATGGCCCAATATTCCTTCCATGGTCGAGGAAAATAGAGAAGGATGATTAGGATATCCTATCGTGATGTTGCTCAAAGAATCTCTCACGCGACAGAGGAATGAGATGATGGACACTTTCACCCAAATCCTTTGACAGATGCCAGCAGCAACAACGATGGGATCATCAAGAAGTCACTTATAAAAAATACACACCCTTCAAGGTACAAGTTAACTTTGATATCCATTTATTTGAAGGCCTAATCAATGCCAATGCCCTAGATAAATGGTTGAGTCTGTGTTGGCTGGATTTTATGACTATAGGCCAACTAAGGAGATTAAGACCACAAAGGTTGCTTACTGCAGCTTTGGGTATGTTTAACTTAGATCAATCTTGCAAGTTATGATCTTGCTACCATCTTAGTTTTATCCTCTTAAGGAGAATGTGATTGCCTAAAATCAAATAAATATTTCCTATGTTAATCTAAAAGTCAAACTACCTCCTAATGCCAACTTCTAAGTTTATGTTATCCTAGTTTTGCTTTCGTAATGAAAGTCTCTGTTTTCGTTTTGTTTAGATTTATGAACAAGAAATTGTCTTAAGATCCTAAACAGTGAATTAAATTTAAAATCTATTTAACACCTGTTAAATTAAACTAGAAAAAATTAAGCTAAAAAAAACTTAAATCAAATCTAATCTACTCTTCCTATATCAACTCAGAGCAAATCTATTTAACTATATTAACTATCTATTGACAATTATAAATAACACAGATAAATGAATGATATAATTTCTGATAGAAAAACTATCAGAGTTCATATCATTTATAATCTCTCTGTTTAATAAGATTTTACGATAACAATACAGATGTGATCGAATAACAAGTTATTAAATATGATACTACACAATCAAAATTATCAACAGAAATTGAATGAAATGACTTTTATAGTATTTGTATCAAACAGAAAATGTTGTGCGTAATAGCATTGATACAATTACAACACAGCGTAAGTGTATTCAGATTAATTTGAGAAAATACAATATCGAAATATAGATATGTATATGTATCAAAAACTGACAATACAAAGTGATACCAGTTTCAAATACATGCTCGACAACATCCAGGAAGGACACTTCAACAGGATCGTAGCAGCAAAACAGTCTATCTTTTCAATATACAATTTAATCAATAATACTCCCATCATTAGAGTCGTGTCTCATCCATTCTGCAAATAAAAATGATACAAAATGGAAAACAAAATAAAGAAATCCAAGTTTCTTTCATTCTGTCCAGACCTCCCCCTTCTAAGCCAAATGTTTTCGGTTTATATAGGCCCTGGAGACCAATAACCCCTTGCTAAAAAGCAGCTGCAACCGTTATCTCCTCAACGAACTAGCGGATTAAATTTATCGTTCTTGTTCATTTAGATCATCACGCCCTCAGTAAAGTTCTGGTTATTTCTATTATCTTCATTGTGGAAAAATCTGACATGGTAAAACTGATTTGCATATTCTCTTATGTTTCTCACAAAAATGATTCCGGCAGTTTCCTTTGTGTGAATTTGAACGAACTGGTTTTATGCCAAGACAAATCGTATCTCATTTGCCTTTATGATAAACCTGCACAATCACAAGAAATATAACGTAAATTAGAGAGAAGTCCATTCATTAAGAAATCCATCGTAAAGGTCAAAGAATTTTCCCTACAAATTGAGTTGAAATGGTGAAATATTAGAGTTTGTTTATCAACGCGGATTGATAGCCAAATATTTATGTGATTTTGGTACACAAGAGAACGCGTAATCCTTCTCTGTAATGAGTTAATATGATCTGGTATCCCGCGATCTCATGCAACTCAGTATGCAACAATATGATGGCGATTTGTTGTAACAATGACCCTTGTTTGCAGCTCGTTAATATATTTGATCTCTATCGTAAAACAATTATATCATTTGGTTGATGAAATGAAGACACGTAGTTGCATATTCAGTGGACAGGTAAACCCATCTCACCGAGCTAGAACCCTATTTCATTATGACCTGATGACATATTCAACGAATTATTTACTGAGTTGCCAACTTAATAACCAAATATGGCGTGTGATAAAATCGTGCCAAACTCTGGATGATCTGGTGCAATTTTTATGGCATGATTTTTTCCCCATATCTGGAAATTAATACAGTCTCTGAATTCTCGACCAGTTAGTTACAACCCATTTTGATTTTGTAAAACGTGAAACTCTCTCAATGTTGAGCTGGAAGACCAAATTCTGGAAGCTGATAACAAACTTAAGTCGCTTCTTCCTTCGTTCTCATTCATATGATGTATCCATTACAAAATACGGCAATCAATACTTCAAATATCTGAAAAAGTGATCTTTTTAATGTATCCCCAGTTCTTTTGAATATTTTCTTTTGTTTTGGCTTATATAAGAGTAACTCTAAATATCATAAATGGACTGACACCGTAACTTTGGACATATTTCATGCATTGAGTTGTATGCACATAGCAATCTCAAAATTTAAAAACATGTCTTCCTCGTACCTACCAAAAGATGACAATAATGAAATTTAAAAACATCATCATATAATAAATCTTCAACGTGAATACGTAGCCCATATACATAAAATGATGGAAGTAACTTCATTGACTTTAGTATTAAGCTGAAATTTTATTAAGATTCTTTTCCCTTTTTAGTCTGAGTTTTTAGTCTCAGTTGTAGGCAAAGACTATATGTTCCGCTACTAGGTATTAATTAGTATGATTATATTCAATTTACAAAGGATAGAGTAAAGTTGAAAATATTTTTTTATTTAATTTTAAATTTTAATCAAATTTATTTCATATTTGTAAAAATATGATTGGCTAAAAAGATTTGATGGAACTATTTTTATCATTGCCACGATAAGTTGAAAAAGAAAAAGAACAGAAAATAAACCATACTTTGAAATTGGTATCTTATACTATGTAATATTTAACACAAATGTCCAACAACAAATAATTGATTTGGTAATCCATGCCTCGACAAGTGGCAAACATACTCACCATCACCGACCTCAAGAAATAATCCATGCTTAACCAAGTGGCATAGATGCTCCCCATCACCGACCTCAAGAAGAAATAAGTTGTGAATGACCATAACCAACAACCCATAACTGGTATGGACTCGAAGGATGGAGCATTTGAGGACTGCAAATTTGGGCTAAATTTTTTTAACGAGAGGTAAGTTTTATTGAATCAATTGAACATTTTCTTGACTCTTTTGCAGTGCTCACCAATTTTTTGTTGAAGAAATTCAGAATAACACTCCGAGAAAGGTTTGCATGCGAGCCTTAAAAAGTCCATTTTTTTCCCAATTTAAATGCCCCTTATCCTAATACCATCACAATGCCCCCATTTCCAAGTCCGTCGAAAGAGCTTATTAAGATCTATTCAATAAAATAATATTCACTTAGACACGTGATTAGTGTACTGCAGATTTCAAGAGGAACAAGGCATGGACATATTTAGTGACTATCTACTTCGGTTTATTAAAATAAGTGAACAGATGTTTGATGTTTGATGTTTGTGTTTTGTGGTTTAGTAACAGTTTCTAATTTTATAGATCATAATTCTTTTTGTGGTATGACTTTGTATATTTGTAATATCCATGGAGTTTCAACATATTTGTATTGAGATGGCATTTGGGGATTTCTATGAGAGCATAGCGCCATAAATTCTGAGGCTGGATTGTTGAGCAGATTGATTTAGATTGAACTTTCAATAATTGTAGGGCCTGGGAAATGTTATTGATCGTGCTAGTGATTTACTCAACGTGGGTTTCGCCGTTTGGGTTTGGGTTTATTGAGGAGCCGAAAGGAGGTTTATTTGTTACAGACCTCATTGTAGACATATTTTTTTCAATGGACATTATTATGACCTTCTTCGCAGCTTACCTAAACAGAAGAACATACTTGCTGGAAGAGGATCACCACAAAATTGCTAAAAGGTTAGTTGATTTTTCAATTTTCAAATCCATGAAGAAGATGATGATCATCTTTCCTTTATAGAATAAACTTGAAACTGCAATCAACAGAAATTTCACTCTTTATAAAGCACCATCTCATCATCTTCCTTTGTTGTTCGCATAGGTATATTTGTACATGGTTCATATTTGATGTGTGTTCCACAGTGCCCTTTCAGGAACTTAGTCTAATATTCAAAAGGAAATTCAGGTTAGGGTTCTCCTATAATTCTCTTAAATCTAATTTGTCTAAGTTAAATACCAAGAATTCTATTTTTCCTTAATTCAGTGGAAGGTAGTCTATAATTGCAAAAAGAACTGACCAGCACTATGAATTTGAAGTCGTATTGGCTTAACTGTGCAGTTAACACTATTTGCGATTCACTGTGCTGGATGCTTTTATTATCTACTTGCTGCTAGATATCGTGATCCAAGCAGGACATGGATTTGTGATGTAATTCCAACTTTCGTTAAAAAAGGTCTATGGGTTCATGTTACTGCAATCTATTTTTCCATTACCAGTCTGACCATTGTTGGGTATGGAGATCTGCATGCTCAAAATACGAGAGAAATGATATTTGATATCTTCTATATGTTATTCAATCTGGTTTTGACTGAATACCTCATAGGAAACATGAAAAATTTAGTTGTACATGACACAAGACGGACCAGAAGATTTGTAAGTAATATATTTCGAGTAGATTTGTGTATGGAAAAGTTATAACTACATATTCTGTCTTTTCAATGCAAAATTGCTAGGTAATATGAGGATTCCACTTCCATTTTAATTGCATAGGGACACAATTTAGGCAGCTTCGATATTTGCTTTTAGGAATCAACTGCCATTCGAATTGCAAGAGCAAATGTTTGCACATTTATGCCTGAAATTCAGGACCGAGGGCTTGTAGCAAGAAAAGACATTGAATGATCTTCCAAAGGCCATCTGTACAAGCATTGCAAACATCTTGTTTTTCCCTAATGTTGAGAAAGTGTATCTTTTCCAAGGAGTGTCAAATGATTTCCTTTTCCAGCTGGTAATAACTCCCTAATTATGATAAAAATACCATTTTGTTGGTCTTTGCTAGTGGGCTTCTGTGCAAAAAAAAATGACCTGATAGTTATCCTATGTTTGGAAGGTTTCAGAGATGAAGGCAGAGTACTTTCCCCAAAAAGAGGATGTCATTTTAAGGAATGAGGTGTTGAGATATTGTAACTTCAAAGAATATTATATTTGTACTTTATTATTCCGGAGATGTTTCACTCCTCCGTGAATATCTTATTGTATATCCGGAGATGTTTATTCCTCCGTCGGAATGTGGTAACTCGGGTTATTAGACTTTCCCAGTGGGGGTCGGCCCCTGTATGTGTTATGTGGTTCAAAGGGTTATTAGACCACCCTAGAGGGGTCAGCCCAGTTAGTTGTAGTGGGGTATTTAACCCATTGGTTAAATACGAGCCTACGTGTACTTGTGTAAAAGATATGTCAGAGTAGTGTATAAATAGAGGAGGTGTGTTCCTCATTTGACACACTCACACACTTGAGAGAAAGGCGCACTTGTGGAGGAGAGGTCCGTTATGGTGGAGGAGGAGATCATATATTTGGTTTTCATCTTTGTATATTGCTGGTCATCTATATTGAGGAAGCTTTACTGGGTTTTCTACCCCATGAGGGTTTCCCAGGATAAATCTATGTCTCTTGTGTTTATGCTATGTTTGTTGTTTCTTCAGTGATCCTGTATATGCTATTATTGTGAAATGGAATGTAATGCTGATATTTTCTGTCTTAGCATATTAAATCTTAACATGGTATCAGAGCTAACCTGAAGGAAGGCAAGGTATGGCACTTATGACACTTGCTTTACTTACGACAATTTGAAGGTTAGGGTTTTACATAGCAAAAACCAGTCATCGTGGAACTTTCGCTATAAATCCATTTCTGCAACGTTTCAGGGTCTGAAAAGTTTACAGGTCGGAGATAACATCCCCAGGTACCTTGTGTCCAAAGGGAACCCTCAGATTCGTTGTACGTTATGAGTTATGATTAGTACAAGTTAGGGTTTCTGCCTCTTCCAGATCTCAGTCTACATCAGGTAATCTTGGAAAAAAGGTCATAACTTGGGCTAGGAAGCTCCAAATAAAATATCGTAAAATGTGACACGTAGTACACAGACAGTACTATCTCAGAAAACGTTTTCAGAGGCCGAAGGTGAACCAGTGACACGTGGCACACCCTACAAGTTTGATCTCCTGTTTTATCCCATAAACAGGTCACATTGCGACACTTGGCATAAATCTCTCTCAGAGAGTCCAATTGAGGTCAGACCTATCAGGATAGAAAGATAACAGGGTGAGCTATCTCAAGAAAAGTTTTCAGAGGCCGAAGTTCAAACAGTGACACGTGGCATGCCGTACAAGTTCGCTCTCTTGTTTTATCAGATAAACAGGTCACGTTGCGACACTTGGCATAACTCTCTCTTAGAAAAATCCAATTGAGGTCAGACCTATCAGGATGGAAAGATGACAGGTCAGGCTACTACAGAAAAAGTTTTCAGACCCTGTGGAGCAAAAATTTCATAGTTATAGCAGAAAAAATCAGGTGCATATTTCTGTCAAAACAGAATTATTTTTGGAGCACCTTTATTCATGGCTTCCAGAATTTAGGGTTTCGGAGAAAGTTAGAATTTTTGGAATCAGAGTCCACGGCTGAATGCTACTCAGGAAAATTGAAATTTAGAGACCAAGATCAAATTTTTTGGTTGGGTAGAAGACCGGGCTTGATCAAACCCTAGTTCGGGATTTTGATCAGAAAGATGGAAAATTAGGGCTTCAACAAAAGTTAGAATTTTCGAAGTCTGTAACCACGGCTGGAAGATCCTCAGAAAAATAAGAGTTTAGAGCCTTGGATCGAACCTTTTGATTGGACATAAGGGTGGGCTTCATCAAACCCTAGTTCGGGTTCCTGTCCAGAAGATCCAGAAGTTTCGAAGGCAATTTTGAGGGGTCAAATTTTGGAGATTTCAAAAGTGAAGTATGCTAGTTTGATCAGCTCAGCAAGACACATCCTTCCATCCATTCAGAAGCATGAAAGTCAAAGATTGAATTTTTAGGGTTTCTCTAGCAAGCCCTAATCAAGCTCCAAATCAAGTTTCACGGGGAGTTGAGGCTAAGGCCTTACATAAGAAGACTATAAGAAGTCTCGACAGGTATGACTTAAGGAGGTTCAGGTATGTCTTGAAATCTGATTCTTGATTAAGTTCATAATGTGTTTGTCTTCATGTTATTTATTAGTACAATCTTGATTAATGTTAGAATTATCTTATCACCCTAGTAATAGTATGAATGCATGTGAATGATCGAAGACATTCATTGATTAGGGCTATATGATTGTACTAATGCATTATGGTGTTGTATGAGGTTGATGTTGTTTGCTAACAAGATACAGGTACATCACAAAAGACAAATCAATCTCCTTAAAACATGACAACATGAAGACAAAGACTCATCCATAATCTTTGTTCTACTTACGAGGTATGTATGACTTTGTTATATTATGCTTAACCTATGAGACATGCAGGTTCTAGCTCAGGATCTCTAAATCATTGAAGAGATTGCTTAGGTATGTTGTACATAACTAAGCAGGTATACTAATCTAGGTATGTTTTCCTATGACAAGTTAGAATCTTACCTTAGGATCCCTTATATAAGTATACTTGGTATGATTGGTTATGCTTATTCATAAAGTTAGTAATCAAGGGTTTATGCATATTATGTCTCTTATCTTGATGATCTAATTAACCATAAGAGTACTATGATCAAACAAGAATATGCAGAAGTAAAAGAAGACTTCCTTGAAACCTTGAATATTATCTATAATCACGACTATACATTTTCAAAGATTATTTAGAACTAGAATGTTTTGATAATATTGAGAATATACTAATGAATGTATGTTAGTGTATGAGATCATGAGGATGACACTAGTGCACACTTGAGCATGCACAGTGGTACAGAATGAATAGAAGTTCAAAAGACATATAGAAGATCAAGCGGGAGGCAACCACACAAACATAAAAGATAAGTATTTGAGTTGTTATTTGAAATAGTAAATGATATTGCTTGTATGCATATTTGTATTCCTAGAATATATCATGCAGAGTGTAAACATTCATAGAGCATTGAATAGTATACTACTAATATGCATATGATTGGTAAGTTGGACAAACATTCCATTGTTGCTTGTCTAGAATGAAACCTCTTTGCTGACATGCTGAGAGCTGTGCACACTCTCAATAGTATGTTCTGGTAGAGATGGAAGGCATCTAGATAGCCACTGTATGCATATAGGATATGGGAAAGTGTTGTGCCAAAGTATTGGTCAAAATAGTTACATAACTATGTAAATGATATCTGTATGCATAATAGGTTATCATGTCAATATGATTTGATGATTATGAAGTATTACTAATCATGTACTTAATTTTGATTTGTAGGAAAGATCATGATGAATGATGAACACATAACAAGCGATGGATGTTCAAACAAAAGGATTTACAAATCAAACACATTATAGAAGGCTTGTGGCTAGAAAATTCTCTTAGAAAGAGGAAGAGAATCATGATAAGATGTTTGCTCCAAGTGGCTAGATAAGACCATTCTCTTAATGGTGTAATTAAAGAAGAAGTGTGAATCAGGTTCTGTATGGGTACCCAGGATCGATAATCAATTGATGAGCTTAATGATCACCATGGGTGATGAGGATCTCAACCTTTGCTACAAGGTTGAATATTGTTATTATACACAGACAATATGGTGCAGAAAGGAACCAAAAGTTCGAATTTGTAACAATGTACTAACCAAACCTCTACCTCAAGTAAAGTTTTCTGAGACAAACTTAATATAGTTCAGAAGGACCCTCCTCGAAAGGGGGAGTGATGTGATAACTCATGATGAGATTGCCTACATCGACAGTGAGGTCGATGATGAGGATACCTATATTAGTGATGCCGACAGAGAGGTTGGTGGATGGTCCTTAGACAGGGTCTAAGGTGACAAGAGGATTGCATCATCCTTGAACATATATTCTAAAAGAGGCCGTAGACATGATGTCTCTGAAAATGAAGTCCTTGGTGGACATATAGGATTGCATCATCCTAAAGAGAGCCATAGACGTATGTCTTCGAGAATGAAGTCCTTGGTGGACTTGAGGGGATTGGATCATCCCTGGACTTTAGTCTTAAAGAGAGCCGTAGACGTATGTCTTCGAGAATGAAGTCTTTGGTGGACTTGAGGGGATTGGATCATCCCTGGGCTTCAGTCCTAAAGAAGAGTCGTAGACGTATGTCTTCGAGAATGAAGTTCTTGGTGAACATGTGAGGGGATTGGATTATCCCTGGACTTCAGTCCTAAAGAAGAGCCGTAGACGTATGTCTTCGAGAATGAAGTTCTTGGTGAACATGTGAGGGGATTGGATCATCCTTGGACTTCAGTCCTAAATGTACGGTTGAGGATGGAGTCATCCTTGGACGTGGTCGTAAATGTACGGTTGAGGATTGAGTCATCCTTGGACGTGGTCCTAAATGTACGGTTGAGGATTGAGTCATCCTTGGACGTGGTCCTAAATGTATGGTTGAGGATTGAGTCATCCTTGGACATGGTCCTAAATGTACGGTTGAGGATTAAGTCATCCTTGGACGTGGTCCTAAATGTACAGTTGAGGATTGAGTCATCCTTGGACGTGGTCCTAAATGTACGGTTGAGGATTGAGTCATCCTTGGACGTGGTCCTAAATGTACGGTTGAGGATTGAGTCATCCTTGGACATGGTCCTAAATGTACGGTTGAGGATTAAGTCATACTTGGATGTGGTCCTAAATGTACGGTTGATGATTGAGTCATCCTTGCACGTGGTCCTAAATGAACGGTTGAAGATTGAGTCATCCTTGGACGTGGTCCTAAATGTATGGTTGAGGATTGAGTCATCCTTGGACGTGGTCCTAAATGAACGGTTGAGGATTGAGTCATCCTTGGACGTGGTCCTAAATGTACGGTTGTGGACTAAATCATCCTTGGACAGTAAATCCAGTAATTTCGAAAGGAAGGATAGTCCTAAATGAATTGAGTGGATTAAATCATCCTTGGACAGTAAATCCAGTAATTCCGAAAGGAAGGATAGTCCTAAATGAATTGAGTTGATTAAATCATCCTTGGACAGTAAATCTAGTAATTCCGAAAGGAAGGATAGTCCTAAATGAATTGAGTGGATTAAATCATCCTTGGACAGTAAATCCAGTAATTCCGAAAGGAAGGATAGTCCTAAATGAATTGAGTGGACTAAATCATCCCTGGACAGTAAATCCTGTAATTCTGAAAGGAAGGATAGTCCTAAATGAATTGAATGGATTAAATCATCCTTGGACAGTAAATCCAGTAATTCCGAAAGGAAGGATAATCCTAAATGAATTGAGTGGATTAAATCATCCTTGGACAGTAAATCCAGTAATTCCGAAAGGAAGGATAGTCCTAAATGAATTGAATGGATTAAATCATCCTTGGACAGTAAATCCAGTAATTCCGAAAGGAAGGATAGTCCTAAATGAGATTGAGTGGACTAATCATCCTGTAAATAGATTGGGATTGCCTCGTCCCTAGACATGGTGATATGTCTTAAAGTGAGAAGGACTAATCATCCTGTAAGTTGATTCGGGATTGCATCATCCCTAGACATGGTGAGGTGTCTTAAAAGGATAAGGATTGATCATCCTGTAAGTTGATCTGGATTGCATCGTCCATAGACATGAGAGATGTCTTAAATTGAGAGGGATTGATCATCCCATAAGTGGATCAGGATTGTATCATCCTTGGACCTATGTCCTAAAGTCAGAGGGATTGACCATCCCGTAATTGGATCACGTGTGCTGCAGGGTATGCTGTTGTTGTGTATACTTGTATCAGTGTGTATACTTGTATTGATAGATGTGTTAGTGAGAATACATGCTTTTGATGATAGATGTATTAGTGAGAATACATGCTTTTGATGATATATGTATTAGTAAGAATACATGTTTTGATGATAGATGTATTGGTGAGAATACATACTTTTGATGATACATGTATTGATTAATGTACTTGTATGGTTGAGGATACTTATGTTGTAGATCAAGATGATCCAGATGCTGTAGATCATGATGATCCAGATGCTGTAGATCGAGATGATGTGACGATGTTGTAGATCGAGATGATGTGACGATGCTGATCGTGTTGATCTAGATGATGACATTGATCGTGTGATGACGATGCTGATGATTGTGTGATGACGATGCTGATGATCATGTGATGACGATGCTGATGATCGTGTGATGACGATGCTGATGATCGTGATGCTGATGACAATGCTGATGATCGTGTGATGACGATGCTGATGATTGTGAGATGATGATGCTGATGATCATGAGGATCTAGATGTTGATGTTGTTGTAGTTGTTCGAGTGCTGTAGAAGATAAAGACTCAGTACTGAAGATGTTGATGTTCCAGTATTGAAGATGTTCAAGTAACTGCTTGAGTTACTGATGATGTTGAGAAAGCTTCCAATGATTTATAGATGTATCATGTATGATGTTGATGACTCCTTTCTTGGGCAGATGCTGTTATAATATCCTTCTCGTTAAGGGGGAGTGTTGAGATATTGTAACTTCAAAGAATATTATATTTGTACTTTATTATTCCAGAGATGTTTCATTCCTCCGTGAATATCTTATTGTATATCCGAAGATGTTTATTCCTCCGTCGGAATGTGGTAACTCGGGTTATTAGACTTCCCCAGTGGGGGTCGGCCCCTGTATGTGTTATGTGGGTCAAAGGGTTATTAGACCACCCTAGAGGGGTCGGCCCAGTCAGTTGTAGTGGGGTATTTAACCCATTGGTTAAATACGATCCTACGTGTACTTGTGTAAAAGATATGTCAGAGTAGTGTATAAATAGAGGAGGTGTGTTCCTCATTTGACACACTCACACACTTGAGAGAAAGGCGCACTTGTGGAGGAGAGGTCTTTTATGGTGGAGGAGGAGATCATATCTTTGGTTTGCATCTTTGTATATTGCTGGTCATCTATATTGAGGAAGCTTTACTGGGTTTTCTACCCCATGAGGGTTTCCTAGGATAAATCTGTGTCTCTTGTGTTTATGCTATGTTTGGTGTTTCTTCAGTGATCTTGTATATGCTATTATTGTGAAATGGAATGTAATGCTGCTATTTTCTGTCTTAGCATATTAAATCTTAACATGAGGCACCCACAACGTTTTATGTGTTAGTGTCAGTTGCTGTGGTAGGTATCCTTCTGAATGTTACAAAGTTTCAATGTTCAGATCCTTTTCTGTGGTTCACTTTATTCCTTTTTCTAAATGTGTGTATTCAAACAGAGTACGGGACAAATAGTTGCAAATGTTCATGTGGAGATAAGTTAACATCGCAGTTTTGTTTCATTTTGCAAGATGTATTAGAAGACACGGACAAGGATAGAACAAAGCAGGCAAGCTAAAATTTCTAAAAGAAAATTGATTATTTTTGTTCTTAATATCTCTTGTTAGGAGAGGCCCATTCCAAAACATCAGCCTCTTTAGGGAGTTTTTACATGATAAACATGAAATTAGTAGGATTTCAACTCATCTACAAATGAATTTGTAACCGTTTATTTCATTTTATGTTTTTAGTCACATTGGAGAATTTAAATTACAGAAATGACTTGTTTCTTTACACGATGACCTAGTTGTTCTTCCTTAGGCATTGGTAGCATCTACAGTGTTTTGAATCACAAATCAAATAATTTAATCGGTTTAAATTGTAGACTCATCTCCTATTGCATTCCATATTTTTAGGTAGTCCTAGCCTGGAGATGTTTTTGGAGAAATTGGAGTGCTATGTTACAGACCACAATGATACACAGTCTGTACAAAGAAGCTTTCCCAACTTTTGCGACCAAACTTCAATTTATTAATGAATATTTTGCAATCCAATATTGCAGATGGAACAACCATCATGAACAACCTTCTTAAGGTTTGGAAGCAAGAATTACAATAAATATGCCGAGTGTATTTATCATAGAAGGAATTATTAAGGAATAGGTTCAATTAAATATATTCTTTTAATGTCTTGAGTTAGTATGGCAGTCATACATAAGTTCGTGTTGGTATGACTCTAGAAATTGAAGGAACTGAAGGACCCAACAATTGGAGAACTGCCAAAAGAGATAGATCAATTTCTAGCAAAAGGAAGGATGGATGTACCTATTAGTCCATGTTTTGTTGCTTCAATATGATATACCCTGCTAATGGAAGCATTATTGAAAAGAGGGATGGATCCTAATGAATCATACAGCAATGGATGTGTAGCCTTGGTAAATTTCAAAAATAAAATTCATTTTGATCAATAGAGTTGTCATGGCCTTTCTGTTTCAAGCAACCCACCCTTTACATTCTTGTGGTTCCTGATTTATGAAAATTTATTCATTTCAAACCATATAGTTCTATGAGTGGGGTAATTTATTAGAACTTACTATTTTGTTTTGTTTTGTTATCAGCACATCGCAACAACAAAAGGCTTCAAAGATGTTTTCAACCTTCTTCTAGAATATGGAGCATATATCAATAGAAAGGGTATATCCTATCCTCCCTAATGTATTTGTTGGTTGTTTTCCCAATCATGGAGTGTATTTCTGAATAAAACACATTTGTTCTGAAAATGTCTCTAAAGCTCAATCGATTGAACGACTTTTCAAATTTGAAACTATTGCTTCTGTTATTCAACAAAATAGAAAACATGACCATAATATTTATACCATTTCATAAATTTAACAGATGAAGACGGAAATGTTCCTATGTGGGAAGCAATTCTAGGCCAACATGAAATCGTTGCCAAATTACTTTGGAACAAGTGTGCGAATATTCAGTCTGGTAGTGTTGGAAAGAGCTTCCATGCTTTATTAGTTGGGAACTATGGGATTTTGTTTGAAGATAAAAGAAAGAATGTTATGTGATTCACATTAAATGCAATTGGTTCTTTTAATGAATATCATAAATGAAAGGTCAAAATAAATGAAAGAGTAGTGACATCTTCTTGCTTTATCTCCCACTTCAGAAAATGATGGTGCTAGGTGTGGAACGGGTATCAGTGATTCGCATTTCTACAAAGCTTCAAATGGGTTGTGGTGGGAAATAAATACGAGAGGATAACTCCCTGCACTGTGGGGAGTCCAAAGTGATTATAGATAATCTAAACAAATTTATAATTTGCAAGTTTTTGGGGACTCCAAAATGCTTATAAATTGGAAATTATATGAATGTCAATTGCGGGTGGTTTTACGAGATGGCTATGAAGAAAAAAATTACCTTATCTTTATGCACCTCCTCGTCTCTCCCATATGTGCCATCAATAGATAGGGCATCAATTTCAGGTTGAATACTTTCCTTCTTATCCACATCGGGCCATCCCAATAGGTAATGGATATATTATTATAAGTTTCGTTTAGCGTTTGTGCCCTCATGGCTCTTCAATTAGCCTGTGTAGGTGTCCACATTTTTCGAGGATGTAATACGATCCTTTAGTCCAAGCATATGGCTCTTCAATCAACCTGTATAGTTGTCCACATTTATTGAGGTTTCAATACGATCTTTTACTCCAAGCATATTGAGGGTTTTCACTAGGATTGAGTTAAACACCTTTCCTTTCACATTGGAAGGCACTTTGTAGCCAATGCCACTGCCCATAAAATGATTTGAACTGGTTACTATTGGCCTTTTGCTTGAAAATATTCTTTATCAGTTTTACATTTTAACAATGATGATGATTCTGCTTTATTTGTTGTTTATTGTAAGAATGTAGAAATTGTTAGGATATTCCTATACTCCATCCTAGTCCTACCAACATTTTCATTATTTGCATTTTCAGTCTTGCATGCATTTCTGCATGCAGCATCCATTCTGTATGCATGCATCCCAGTCATCAGTCCCAACACCTAGCCCTCAGTTAGCTAGCCTTAGGAGCTTCTTTCTGATTAGTTTTATCCCTCCTAGTGCTTAGTGGACCCTTCTTCCTTGATTTAAGGAAGCCACTCACCCTCTCTCACCTACCACCCAGTTGCACTTCAGTTAGTTGAGTTATCTTTAGTTCTTTCCTTGATTTAAGGCTACATTGAATCTAAACTGACTATATCACTCCAATAGACATCCAGTGAGACTAGACTACCCATTATGACTCTAGTTAGCTTTTCATGTACCCTCCACTGAGCCTCCTTCATTCAGTTAGTGCCTCCATGTGCCAGTTACACCTACCACACTCAGTTAGACTCAGTGTGACACCTGGTTGAGAGTTACTTGAGCATTGATGACTCTAATGATGATGATGAGGACTCCTATTTGTGCTCTGATGACACTCTATTGATCTAATGAACACTCTATGAGAGGCTAATTCGAATTGCCACCTTGGAATTCGAATCCTCTCCACCATTGTACTATTTATTGTTCATATTTGTGATTAATGAATTAGTGTGTGTGAAGTTATTTTGCTTCTATTTGAGTTCTACTGTATTATTATTTTGTTGCTCATTTACGATACATTGACCTATCTTTTTCTATCTTCCTGCTTAATCCTGATCTTTCTTGTGAGGTATATATCAACTCTTAGTTCTATTGTGAGGATTTTCACATGGTATCAGAGCATGTTGAGAGTTTTGTCTATCTCCATTCCTGAGAGTTTTTTGCAGGTTATTATCAAGATTTCGAGTGCAGTAGTTTCTGCACTTTTGCAGCAGTAGTAGTTGCAGATATTTTCTATTGTTTTTTGCAGGTGTTCTCCAATAGCTTCCATGAATCTTGAAGGAATTCCTCCTCTTTCTCTATTCGACTATGATGAATGGAACAAAAAATGATAGCATATTTGAAGAGCCATGGTCTCTTTGATTATTGTTTTGAAAGAGTGTTTGAATCCTCTGAAGAAGAGAATGACTAGTTAAGTGAAGGTGAAAGAGCCATTGCAGCCATGCTGTATGCTATATCTCGATGCATGGTAATCCACTCCCTTGATGTTGAATCTCCAAAAGAGCTATGGGCCCATCTAGATGAAATATTTGGCAAACAAAATGAAGGGATTGGTCCAAACCCTTTCGAGAGCAATCCCAGTGATGCATTCGCCCTCCTTGATGATCTCATTGATCATGAATCAATATCAAACATATCTCATATTGAAGTTGTCCACAAAGAAGAAGAACTTGCAGATTCTACACTCATGCTCCAAATTTATTCTATTTCGAATTATGTGCCAGCTCACACTCTAGAAATTGCAGAGGTTCCTAAATCCTCTCTTGCACCAAAGTCTGTTGGTTTGCATTATGATCTCATGAATGTTTCGGAGGTCAAATAAACCATTGGAGGTAATGCATTCGCTCTCCTTGATCAATCACCTCTTATTTACTACTGTAAGATCATTATTTCATGCTTTCATAAGGTTATTGAAGATGATGGTCATTTCCATTCGCTTAGGATAATTTTTCATGCATTTCATGGTTTAGATCTCACCTCTAATGGTTCAAAGGAGATCTTAAGAAACCATTCTTCAAGTCTTGGATCTGATTTGGACTCCAAGCAATCACTGACATTTGATGATCCTTTTAAGCATAATCTCACCCATGATGGTTCAAAGGAGAAAACAAAAGACTATCTGCACATTCATGGATTTGATCCTACCTCAGCTAATTCGAATCACAAGTTCAAGGATCATCCTCATACTTTTGGATTTGTTCTCATCACATTCGATCTGAAGAGCAAGTACAAGCACATGATTTTTGAGCATGATCCACTTCTTCCAAAGAAGAAGATACCTCTAGACATATGACCAAGCATCACACCTACTTGAGTTTGGAGCATTTATTTTCTGTGTGTGCCTTATAGTCTATTTTGAGGGGGGGTATTTTTCCCATGAGGTTTTTCCCATTTCCTCGGTTTATTGATTGTTATTATTCATTGTATTGGGTGACCTTTGGTATTAGTTATCATGGCCTAGGATGGATTAAGGGGGGGTGTTAGGATATTCCTATACTCCATCCTAGTCATACCATCATTTTCATTATTTACATTTTCAGTCTTGCATGCATTTCTGCATGCAGCATGCATTTCTGCATGAATGCATGCATCCCAGTCATCAGTCCCAGCACCTAGCCCTCAGTTAGCTAGCCCTGGGAGCTTCTTTCTGATCAGTTTTAGCCCTTATAGTTCTTAGTACACCCTTCTTCCTTGATTTAAGGAAGCCACTCACCCTCTCTCACCTACAACTCAGTTGCACTTCAGTTAGTTGAGTTATCTTTAGTTCTTTCCTTGATTTAAGGCTAGACTGACTGTCAACTGACTGTATGACTCTGATAGACCTCCAGTGAGACTAGACTGCCCATTCTGACTCCAGTTAGCTGCTAATGCACCCTCCACTGAGCCTCCTTCATTCGGTTAGTGCCTCCATGTGCCAGTTACACCTACCACACTTAGTTAGACTCAGTTTGACACCTGGTTGACAGTTACTTGTGCATTGATCACTCCACTGATGATGAGGAGGACTCTGAGTTGTGCTCTAATGACACTCTATTGATCTGATGATCACTCTATGAGAGGATAATAAAATTGCCACCTTGGCATTCAAATCCTCTCCACCATTATACTATTTATTGTTCATTTTTGTGATTAAAGAATTAGAGTGTGTTAAGTTATTTTTCTTCTATCCGAGTTCTACTGTATTATTCTTCTGTTGCTCATTTACACTGCATTGACCACTCTTCTTCTATCTTCCTGCTTAATCATAATCTTTCTTGTGAGGTATACATCAGCTCTTAGATCTGTTGTGACGATTTTCACAGAAATTGTTCATCGTCCTGGGTATTTTTCTTAATTGTAGAATGAGAAATTCTTTCTAGGAACATGATACAACCCAATAAGTTAAGTTAAGTTCTTCATTTTTATATTTGATAGTTTATTCTTTCATTCATTACTACATTGTAGTTCCTTATTTGGCCAATTGGGGTAAGTAAAGGAACTCTTTTCCTCTTCTCTCTAACTGCGGAAAGGGGGTTTAAAGGTAGGTTTGGTATCTTCAATGCAGAATATTCTAGGTATAGCTTCTTAAATTCATTTCTTGATTGAGATTGAGAACTCTGAAGGGGATCTAGCAACCCAAAATATCAGTATCAGACATGTATCAACATTCAATAAAACATGATTAACAAGAAAAATAGCCTTCTAACACTTGCATGTCTTTTTTGTTGTTGTACCTATTGTCTGGCTCTTTTCTCTTGCATTGCCTTCTGATGGCCTTCATAGAATACAATATCATCTAGAACATAGTACTTAAAAATCTTCAACATTTCTATACCTTTATCTAACATCACCTGCAAATGAATCACCGTAAATTACTTAAAAATAGTATAACCATGGCAATAGAGAATATACATTTTCCACTGAGAATTTCAAAAGTAATAAGTCAACTTACCTCCTGAGTATCCCTACTATTTGTCACTAGCTTATTATCATTATTTTCCAAAATAATGTGGCGTAGCTGATTATTGGGAACATCCTTTACAATATGCCATTTCACTGGGAATCGACCGCTCGACTTATATTGCTGCAAATAGTCTACACTCTAATTCAAGTCTACAGATCCTGTCATCTCTGCAACACCACAAAATTGCCCGCTTGCATTAACCCGTAAATACAAACAAAACAAGTAAGACTCACATTTGATGTATCAAATACAAAAGAATTTTGGGATATAATTTTTTGTTAGATAATGATTTTTCATTATTCAAATTTCATTCAATTACAAAATGGATTCAATGCTCTTGAAAACCTATGTTGCACTTAAATTGTTTAATATCATCAACTTATATATACAATTACAATAATTCCAACTAGATTCCTCAACCTATCTCAATGATACAATGGAAGTTGTCAAAAATTTCTTTCTTCCAAAGACAAGTACTACTCACTTGTTCCTTTGATGGAGTTGTTACATTCTAGATTGAGATAGAGAGTGGTAATGTAAAATTTACACATTATATATGTGTATGTTGTAACTTAAGATTTGTGAAATTACAACCAATCTAAATCCATTTTAAATAAGATTTAGCAACAAAGCTGCATATTCCCTGCCTTTAGGGTTGAAAGCCTAGATAGTACATGGGGGCTTCACTCAATAAACCGCTATCATAGCACGTTCGTTCGTGGCATATGAAACAATAACCCTAATTTCACTAAATATTGGAAAATACCTTCCAAAATCGGTTTTTTTAACCCCCTCCCAATATGCCTTTCCAATTTTAAAAAAACCCATATTTTCACTAGATATTGTATGTATCAATTTTTTCATTAGCATTTTTTATACCCCTTTATATTTCTACCTAGTATATTGATATGATACCCCTCTTATGACCCCGCATGCATTCTACAATGCACCTTGCTTCTTTCGATGTATATTGTGGATGCACATTACTTCACCCAAAATACAAGTACTCAGCCACATATCATTATGATTTGCAACATCTAATGGTCTAATCAAGAGATAGGAGATCACTTCTTGTATGCCACTAGAGGAAATGCACATGGTACAACATTTAAATTGCATGTTACAGTTCCCCAATCACTGACTAAGCCTATTGTGGGCCAGCTATCCAAGCCCCCAGGTCTTGTAACAAGCTCTAGGAGGCTGACTAAACCTCCCAAGACTTTTAATAGGCACAAGTGGTTGGGTATTCAATCCCCCAAGGCCTATCGAGGGCCTATAATAGGACCTGGAGGCTTAGAGCCTCCCAAGGCTATTTCTAACAACTGGATGAGTGCTATTGGTAACAATCGGCTGTCAATGACCACTCTCTCTCGACTATGATTGACTAAAAACCCATTTCACCATGAAACCCCCTAGCCTCAAGCATGCCTCAAGACACGATTTCCATGTGTACTAGTAAGCCTGAGCCTTGCCTCAACCTGATTTCTCATCCGGCTGTGATCCCGCCATCTCCATTTGGCTAATATTTGTCAGCCCGCCCATATAAAAAAGACCCCAAAGTTTTTTTCTATTGTTACATTAAATAATAAAAAAACCCTTTGCCGCTTAATATATAAGCAATATAATTTTTAGGTTTTCATGAATATTTAATACCGCAATATGAATGAACATGGTATTATATTTCCTTCTAGTGAAGCCCCCATGGGACAGTATCCCAATATAGTAAACTCCACTGCTCTCGACGTCTCCAATAGTGCCTGAATGTCAGAGTAGCAACTTAACCTAATGAAGATGACCAAAAATTTAACATTGTTATTGTTATTTGTTTATTAATTCACCTCTTAATTAGTGTTTTCACATGCCACAAAGGTGTAGCGATTAGGTCTTCCAGCCCGAAAGAAGTAGGGACTAGCTATTCCAACATCGATCATTGTAAACTCGCTCCCTCACGTTTTAGGATTGTCAATCTTGAAATATGTTTGCAATTGATAGATTAGAACTAAAATGTTAAAATTTTAAATAAGATGACCATCGTTGCTTAATAATTACTTCTTGTATGCAGAGATATGAATGGAAACGCCTATCCTCCACAATTTCAGGTGGCTGGAAGGTTTGTAACAACAATAGGATGCCTCAATATGATCAATTATGTATGTCATTGTTGCTAGGTGCATAGAAGAATATATTCTTATATGCTTTTCAACTGCCACATAAGAGATCTTTAACATCCATGTACCAAGCATTCAAAAGTTAACCAACATATCTTATTCTAGTTTTGGAGGAGCTTGATAAAGGGATTTGTTTATTGTGAGTTGGTTGGAATTATCTGTCAATGTTTTGTGGTGATTTCCATCTATTTGATAAATGCCAGATGCCATATAGTGCACTGCTTACTAGCCAATCTACATTATTTCCTTAAAGCAGTTTTCTGTTTTTGACTTGGTGCCACCCAGATTTGTTCATTGTGCCAACATTATAAATTGCATATAATTCATTTCATCTACATGGAAGGTGGCATAATCAACACATACTTTGAACCATTTTAATTATGTGTGCATCATGGAGTCACTAGATGTTCTGGTAGTGTCATGTGAGTTACTTGGCATGCATCTTATGCCATTGTTTCATTTGAAAAGATAGCCATAATATTATGGAATAAAAATTGTAAGTCCATTTAAATTTAATTATTATTAACATTTGAAAGTTTATTTAATTTTAAGCTTAAGAAACAAGTAAAGTGTGATGAACCTGCAATAATTAATTAATACAAATACATGAGATATTAGAAATAATAGAACTCAGAATCACTTTTATATTGATCACGGGCCACTTCGAGGGGGCAACCTCCTTTGAGCAAGCTCAATACAATTAACTTCACGGTTCCTTCAATGACCTCAACAAACACTTATATACTAAGTCTATGCCCAATACTATGAGTCAAAACCATGGGACATATAATACTATGGGACGACTTACAAAGCATATGCGTCCAATACTATGGGTCAATACCATGGGCTAATATAAACTATGGATCAACAAATACTATGGGATGACTTACAAAGCATATGCATCCAACAACAATATACTAACAAAGTAAAGAGAAGGGTTGACACAGGTTCCTAACATCCCCTCTCCCTTAGAAAAAGCTTTGTCCTCAAAGCTTTGGTTGGGAAAATTGATGCAGAATCTGAATGAATGGTTCACCGGTAGCATCCTCGGGTTGCATTTCAGGCCACTGACGCCTTTGCAGTTTTAGGGAGGATTGCTTGGAAGGCTATAGATGAAGAAGAACCATATCAACTGCATGAAAAGTGCACTCAGAATGGTGCTAATCGGCTTGTTGTTGCAGTCGAATTCTGGCCATGTGAAGATTGTCCTGTAGAATGAGAAGAATCTGATCGCGGTTTCGAAGAACCGAGTCAATTTCCTGAACTGGAGAGCTGCTAAGGGCGCATGGAAGAAGAACTGGCGGTGTCTGTCCATAGACTGCTTCATATGGTGTCCTTGTAGATGTGGTATTGTACCACCAGAGCGCTTCTAAGAAATCCATAGAAATAGTTGGCAAATCTGTGTAGGGATGGGAAAGGGTTTGAGTAGTCCCGAAAGGAGTGTCGTTTCACCCTTGTTGACCTGGAAAGTATCATAGTCAGCCACCATCTGTTGAATTGTCATTTTCAGTCCCTGGCAAAAGAAGTTACATTGTTCCCGGTCATACATTTTAAAGAACCCAGAGTGCCCTATTGATGAAGAAGCATGGAGTTCATAGAAGAGATAACCCTGTTGAACATATTGCAACCAATTTGGAACAAGTAGAGAAATAGCTGTAAGAGAAACTAGGTCATCAATTGTGCAAGAAGGAGCATCTGCCACCATATTGTCCTTACCCTTATTGTAAGTGATCGCATAGGGATAACCCATGAGTTGGATAACACATTTTAGGTGTGTTGGGGAGGAGACCCATTGTTCAAGGAAATTTTCCAGACCCTGGAGATCAGTCTTGATGTAGAAATAATTCCCTAATAGGTATGGCTGCCACTTCTGTACTGCATGCAAAATAGCCATCATTTCCTACTTAGAGGTAGATGTGGCTAAATTCTTATCGGAAAGGTCTCTTGAAGGCAACAAGCTCATTGGTTCAGCAAAGACACCTGCATATCTATCCAAGGAAGTAGTGGAGACTGTTGATGGGTGCATCTGAATGGAATGGAGCTGAGTGATGACACCATGTGAATTCTTCTTAAGGATTTTTTCCAGGCGATGTGAACTGATGATGCAGAGAGACCCTGGTTGTAAGCCCATAAATTTGTGTTGTGCCCCATTGACTGAAAACTGCATCCAAAGTTCAGCAAAATCCCATAAGATGGGGCCACGTGTGCGTAACCATTGAATGCCCAAAACCACATCACATCCGCCTAAGGACAAGGCAAACATGTCAAAGCGCAGGTTATAATCTTCCATGGAGATACGCACATTGTGACACTTCTCCTTGCAAGGTAAGGTGCCCCCATTGGCAACCATGACTTCAAAGTGGGAGCAAGGATGGACAAAAAAATCATCCTGTTTGGCAATCTGAGGGTCAATGAAGTTATGAGTGCTACCAGAATCAATGAGTATGGTAAGAGGGAGCTTCTTGAAGTATCCCCTAAACTGCATTGTTTGTGGGGTGGTGATGTTGGTTACAGCATGGAGAGAGATCTCGGGTGGGTCATCCTGAGATGGGGTGCCAACAGGCGGGTCTTGAATGTCAACCTAATCATCTACTGTATCTAGAGCTTCTTCACCAAGTTCAAAGGTAGGCGGAGAATCCACATCCAAGAGATAGATCTTTTGTTGAACACATCTATGTCCCCGAGTGAATTTCTCATCACAATTATAACAAATCCCTTTTTCTCGGCGAGCCTGCATCTCTGTTTAAGACAAATTCTTGATAGTAGTTGGTTGAGGAGCAGGTGTGATGGGAGGTCATTGGGAACCCATATTTTTGAAGGGAACAAAGGTGGATCTTGTCCTCGGCCAGCTTAGCCAACCCTAGGACTGGAGCGTTGTTGAGCTACGATCTTGTCCTCGGCCAGCTTAGCCAACCCTAGGACTTGCATCATTGTGTTGGGACATAACATTTTGACCTTTGAGCGGATTTCATCCTTGAGACCACTGATAAAACAACTCCTATAGAATTCATCAGACAATCCTTCTGTGTGATTGGCTAGTTTCTCAAATTCCATCTGATACTCTCTCACTGTGCCAGTTTGGTGAAGTTTAGTGAGTGCTCCTGTGAAGTCGTCAAAAGCACTAGGACCAAATCGTGACAAAAGGAGTTGGTAAAAATCTGTCCAGTTCAGCTCGAAAGAGATCTGAAACAGATAGATCTGCAACGGACCAGAAGTGAGCAGAAACAAAGGGATCTGAAACAGCGCCGAATGGATCGAAAATGGCTGGATCTAAAATAGATCTAAAACGACTTTCAGAATGGATCTGAACGACAGGATCTGAAATAGATCTGAAATGGCTGGATCTGAAACGACGCAGCAGTGATCGGCAATAGTTCAGCTGAAAATAGATATGGACCCCAGGTATGTGCGGCTTCCTAACAGTTCAGGGGTTTCACTCAGCCACCAATGTTGTCTGACGGCTTGCGTATTGGGGAAATACCCCTCACTCCACAGCTCAGGTAAAACTGATAACCGCTCTGCCACAAATGACAGCTCTTGGTTTACCTCATGGGTGGGAACTAGTCAATAAGGTAGGGGTCGTTTCCCTTTTCGCTGGCAGGTCCTCTCAATGGGCCAGCTACTTCGGGGTTCCTGTGGTACTCCTCAAAATGATTTTTAGGGCTTCTTCCCAAGTACTTCCCACAGCTAAGCGGATAGGGATTATTCCCAAATCCGAACCTGCAATAGATGCGAAAAAAAATTTTAGCAAAAATTTCACCAAGCGAGCCCAAGAAAGTGTTATGATACCAGATGTGATGAACCTGCAATAATTAATTAATGCAAATACATGAGATATTAGAAATAATAGAACTCAGAATCACTTTTATATTGATCATGGGCCACTTCGAGGGGGCAATCTCCTTTGAGCAAGCTCAATACAATTAACTTCATGGTTCCTTCAATGACCTCAACACACACTTATATACTAAGTCTATGCCCAATACTATGAGTCAAAACCATGGGTCATATAATACTACGAGACGACTTATAAATCATATGCGTCCAATACTATGGGTCAATACCATGGGCTAATATAAACTATGGATCAACAAATACTATGGGACGACTTATAAAGCATATGCGTCCAACAACAATATACTAACAAAGTAAAGAGAAGAGTTGACATGGGTTCCTAACATAAAGGTTGTTTAAATTAGTTTTCATCGACTTATATCTACAATTACAACGACTCCAACTAGATTCCTCAACATGTCTCAATGATAGAATGGAATCTGTCAAAAGTCTATTTCTTCCAAAGTCAAGTACTACTAACTTGTTGCTTTGATGGAGTTGTTACATTATAGATTGAGATAGAGAGTGGTAATGTAAAATTTGATAAAGTACTTGGGAGAGAAATTACCTATAAACACATTTTATCTACATTTACTGTAGGTGCAACAATAAAAGCTAATCAATGTTTGAATGGAATGCTTGGAACAAACATCTTGGACATGTGAAACATAAGTTGAGACAAAATGATATAAGGCAAGAATGGAGACAAGCTCTTTCAATGGTGTGTATAGTAAGGAAAAAATGTCTATAATGTTGAATGGGCCTTCATTTATTTCAAATATTTTATATGTTTTATATTAAAAAATGATAAAAAAATTGTTAATTTTTAAAGAGCAATATACAATTTTATTTTTAGAAGGAAAGGACTAAGCTTCCTATAGCCCCTTTTTTTTTATAGATTGGATAATAATACCAACACAAAACAAAAGTTCTTATTACATGAAAGATTGAACTTTTGTTTATTGCTTTTTAAATCTATGCATGTTATCCAATACAAATTATAATGCATGAGTTTTATGAGATTTAGCATTCATATTTTACAAATTTGAAATGCAACACAATTTTATAGTCCGTTGAGTCATTTTTGGGTTTCCCATTATAAAATTTGGTCACTAATTTTTATGTAAAATAATGAGGTTTACATCAAAAAATTATATATAATAAAAGAATTTTATCCAAGGTGTTTTTAAACATAAAGATCTTAAACATAGTAGTTTTACTCCATGATTATGTTAATGCAATTTTAATGTAAAAAATGATTAAAATCAAAAGTTTGTTTGTTTTTCTCAATGGAAAATAATAATTAAATTTGTGTCCAAGATATTGAAATTGAGTATTTCAATAATTCATATTCTTCCACAAGAAATGCTCATTTAATCTTAAAGTGAAGACTAAATTAGACAAGGTTCTTGTAAGGTAAAAATACCTCTACACAGGGTCCCTCTACTCAGTAGAAACAAGAAGAATGCAAAGGAATCGTTGACTCGCCTATCCTGATACCTCTAAAATTAAAGGCCACACATTCAAGGTGCTCCTCAAGAAATAAATCATCCACACTCATTCAAACCAAGGATAATAAGGAAACCAAAACTATTGAACAGGTCCAATGCATCCATCAACAGCCATTACAACCCTATCAAGTTGTTAAAGAAAGGAATCCTTTTCACCTCAACAAATGCCTCACCAAGAACTCAACTCGGCACATAGTTTTCCATTTGATAAGGGAATTTATGCAATGGATAAAATTTCTTCTTAATGGGGGTATTACTTATCTATATGGGTAGGGTGTCGGTGGCCACCAACCTATTCCACTAGGTCAAAAAAAATTTCCAGTTTGTCAATTTTTACGATTTTTCGGACTAACAAATTCTGAAGCCATTTTGAGTCCTTAAATAATAATTTTTAGCAACAAAATAGTCCAAGCATATCCAAAGGTAGGTATGTACATCCAAAATTTTTTCTTCTTGTATCTACCTTTCCAATGATGTATTGAGTGCTCTAAAGTGATATTGTTTGCAAAAGTTATGCCCCGAGGAAGTTGACATATCAACTAGACCACCTTGCGACCCAAAACAAAAATTATGGATCATATACTAGGGTTAGTATTTTGGATGCTAGGGGTTTTTCCCTCATGCTTATGTTAAATATTCCTTCTCATCCTCTTTTTGTAATCATTTGTGATGAATGAGTGTAGCTACCACATCTCTTCTGTTATGTTTCATTCATCTAATAGAATATGAGTTTATTGCATCACTTTGTTCCTTGCAATAAACTTGTGTATGTGGTTCTATATATTCTCTTTCATTTTGTTCTCACATAAATCGAAACCATGGATTTCCATATGTCTTACAGATCTCACAATATCTCTAGATTAAGAGTTCTGCATGTTTATGATAGCATGATATTGTATTGTTCCATCGAAAGGATCGAAAATACCTACTTGCACAACATTTGTTAAGGATATTCTTAGGCCTAATCCTAGTGGGCAATTGAGATCAATTCCCCCTATTATCCTTTGAAATTTAGAAGCACGATGCCCTTTTTCCATAGACACAATGCACCACACCTAGTCATGGTCTACCTTAGGAAGGGTAAACTTATCCATATTTTCAGTTAACATTGTGATTTGATTCTAGACATGCGATAATTCATTTCCTTCCATGTATATTGAAGCCCTATTAATTGTTGGATACTTAGCCATAGAATCAATTTTCATAGCCTACTCCAACGCACTTCTAGGAGTATCAATGGTTTGATGTGATAGGGGAATCTTGGTTAGCAGAAGAAATCCCTGAATAAACCACTTTTGAGATGTTGTTTCGTGAAAAGGAAATGTTAAATTTCCCATTAAATCCCTAAATATATGCACATATTCTCAAGATGAATCTACCTCACATTTTCAAATTTCCTTAGTCTTTGTGATTCGTTGTTGCTCTAATTTTGGGAACTAAAATTTCGCAATAAAGAGGTTCTTAACCTATGGGAAGGGAAGAGGTGGACCACTATGAAATCTTTGTTCCATAAATTTCATATACCATTGTAGATATCATCCCCTCAATGTTTGTTTGAAATCTATTAGTTTGGAGGCATCTAAAACCCCTCTTGACCTCCAAATAGCCTTGCATGGGAAGCAATGGTGTTCTACCTCTTATTCATCTCCCTCACCCCAAAATTCTGGGTAGCGGATAAAGGATCTACCCTCTACCCCATCCATCCTAATCACTAGAGTCCCTACCAAAACAAATCCTCTAGGACCACAATGTGAAGTAAAATTCCAAACCATAATTGGGGTTGAACTATTACTACTATTCTGACCTTATGATGGTGTAATGATAATAGAACTAATACTTTTTCCTCCCACTACTGCAACAATAGGATGGTTACTATTGCTAATATTATGAGCATACCAAGGTAAATATAAAGTATAACTAGAAAAATAGAGTAGCATATGATTGATGGACACCTAGTGAGTAGTAGATAGTGGGTTGTATCTATGACTTGTTGGTCTTTCTTCTTGAACCAAGGCGGGTTTAGTGTCTCAATTTCCTTCATTCTTGAGCATATCCAGTAGTTCTTGAACCTGTACTAGAACTAGCTCTATATCATCAATCTACATTCCAACATATCTCATAATAACTTCGTTGCCTCCTTCTCGTAACTCTATACAAACCTCTTCTCCCCAGTTTCATCTAACTAGGTTATCGTCTATTTTTATACCTCTCCTTTTGAACCAAGATTTGTCTAGTTGTCCATGTCTCTCCAGCTTCAACAACTCAATCATATTTTCTTTATTGCTTCCTATTTCATACATTTCATTTCACAAATGCTATTAAAAACATATCTAAGAAGCATTTATTTTAGTAGTTTTCTATTTCATATGCATGATGTAGTATATATGTTATTGAAGAAAGAACCATAACAATGAACTCAATCATTTTGTATTTCATAGCAAGAAATATATAGAAATAAAGTAAAATAGACTTATATGTTGTTCCAAAGTCTAGTTATCCAATCAAACTGCCTTGGGAAAGTCCGCAAACCACCCAACCATAGTCTATCTAAAACATATACTCTGTTTCAAATCCACCCTCGATCCAAATCATGATGCCACTAGGGCATAGTCAATTCAACAGTAAGTACCCTCTTTTCAATGTGAAAAGTAACACTTCCAATTATCATAAAAATATGCATAATAAAGTCTCTCTAATTTGTCTCCTCCTATGGTCAAGTCCGACTAACATAAGTAGTATTTGAGGGGTTTCGTTTGTTAGGGAACCTGGGGTTCGAAACTTGCAAGTAGTGGGAGGAGAAACCAAAAAAATATAGCCATGCTAAGGGTTTATATGGTCCAGGTCAGGTGGTATCCCAAGGTGATTTTGATGGCTTAGATGCCCCTAGTCATGGTTTCATAGACCACAAGCCACTCCTGTAAGTTAGGAATATTTGAGATTTATTTTTTCTCCACTAACTCAAGAAAATAACTTTTACCAATCCATAACACTAATACGGATAGGTACTCAAATTACCTTCCCCATACCACACTTTCCAATGTTCTTCAACATGATCATAGAGATTCCTAATATTTTGTAGTCGGATTGATCATAGAGATTCTCATTCATCAGTCACTCAAAAAAAAGATAGAAAAAAACCCTCACTTCTCGTCCTACTCTACCTCTCACTAATTTGAATCAACCTTTCTTAGAAAATAATCCCTCCATTGGACTCTTAACGCCAATTTCATTAAACTTGGACTTATTCCAGTCCAAGTCACTTTGAAGATGGGGCTAAAACCACCTTTATAAACTCCAAAATCAAGCAAAATCCGGTTCCAAAACTGCCAAATTAAGGTTCCAAAAGTGCCAAAACTGGTTCCAAAAGTGCCAAAACCGGTTCCGAAAGTGCCAAAACCGATTCCAAAATTGCCAAAACCGATTCCGAAAGTACCAAATCAAGGTTCCAAAAGTGACAAAACCGGTTACTAAATAGCCAAAAACCAGTTCCAGAAGGGAAAAATCCGGTTTCGAAAGTGACCAAACCGGCTCCAAAACTGCCAAATTCGTTTCCAAAAGTGCCAAAATCTAGGTTCCAAAACCATAATTTTTCTTTTGATATTTATGTCTGTATAATATGATGGTCATTTGAAGTTGAATGTCATTAACCAACAGCCCATTTTTGAATGACGCTCGAGCTAAATGAATGAAGGGGTGGCCGACCCTTCTTCTTCCCATTATTATTTTCATTATAGTTCTAGACTGCAAGAAGGGTGGTTCGATCCTTGTTGTGTTCACCATTCTGGATATAGGTGAATTGTCGGATATTTGTGTTCTCGATTATCTACTAAAACAAGGGGCAACCGATCCTTCTTGTCAGTAGTCAGGATAAATATTGTTTACATATTATAACATAGGCAATGTCCCGATCCCTATGACATAATGAGGAACGTGGTAGTGGGGAAATGTTGTCCCAACCTTCGTAGATTAATTGTTCTTCATTTCTCTTTTAAATGAAGGGTCGACGGACCCTTCTTGTGCTTAGTATTTTTGCAGTCTTCGACATTAAGGATATACATGAATTTGCAGCCTATACTTCGTAGGTTGAATATTTGCACAACTCCCTCATAAATGAAGGGGTGGACGACCCTTCTTCTACACAATATTATTTCAATACTAGTTCTAGACTGCCCGAAGGGTCAACCGACCCTTCTTGTCATTTATATTTATCCAGTATTGACCCTTACGGTTATACATCAATTAATCTCTGTTTTGGAAGGCGAAAATCTCACACATGTGAGCCTCAAAGAGAGAACTGACGCCATAGGAAGTGATGAAATGGCATGTATGATGATATGGAATGTGTGATGATGACATGACACGTATAATGAGATGGCATGTATGATGACATGGAATTGAAAGACACATGATGGTGTTATCATTAAGTCAGTGTTGTAATGTGACATCATTCTGGAAAAGTATGGCAAGTTTGTGAAACTTTGGAAATTGACAAAGTATGGAAAAAGTAGTCAAAACTGCTTGAGAGAATGCTCGCCATAATTCATGGTTTCAAAAAAATGCACGCACCATCATATCATGCTATAGCTTGTTGAAGTGGCTATCTATAGTTATAAATGATTGCAGATTGCGGGAACTGTTTGAGTAATGGATTTGCTACATGCGTTTCCGCAACATGCAATTCGGATTGCGGATTGTGGGAAACTTTGGTTTCTTTTTATTTCGAGTAGTAGTCTCGCAACCCGCAATTGAGTATTGCAGGAACATTGTATATATTTCAAAACAATTAAACCCCCGCAACTCGTCTTCCGCATTCCCCAGATTATATCTCAGCCATCGACTTGTCTTAATCTTACGGCCCAGAATTAAGTCGACGGATTAGTAAATATGTTGATTTTGTTTCTGTTTCCTTTTATTATTTTTCATCTTCGAAAATTACCTGCTGTGTGGATTTTACTGCCAAATCCATTTCAAAAATTTCTAAATAGAGGATCCAAAACCATACTTTTTCTTTTTATATTGCCACTTTTGAAATTGGTTTTTGCGGTGTTCCGATATAATAATTATTACGGTCATTTGAAGTAGTAAAAATATACAAATTATGAAATGAATCGGTGTTTGCATAATATGACAGCCATTTGAAGTTGAATTTCATTCATCGATACCCCATTTTGAATGAGGCTCGAGATAAATGAGTGAAGGGTCAGCCGACCCTTCTTCTGCCCACTGTTATTTTCATAATAGTTATAGACTGCAAGAAGGGTGGTACAATCCTTCCTATGTTCACTATTCTGTATATAGGTGAATTGTCGGGTATTGGTGTTCACAATTATCTACTAAAAGAAGGGGCGACTGATCCTTCTTCCCAGTAGTAGGAAGTCCCGAGAAATATTGTTTAGATTTTACAGCTTAGGAAATGTCCTGATCCCTGCCATATACTGCAGAAGTCGGTTGTGGGGAATCGTCATACCAACCTTCGTAGATTTAATATTTTTTCATTTCTCTTTTAAATGAAGGAACGACCGACCCTTCTTGTGGCGTTTGTATTTTTGTAGTCTTCACTATTCAGGATATAGATGAATTGACAACCTATACTTCATAGGTTGAATATTTGGACAATTCCCTCATAAATGAAGGGGCAGTCGACCCTTCTTCTATCCAATATTATCTTCATACTAGTTCTAGGCTGCAAGAATGGTCATCCGATCCTTCTTGTGTTCTCCAGTCTTGATACAGGTGAATTACTGGATATTCGTATTTGATTCCCGCAACCCGCATTTGCTGATTCTGGGAAGATTATTGTAAATGTTTGCGTTCTGCGTTTCCGCAACCCGCAATGCGGATTGCGAGAACAGTTCGAATAATGGATTTGTGATTCTCCTCTCAACATAGTTTTTCATTGCAGAGTCTTGATCAAATTCCCTTGTGGTATAGTGAAGAGGATCAATGGATTTTTACGCATTCCAGGTTTTGTGTGTAACCTAGTATTATTAAGAAAACTTATTCATGTTCGTGTCAAGTTCCTTTTATCTATCAAAGGGTGTAAAATGGTCTAGTAATCTATGGTGTTTTCTAAGGGTGATTGTGTGGGAACTCTATTCAATGTTGATGCATGTATTGTTCAATGTAATAGTAATTCAATTTCTCCAGTGAACGAACAATCACTAGGATCTACAACCTCACAATTAGAACCTGTACATACCTCTAATGGTCATGAATTTTAGGTACCTAAACAATCCCTTGCTTCAGAAATGAAGTTACCTACAAAGGTGAAAAGTCCAATGTCTAAAATATGCACTCATTGTTTGAATAGCCAGTCAATCGGCCAAGTTAGAACATATAAAAATGGTTTCTCCCGACTTCTGTTTTCCAACAAGAAGGATCGGTCACCCCTTCTTTTCGTAGTTAATTGTGAAAACATTTATCGAGCAATTCAGATATATCCATAATGGAGAACAAAAGAAGGGTCGACCAACCCTTCTTGCAGTGTCGAACTATTATGAAAATAATATTGGGAATATGAAGTGTCGGCCAACCTTTCAATTATGAGGCAATTTTCAAAATAGAACACCTTGGATGTTTTAACATATAAAAATTGTTTCTCTCAACTTTTGTTTTCCGACAAGAAGGATCGGCCACCCGTTCTTTTCGTAGTAAATTGTCAAAACCTTTATCCAACCATTCATCTATATCCATAATAGATAATAGAAGAAGGATCGACTGACCCTTCTTGCAGTGTCAAATTATTATGAAAAGAATATTAGGAATAAGAAGGGTTGGCGGACCCTTCATTTACGAGGGAATTGTAACAATAGAAGACCTTGGAGAAAGATCGGTCGCTCTTTCTCTGAGAATATTTCCACTTTCTAACCAATCCTTTGAAGCAAAATGTCTATAAATTTTGTTGTTTAAATGTTGATATCTAGTATCCCAGGGTGACACGTGGAAGGATCATATTGTGATATGTGGCATATTTGATTTGGCAAATTGAGTATTAGAAATATAATTTAATTATAGTATTGACTCATATAGAATATTTTCTCCTCTGAGCACCGCGGAATCCATGCTACGTTTTATTCTCTATTAAACACTATCTTTTAAATATGCTTGGGCAAACTGCAAGAGGAAGTGAATAATTATAGTATCATTTGTGGTCTCACAGTATCACTTCCTCTCTAGCTGTCGGTACACCTAAATCCTCCAAAAACAAAGGTATCGAATGCAAAGACCATGTTGTGAATATTTTTTGCCTATCTTTCATGTTCTAATTGGCCATCAAACCCAAATGGTTTCATGTGCCCAGCTTATGATCCCGCCATACTGTGATAATTACTACACTATGATAATTACCATTGACCCCAACCAGAGACTTTGTTGGTGACATGACATAAACATTATGTTGGCCATTGGATTTTCAAGGAATCGATTGGAGTGATACATGTATGATTAATCCAGCAAAATATTTACGGTGAATATTATTAATGCATTGGCAGTAGGCATGTTGTCCATTTAATGCGCTGGCAGCAGGCATGTTGGCCATTGGATTTTCAAGGAATTGATTGGAGTGATATGTATACGATTACTCTAGCAAAATCTGTAGTCGCTACAGATGATATCTTTGAGCACCATGATCCCTCCATATTGTGATAATTACCATTCCCCATCTGTCCGAGACTCTGATCCCATTCAATCCATCAACACAGTGGCCACTCACTACATATAGGCTAATCCATCAACACAGTGACCACTCACAACAAACTGAAATGGAATTTTTCAGTTTGTTTGTGTTATATTCCCTGGGTATGCATGGATTTGTCATTATGTTCCTGCAACCAAGAGGGGACATAGGGATATTAAGAAACGTTCTCATATAGGTAGATGGTAGATGACGAAACGTTCTCATATAATGGATCTATTGCACCATTTTCTTGCAGAGAAATTTGGGGAGATAATAGGTAGCTTGAAATCATTGAAGAATCCTGATATCCATATTTCAAATCCTCTTCCTCTTCTCAATTTATTAGAGCAACTTCCTAACCTTGAGAAACTACATATCCACAAAAGGTTTTTCTCGGTAAGAAATAATTTTTGTAGTCATTATTATACACATGTCTAATTTAAGTGTTTGCTTATCATTTGCAAAGTATATTTCATTGGTTGAATGCCTTTGCTTCCACTAACTATGGTGTTAGGAGCTAACCCGTCTAAGCGAGATGCCCAAACCAACTGTGTTAGGAGCTAACCCATCCAAGCGGGATTCCCAGACCAACTGTTATGGTGTACATGGAAATTTAGGAATAGTTTCTCTGTTTTTATTGTGCATGATGATATGTGTGCTCACGCATTGACTGCAATAAAATGATTATTTTTGCATTTGTTGGAAATGGTTTCTTTTAACGGCAGCGTGATAAATAGTTATTTGTTTTCTATGCAGGTATTCGAGAGAGATACGATACCGCTGTGTCTAGGCTATCTTCGAATCTTTGTGCCTCCAGATCATGCTGTCAGCTTCTTCTAACTGCACATAATTTTTTTTACTCGTTTTAAAGATGCACACCTCAGCCATTTCGACTACATTTTATAGTTAGTTTCATGATAGTCGGAAATCTCGAGACTTTCCAGCTCCGTAGAATGAAAAAAAAGAATATTATCAATCGTTTATGTTTCTTCCTCGATGAATTACAACTCACCAACTTAATTCCATGCATCAATGCTCTCCTTTGTTATAAAACGTTCAGCGACTTTAAATTATTCTGAACTTGTTTTTAAAATAAAAAAAATGCAATTGAAAAAGACCTTCTGAAAGTGGCAATATTGGCTTTTAAAAGGGTGTTTTTCTATTGGAATGGTGTGTTTTTTTACTACTTATGAACCTTAAATTGCAGTTTGTTGTTATAAAACTACGAACTTCAATTCAAAAAGTGTGAATTTAAAATAAACAAATGCAATTTCTGATTTGAAAAGTGTGAATTTGTAAATGTTCTACATTTTAAGGTGAGAAAATCAATGTCTAAAATATTCAAGACACTTTGAAGACGGGGCTAAAACTGCCTTTATAAACTTCAAAATCAAGCAAAATCTGGTTCCAAAACTGCCAAATCCAGGTTCCAAAAGTGCCAAAACCGATTCCAAAACTGCCAAAATCGATTCCGAAAGTGCCAAATCAATGTTAAAAAAGTGACAAAACCGGTTCCTAAAGAGCCAAAACCAGTTCCAAAAGTGAAAAATTCGGTTCCGAAAGTGACCAAACCAGTTCTGAAACCGCAAAATCCATTTCCAAAGTGCCAAAATCGAGGTTCCAAAACCATACTTTTTCTTTTGAGTGAGGCTCGACATAAATGAATGAAGGGGTGGCCGACCCTTCTTCTGCTTACTATTATTTAATAGTACTAGACTGGAAGATGGGTGGTTCGATCCTTCTTGTGTTCACCATTCTGGATACAGGTGAGTTGTCGGATATTGGTGTTCACAATTATCTACTAAAAGAAGGGGTAGCCGATCCTTCTTGTCAACAGTCGAAAGTCGGGAAAAATATTGTTTACGTGTTATATCATAGGCAATGTCCCAATCGCTGCCACATACTGCGGAAGTCGGTAGTGGGGAAATGTTTTCCCAACCTTCGTAGATTAATTGTATTTCATTTCTCTTTTAATTGAAGGGTCGACCGACCCTTCTTGTGCTTAGTATTTTTGCAGTCTTCACCATTCAGGATATAAATGAATTGACAGCCTATATTTCGTAGGTTGAATATTTCGACAATTCTCTCATAAATGAAGGGGCGGCCAACCCTTCTTCTTCCCAATATTATTTTCATACTAGTTTCAGACTGCCAGAAGGGTCGGCCGACCCTTCTTGTGATTTATATTTTTCCATTCTTGACAATTATGGTTATACATGAATTAATCTTTATTTTGGAAAGGGAATATCTCACACGTGTGAGCCTCAAAGGGAGAACTCGCGCCAAAGGAAGTGATGACATGGCATGTATGATGACATGGCATCTACGATGACATGGAATGTGTCATGAGGCTGGAAAGACACAAGATGGCATTCTGGTGCTACCGTGCTATCATTTAGTCAGTGTCGCAATCTAACATCGTTCTCAAAAAGTATGGCAAGTTTGTGAAACTTTGGAAATTAAGAAAGTATGGAAAAAGTAGTCAAAATTGCTCTGATAGAATGCCCGCCATAATTCACGGTTTCAGAAAAATGCACACACCATCATATTATGCTATAGCTTGTTGAAGTGGCTATCTAGTTATACATGATTGTGGATTGCGGGAAGAGTTTAAATAATGGATCTACGACATACGTTTCCGTAACCTGCGACCCGCAAACCGTATTCCCCAGATTAGATCGCAGCCGTCGACTTGTCTTAATCTTACGACCCAGATTTAACTTGACGGAATTAATAAATATGTTTATTTTGTTTCTGTTTCCTTTTATTATATTTCATCTTCGAAAATTACCTCCTGTGTGGATTTTACTACGAGTTTTTTTTAGGGGTCATTTTCGCCATTTTTTCCAGCTTTAATGAAGGGTTGGCCTACCTTTCTTGTGCTTAGTATTTTTGCAATCTTCACAATTCAGGATATACATGAATTCACAGCCTATACTTCGTAGGTTGAATATTTGCACAATTCCCTCATAAATGAGTTGGGAGGAATTATTGCTCATGAATGGGGCAGTTCCCCAGTTACAGATGGAGCAGAGAGAATGGGGAAGCTCCTCAGTAGACATGGATCTCCCCAGTAGACATGGAGTAGAGAGAATGGGGCTTCTTTGAATGCATAGAGGGCCGAGGTACCTAAGTTGCAGCCAGCTAGCCGATGAAGGAACCTGCTAGCAGTGCAAGAGCGACACAACATAATGGCCAAGATTAATTACTAAGAAGTACAGGGTATAGGGTATAGTATAACAAGCATTAAAATTTCTGAGGGGAAATGTAAATTCATGGATGTCAAATAGAATAATTCAGCTATATCCATAATGGAGAACACAAGAAGGATCGACCGACCCTACTTGCAGTGTCAAAATATTATGATAAAAATATTGGTAATCAAAAGGGTTGACCGACCCTTCTTCCAGTGTCAAACTAATCTGAAAATAATACGGGGAATAGGAAGGGTCGGCTGACCCTTCAATTACAAGGAAATTGTAAAAATAGAACACCTTGGAATTTATATCATATAAAAATGGTTTTTCATGACTTCCATTTTACGGCAAGAAGGATCTGCAGCCCCTTCTTTGCATAGTTAATTATCAAAACCTTTATCCATCAATTCATCTATAGCCATAATGGATAATACAAGAAGGATCAGCCGACCCTTCATTTAGGAGGGAATTGTAACAATGATATCCTACGGTGACTAGTGGAACGATGATATTACATGACACGTGGCATATTTGATTTGGCACATTGAGTATAGCGAGGTTACTAATGCGGGTTCAACCACAACACAACCAGGAAATCAAAATTCACTCATAGCAAGATTACCCTCTGGAAATTGAATAGCAACACTTTTTCTATGGAATATGATGACTAACAAATTTCCCATATTGGTCTTTGTGTTTAAGAAGAGCATTAAAGATCCCATAATGATTAACTGTAATGAATTTCCAGGCAATTGCTTAGAACCTTTCGGTCTGAGAAATGCAATTATTACATCTGTAACGAAATAACATATAGCATGCGCCAACAAAATTTGGATTATTTGTTTTCGGAGGAAATTATTGATCATATATATAGGCAACACAACATTGATGCAGATAAGCTTCCAAAAGATGCAATGAAAAAAGAGGTTGGTTATTTGTTTTGGGAGGAAATTATTGATCACTTATGTTTTTATAAGGGATCAGTAAAGTTCTTTGACTAAGCCATATTTTGGACTGCTTTTAGACCTAGAAGGGCTAAGTTTCTAAATAGCTGAGAGTTTTTTATTTTTCTGGCAGAAGGATGAAATTCTCAGACTTTTTTTGAGAAATTATTGTAATTTTCCAGGAAGTCATTTTGACAATATCTGGTTTACTTCGGCTCTCTAGTGAGTTAAGTAACCTCATGGAACATACATGTACTATTTGTTCAGTCTGTGGAATGAAATTATGTGTAAATAAATGTAAGCCATGAATATGCTATGTTAAGCTTGTTAGAAGGTTAATATATATTCATGAATCAGGTTTCTTTCAATTGCATAAGCTAATAAATTGTTGCATTAATTTTGTATGTGAATGATGAATGGCTAAACTCCATTTATGTAATACATGTATGCTTATGCTGTCACAACCTCATTGATGGATGGATGCCTCCTGTATGTTCTTAGAATGATAGGCATAAGCCTAGTTATGAAGCTATTAATTAGATGCTTAATAAATTCACTTAGCAAATTAACTTTATATGATGATAAATCAAGCACAAGGATTTATATGCTTTATGATTTAACAATACAATTTAAACAGAGTTACATTTTCGGAAACCAAACTCAACACTTTACAAGAATTATAATTACAGTGAAATTGGACATACTACTACAAACAAACATTCAAGTGTATTATTTAACAAAATACTTCCATTTTTATTTTATTCACAATTGGCCTCACATCGCTCATGCCATCCAGGTGCAGCAAGTAAGGACATAATCCATCTAACAAAAATGTGTCATCGACATCGTTGGAATTATAAGTTTTTGTTATAATACAGTTTCCTTCATCGTTGGAAACATGTTTTTCTTTGGAGTCATCGGCAATCACAGTATTTGTCCAATCCCAACCATGGTTCAAAGTGTCTCAAACTATACTTAAAGGATTGCGATATACATTAGGATTTCCAAGACCCTTAAAACCCTCTCTGGCTATGAAAGAACAATTTTCCTGTGTAAAAATTAATCTAAATTGTTCCCTTTTCAATCCTATTATTTGTAATAATCTAGGAGAAAACTCGTCAACGTTTTTTCGTTGAGCAGATGTCCATACCCCAACCTCAAAAATATGAAAGCATTTTTAAAAAAATTCCCTTAAGCCTGGGCATATAAAATAATACTTTGTTGATGTTTCGATGTCCGATGGTCATCGCAATCCGAGTTTCTGTTTTCTATGTATTGCATGTAACAAAACGCCATTGAAATAAAAAATGATCAATGGTTTTCTAGTACTATCTGCAAACAAAAAACACACACACACAAACCAGTCAATAAAATATTATGGTTCAATGTTTCTAAGTATATTGCTTTCATGTTCAACAATTTTTTAAACACATTACCAGATACATGGTACGATGTCCATAAATAAGATGAGAACTGTGCAATAAAACTTACATCAATTAAATGTAGGAGTAACTGTCAAAAATATACAAATCACTAAATGAATTTGTTTTGTACAATATGACGGTCATCTCAAACTCAATGTGTTTAACCAATGCCCCATTTTTTAATGAGGCCCGAGATAATTCAACAGAGCACACAACATTGTTTTTATAGTTATATCTCTCTCTTGTGAACCGTCAAATTTCCAAATAGTTGGCATTTTCAAGCAGTTTTCCTTGCTATTATCTGCTGATTGATATTGCCTTTCATCTATAAACAACATGTCCGTTTGTTTATATATATCTCCATATTGGATAAGTACATCCTTGAAGGGCTTTTTGTATATTATGTTCGGTACTTCACCAACATCATAGTATGCAGACATTGAGTGATTATAAATAGTACTAGGTTCGCATTGCTCTTGACCCCAAATAAATACAAATTCTTCATTTTTCAACCATTCAAATCCATCCAGGAAATTTTTAATTTCCATGTTGTCGAGCCAGGAAAACCACAGAGCAACGTCGAAATGCTCTTTGGCAACACTGATAATTTTGCGGTTGAACATGTGTGTATAATAACAATAGAATTTATGGACAAAATGAGGTTGTTTGGAAGAATCTTCGATGTTGGATAACATCTGAACTCCAAAGAGCAATCCCTCTACTCCCAGGACCAATAGTTTCTTTTGCGGTGATAATATCCTCACTGCATACAAGAATAGTGACTATGTATATAACAACAACAACAACACTTTGTTCATGAAGTTAATGATCACAACAGATTCAATTGATTTAATAAAAGCATCACACTAAACTAATAATGTGTTACATTCAAACGGAAATAGCAACGTCTTTGGAAAAAAACAGAAAACACATTGAATGGTTTAAAATAGGAAATGATAGATTACATATAGAAAATTTAGGCAATGATAGGTTACATTTGATAGTTTCTGATATCAGCTGATTCTTGCATTTTACTCAAATGCTTCCAAAGTCCATGTACCAATTCAGTATCTGTCCAAAGGGATGATCCAATAAAGGGCTTACATGAAATACAGTTTTGAAATGGAACTGCTTTCTCAACATCACCCTCCAAAACAATCATTGATGTATTAATTTTTGAAGTTTACATTGGGAACTCCTTCCACACACTCTCCATATTTTTTTGTGTATTTCCTTCTTGATCGGAGGTACATCTATCTCAAAACCAAATAAATAAATAAAATTTCCCATATGATTTATTTTTACTACATGCCAACAAAAATTCTGTAAGCAATACCTTCCCCTCATTGACACCACATTTAGATGACCAAATCCCAACATTGAATTTGGAAAAAAGTAAATCCAAAAATCGAATGGCATTTGTTCATGACTCATATGAAGTTTTTCTATATTTAAATTCACCATTTATTAGAGTAGTCTCTTCCCCCTTTTTTACTCTTTCCCCTTTTTTACTCTTTCCCCCTTTTTTTTTCTCTTTTGGAGTCATTTTTTGTGACTTTCTTGGGATATAGAAAACCTTCCATTTCTAATATCAATAACATTTCTGTATGGGGAGCTACATAGAAATATTTTTTGTCATTATATATACTTTGGAATAAATTTGTTTTATCAATTTAAGTAGAAAATATTGTCTTTTACCTGTCAATCGCAAGCCAACATTTGACTGGTGAGTAACATCGCTGGAGACACCGCATTTTGACACCAAGGCGCCCTCTCTAGGTTAAATACTTTGCAAGTCCTCTTCTTGTGCTGCATTGTTGAAGCTCTCGCCTTGTTCATTATAATTGTCCAAGCTACCCCCTGGTCCCTTATTCTCCAATGTGACTTGCTGACCAATTTCCAGGGACATCGTCGATGCCTGCTCTGGTTGTGCATGATCCACATGATGACCTAGAAATGTGTGGGTATACATTTTATATAATTTTTTGTAGGTCACTATCCCCTTTCATAATTTACTTAATTTAACCACGATCTGTGAAAAATAATTTTTTACCTTCTTGTCCTGTTTTGTAGTTCTTTGTAGATTGTCTATCACCTTCGGTTTCGTCATAGGATATTGTAATTTGATTGGAGGATACCTGGGTATGCTTTTTATTTGAAGCTGTAGTAGAATAGGAATTTAAAGAAGTTATTGAACATAACCGACCTATAAAAGTAAAATAAAATCAAAGACATCTGAAAATGTTAATAGAAATACCTTGTTTGAGAAAAAAGTAAAATAAAATTCAAAAGTAAAATAAAACCAAAGACATCTGAAAATGTTAATAGAAATACCTTGTTTTATACCCAATTCATGATAGAAGTTGTTCATGAACAACTCTTGTTGTACTGTCTCCACAATAGAAATAACGATTCTATCTGGAGACCTGGTCAATGAACGAAGAAGCCTACCTCCTGCATACAACGAAAGAATTGTGCCTTCAAAAGAGGCCTGTCTGGAAACTAGGTGATCCCATAATTCTTGTGTCCTTTCTTTTGGAAACACATGGCTCCTCGCACTATCGCTGTTAACATTGGGCTGAGGTAAATCAAGCATCGGTAGGCCCTCGTCTTTCCAATCCATATCAATTTCAGAGGTAGATAAAATATCCTCATCATTTCCAATGCGCCAACATTGTATAATAGAGAATCCCATAAACAGGTCCCCGGAGAATGCTCTATATACTCCCATTGTAGGATTCGCCGTAACATGTTTTTTTGATTTCTTGCTCCAACTTGTGAAAGCTTTAGAAATCATACAAGAGTTCTCCATATCAGCTAGAAAAATACAAGTACATTCCTCTTGATCTATTTCTAGGTAGTACAAAAATGCGAGCATGTCTTCTTCTGTCCATGGAATAACACAATTACACATATCCACAGCAACAAATTCACAGCTGACTGTCGCACCAAAAAATGGAATTGTTCTGAGTGTGGTGACCAAAGAATCAGGGTAACAACATTGACAAACAAACTATGAACTATTTTCGACGTCCTCAATGGACATCCTCTCTTTATTGATATATAAATTCAATATTTTATGAGCATCAATTGGTATTTTGGTACCAATATCCACTTCAGATTCATTCTTTCTCTTTTTACTCGGAGATTTTGGTTTCTTTCCTGAGCATAAAATACTACATAGTTGCTTGAGATGGTTTGGTGCAATTTTATATATTTCAATGACGTTATGGTTAGTGACATTCTGTGATCGTTTAGTTTGAACATCATTAACTTTGAAATATTCAACAATTGAATGCCTGTTTGACCTCTCGTCCTTTATTCGTTTCCAATATTGACTTAAAGTTTCTGCGCAAAACTTTTTATCAACTGATGTGCTCAACCAAACTGATCCGTTGATTATATTGTCCGCCACAACGGTCAATTCATCTTCATCAAGATCACGCAATGGTCTGAAAAAATTAGAGCCATAACTCTTTATTTTATTTGGAGAAAAATCACCCTAAGCAATGCTCTTCAGCGAGCAATCCAAGGCACCACTTTTGTAAAGCTCGAATACAGACTGCCATTTGCTCCACAGTCGATCCGATGTCAAAACAAGAGTTAGCTTGTCTTTAAGGCTCTCCCGGTTAACAAGAAATATATCCATACAATGAGTTTGGAAAGACTGCAAACATATAAAATTGAATATTCCAGTTAATTTCCTAATTTCATAACACAGGCAGCACTCTAAAGAATTTGATTGATAAGAAGAAAAATTCTATACTGTCCAAACATCATTCGAAGCGTTTCCCTTTCCTGGGTGGGATGGACAACCACACAATAACCATCTCGCACTTGATTTTTCAACTGAAGAAATGAATGTAGTGTTTGCAAATTCTTTGTTTGACAAATTATGTTGTTTGCAAAATTTGTTGATGATGTCCTGAGGACCGTCTCTATGTAGAAGACGAGTTGTTCGATACCGATACCTTTTATGGAGCTGTTTATATTGATCATCTGCAATGATTATTTTGTTGACGTATATGTAACTTCGGAATGTATTTCATATATGTATATTATATTCCTATAGAGATGTTACTATTCCTCTATACGGAAGTGTCGTCATTTATATTATAAGTGTCGTAACTTATACTTGATGGGTTATTAGACCACCTTGTTGAGGTCGGACCTATATAAGTCATGTGGGTCGAAGGGTTATTAGACCACCCTATTGGGGGTCGGCCATGTGGGTCAAAGGTTTATTAGACCACCAAGTGTGGGGTCGACCAGGATTAAGTTAACCATGGGTTAAGCTAGACATGTAGGCCCCATTAGTATATTGGACAGGACAGAACAAGTATAAATAGAGATCGGGAGATCTCTATTTGATCATTCATTCACACACTTATCTCATTTGAAAAGTGGCGCACTTATGAGGAGGAGGATCTGTTGCTAGGAGAATACTATCTCTTGTATTTTGGTTGTATCATTGCTCTATCTATCTTTGAGGAATTTATTGGGGTTTTTCACCTTTATGGTTTTCCCCAAGTAAACTCTGTGTCTCTAGTGTGCTTGCATTATTGTGTCCATGATTGATATGCTATGGATGTGTTGTACATGTTGTTCTCTCAATTAAGATCCTAGATCAGATTGAAGTAAATTCTGAAAATTTAACATGGTATCAGAGCTAGCCTGAAAGAAGGCATGATATGGTATGTATGACACTTGTTGCACTTACGATGCTAGGGCTTGATTTAGAAAAAACCAGTCATCGTATAACTTTCGTTATAAATCCATTTTGGCCAAGTTTTAGGATCTGAAACTTTTACAGGTCGAATATCCGATCCCCATGTACCTTGTGTCCAAAGGACACCCTCTAATTCGTTGTACTTTGTGATTTATGATCTGTACAATATAGGGTTTCTGCCTCTTCCATATCTGAGTCAAAAACAGGTGACCTTGGAAAAAAGGTCATAACATTAGCTAGGAAGATCGAAATGAATTTTTGTAAAACGTGACAGGTAGTACGCTGACTATACTATCTCATGAAACGTTTTCAGAAGCTGAAGTTGAACCAGGGACACGTGGCACGCCATACAAGTTCGCTCTCTTGTATTACCCCATAAACAGGTCACGTTGCGACACTTGGCATAACTCTCTCTCAGAAAATCCAATTGAGGTCAGACCTATTGGGATGGAAAGATGACAGGCCAGGATACCACAAAAAAGGTTTTGAGACCTTGTGGACTGAAAAGTGCAAAGTTACACCAGAAACAATCAGGTACATATTTCTGTCAAAACAGAATTATTTTTGAGCACCTTCATTCATGGCTTCCAAAATTTAGGTTTTCGGAGAAAGTTGGAATTCTTGTAATCAGAGACCACGGATGAATGCTACTCATCAAAATAGAAATTTAGAGACCAAGATCAGAATTTTTGGTTGGGAAAAAGGCCGGGATTGATCAGACCCTAGTTCGGGACTTTGATCAGAAAAGTGGAAAATTAGGGCTTCTGTAAAAATGGTAATTTTTTAAATCTGTGACCACAGATGGAAGATCATCAGAAAAATAGAAGCTTAGAGCTTTGGATCAAACCTTTTGATTGGGAAAAAGAGTGGGCTTCATCAAACCCAAGCTCAGGGTCACGTCCAGTGAATCAGGAAGTTTCAAAGGAAAAATTGAGGAGTGAAACTTTGCAATTTTCAAATTCTGAATATACCAGCTTGATCAGCTCATCAAGGCGCATATTTCTATCCTTTCAGAAGTTTGAAATTCAAAGTTTGAATTTTTGGGGTTTCTCTGACAAACCCTAATACAACTCTAGATCCAGTTCCTGCAAATCAAGTGGATTGGTTTAATCCTAAAAGAGGATGGATTGGTCACCTGCATAAGTGAAGAAGTTCCTATTTCAAAGGGAGATGAGGCTAAGGCCTTACATAAGAAGATTACAACCAATCTCGACATGTATGACTCATCCAAGTATGTCTCGAGATTTGTTCATGATTAAGTTTATGATATGTTTGTCTTCATGTTATTACGGTTAGAACAATATTGATTTTAGACTTGTCGTATCACCTTAACAAAATTATGAATGCATGCATTAGGGTGTTGACACTTATGATTGTACTAATGCATTATGGTGTTGCATGAGGTTTATGTTGTCCGCTAACATGAAAGGTACACCAAGAAAGACAAATCATGTTCTAGTTCAAGAACATATGATCATGATGACATGAAGACAAAGATTCATCCATTGTCATGGATCACTTAGAAGATCTACTTACGAGGTATGTATAACTTGGTTCTACAATGGATAACTTATGAAACATGCAGGTTACTAGCACAAGTCACTGAAGAGAACCATAAGACATTATGCGGGTATGTTAGACATAGCCAGCTAGCATGCTAATCCAGGTATGTTTTTCCTATATCAAGCTAGATCCTACCTTGTGTTAGGATCTTATACTGTTGTGTTGTTGATAATGATTATTCATGAAGTCATAGGTTTGAATAGTCATGGTTGTATGCATATTATGTGTCTTACAATAATTGATGATATGACTAACCAGAAGAATCATGAAGTTATAGGTTTGAGTAATCACGGGTTTATGCATTGATGATTTAACTAATCATAAGAGTCCTATGATCAAATAAGAATATGCATGAGTAAATGAATACTTCCTTGAAACCTTGAATACTAATGTTTATTATCTGTGAATGATCATGACTATACATGCTTAAGATTATTGTGTTTTGATAGTATTAAGAAGATACTAATGAATGTATGATTATGTATGATACCTCAATTATAACAAAATTGATGATACTAATAAGCATGCATAGTGATTAAGGATGGATATAAGTTCAAGGACAGGAAATCTAGGAAGAAAAGATCAAGAGGGAGGACACTCTAGTTGTTCCTGCAAGGAAGCAAAGATCAAGAAGGAGCACACTTCCATAGTTTCTGCAAGGATGCAGATATTCAGAGGGAGTTTACCACTTCTCACAATCCACATCAGAATGGAGTTGCAGAAAAGAAGCAAAGACTGAGAGGGAGTCAACCCAACAAACAAACAAAGATAAGTATTTGAATTGTCATTACTTGCATATTTTATTCTTTTAATAATACTGTTCAATAATGTATATACTGATGTTCCTAGAATTAGGTTGTGTATTATGCATATTAGAATAGTTGCATTGATGAACAATATACTACTAATATACATGGGTAAGTGGCCTACGGCACTGTACAACATTCCATTGCTACTTATCTAGAATGAAACCTCTTTGTTGACATGTTGGGAGTTGTGCACACTCTTAACAATGTTCTGGTAGAGATTGGAAAGCATCTAGAAAGTTACAGGATATGGATAAATGTTGTATTGAAGCATTGGCTAAGATAATTGCATGACTGTATGACATATTTCGTTATGTGTAAGAATTTGTTCTGAAAAATACGAGATGTTTTATAATCATGCAATTTAACTTGTTGTGTAGAAAATATCATATACCATCACCTACAAAAGAAGGACTACAACATTTGTTCAGCAACAAAGTTATCTATTGAAAATAATGAAGATATTGAAGTTCCCAGGATCTGGGAAGAATGCCATGATCGAGGAGTACCAGTCGATCTTGAAGATGTTTGGGATGCAGTCCAAAGACTTGAAGGGGAGTCTATAGTGACTTCCAAGAGGATCTACAAGAGCAAGCATGCTGCAGATGGTAGCATAGAAAAATACAAAGCGAGTGATGAAGTAGAAGATACACCAAATAGATTTCAAGACAGCTTTCGTGAATGGTGTAGTCAAGGAAGTATATGTGGAGCAGCCACTTAGTTCTGAGACACATGACAAGGAGTCATATATGTACAAAACTTGGTATGGTAGGATAGACAGCTTTCTATCCAGTTTGGGCTTTACCAAGAGTAAAGCAGATTCCAACCTTTACTACAAGGTTGAGGAAGGAAATCTAGTGATACTACTTTTGTATATGGATGACCTGTTTATTGCAGGTGAAGATAGATTGATTTCCGACACGCAGTGGAAGCTTGCTACTGAGTTCAAGATGAAGAACTTGGGTATGATGCACTACTTTCTTGGTATGCAGGTGTGGCAGAGTGCAGTTGGAATCTTCCTTGGACAAGGGAAGTATGCAGCAGACATCCTGAATAGGTTAGGGATGATGGACTGCAAGGCTATGGCCACACCTATGGCATCAAACCTGAAGCTTCTGTGTGATGGTTCATCTGAGCCAGTTTATGTCACTGTGTTTCATCAGATGATTGGGTCCTTGATGTACCTGACAAACATGAGACCATATATTTGCTTTGCAGTGAACACATTGAGCCAGTTCCTGACGGATCCAGGGAGTGTTCACCTGGTTGCTGTAAAGCATATTCTGAGGTACCTAAAGGGTACAGTTGATTATGGGCTCAAGTATGAAGCGAATCAAAATTTTAACCTACAGGGTAATGTTGATTCAGATTGGGCAGGCAGTGCTGCAGATAGGAAGAGCACATCTGGGTGCTGCTTCAGTATAGAATCAGGTGTGATCCCTTGGTTTAGCAGGAAGCAGTCCTGTGTAGCACTGAGTACAGCCGAGGCAGAGTATGTTGCAGCCTGTTCGGCTAGTTGTGAGGCAGTATGGCTTCGGAAGCTACTGTCTAAGTTATTTGATCTCTCATTGGATGCTACTGGTATCTTCTGTGATAACCAGAGTTGTGTGAAGCTGTCTGAGAACCCAGTGTTTCACAACAGGTCAAAACACATAGAGATCAAATATCACTATATCAGGGATATGGTGCAGAGAGGAGCAGTGAAGCTCCTGTATGTTGCAATGGATGAGCAGATTGCAGATGTGCTGACAAAACCACTAGCTAGAGTGAAGTTTGAGTACTTCAGAGAGAGGCTTGGTGTTCTTCGGATTGATGACACTTCGAGGAAGAAGTGATGGACACATTTGCAGAAGCCATTCCAAGCATGTTAGAAGCAGGATCCTTCACATGGCTATGGATGTAAGTGCTGAATGATGAGCATCAGGACGATGCTTCAGTTACTGCTTTGTATATGCATCAGGAGGATGCTGGATATGATCAGTTGGATCATTTATATGTATATGTATGTACGCATCATGTTGGATGTTGGATATGATCGGTTGGATCATTTGTATGTATTTTGTATATGCATAATGTTGGATGCTTGGACCATGTATCTGTATATGTATTAGGTGGATACATTGTATGATCAGGTAGATCATGTATGTTGATATGTTTCATGTATGATCAGGTGGATCATGTATGGTGATATGTATCAGGTAGATACTTGGTATGCATTAGGTATATGCATGATATGATTAGGATGATCGTGGATGACGAGCTTCAGGATGTTGCTCCAAATGACTTGTAGAAAGATGTTGCAGTGATGATGATCAGGATTATCATGTATACATCAGGATGATGTATGGTGAGTATCAGGATGATACTATATGGCTGTGGATCAGGTTGTGCAGATGAGCATATAATTTGGCCCTGGGAGATTTGCAGATAGTCTTTCGAGGTTTTTCCTATGGCATGTAATTTGGCCCTGGGATATCTGGAAAATGCTCTTTCGAGGTTTTTCTCTGGGAGGACATATAATTTGTCCCTGCAAGATCTGCAGATAGTCTTTCAAGGTTTTTCCTATGGCATATAATTTGGCCCTAGGATATATGGCAGATGCTCTTTTGAGGTTTTGTCCTATGGCATATAATCTGTCCCTGGGAGATCCTATAGGTAGAGTTGTGTGCTCGTAAAAGCCTGGGATGCTCTTGCGAGGTTTTGCTATGACCACATATAATCTGTCCATGGGAGATCATATAGGTAGAGCTGTGTGCTCGTAACAGCCTGGGATGCTCTTGCGAGGTTTTGTGGTGACCACATATAATCTGTCCCTGGGAGATCCTATAGGTAGAGTTGTGTGCTCGTAACAGCCTCGGATGCTCTTGCAAGATTTTGTGGTGAGGTCACATATAATATGGCCCTGGGAGATCCTACAGGTCGAAGTTGTGTACCCGTAACATCCTGGGATGCTCTTTCGAGGTTTTGTGACGCACGTAATAAGTCCTGAGATTTCCACAGTATGGCCAGTGAGGATGAAGACCTATAGGTGGTGGACCTACATCTAGTATGAAAAAGGACTGGCTCTGTAGAACTTCCTATGACAATTAGATTCAAAGATTGATTGAGATAGCAGCAGCAGTGACGATGACGATGATTCGAGAATGATGATTCGTTGATGATGATCCAGAGAAGAAGACTTGTGCTAGACGACCTGTGTCGAGAAATACTTTCCTAGTTAAGAGGGAGTGTTGATGTATATGTAACTTTAGAATGTATTTCATATATGTATATTATATTCCTATAGAGATGTTACTATTCCTCTATACGGAAGTGTCATCATTTATATTGTAAGTGTCATAACTTATACTTGATGGGTTATTAGACCACGTTGTTGAGATCGGCCCTGTATAAGTCATGTGGGTCGAAGGGTTATTAGACCACCCTATTGGGGGTCGGCCATGTGGGTCAAAGGGTTATTAGACCACCAAGTGTGGGATCGGCCTGGATTAAGTTAACCATGGGTTAAGCTAGACATGTAGGCCCCATTAGCTTATTGGACAGGATAGAACAAGTATAAATAGAGATCGGGAGATCTCTATTTGATCATTCATTCACACACTTCTGTCATTCAGAAAGTGGCGCACTTATGAGGAGGAGGCTCTGCTACTAGGAGAAGACTATCTCTTGTATTCTGGTTGTATCATTGCTCTATCTATCTCTGAGGAAGTTATTGGGGTTTTTCACCTTTATGGTTTTCCCCAAGTAAACTCTGTGTCTCTAGTGTGCTTGCATTATTGTGTCCATGATTGATATGTTGTAGATTTGTTGTACATGTTGTTCTCTCAGTTAAGATCCTAGATCATATTGAAGTAAATTTTGAAAATTTAACATATTTTCTATGGAGAAATAGTATGCTGCCCATCCAATATATAAAAATTTACTGATGGTAGATCAATTTGTTTTTCATTTTCAGGAAGAAAGGGCAATCTGGTCTCCTTATTGAAAGGAAATAGAATAGCATCTCTCAATGTTGTTTTAAATGTATGGACAAGTGATACCACCATCTTTTGCACCACCTCCTCATCAACCTTTCGATATTGTAAGTGCGGAGGCGCAACAACACATCTTGTTACGTCAATGGAAAAAACTTTCTCATCGAGCAAAAAGTGTTTGATCTGATATTGTTGAAATTCTTTTGAAGTTTTGAAGCTCTTAGTCGCTTTTCGCAGCATCGCTTTAGAAGGACTTCCTTTGAGTTTTTTCAATGTAGATTTCCCCACATCTTTTACAATATATTGGAGAAATGCTCTTCTGTTGTACGTTAGAATCTATTCATGGAATACCGTTATTGGCCCCTTATTAATATTCATATAATGTAATACAGAGGAAGTTTTCCCATCCAACATTCTTTTCCTCCATACCGACAAAATTCCTTTCTTCAAGGATGTCATGGTATCAATTCCAGAATGATTAGAAACAACATAGGAGGGAAAAACCCACCCTTGCTTTGCACAGGAAATCGGATCTGGATTGGGACCATTTTTCATTAGATCTGGTCGATAATCAGAAACCATAAGATCACACTGTATAAGGCCATACTTTTCATCAATGATCGCTTCAGCTTGAACTCGCAATTTTTTATTAGAATCAACGGGTTCCGCATATGTCAATATCCCAGCTCTAATCCGGTTTCCATCGAAATCCAAGTAGAATAGATATATATCCGGGTACAAATTATTTGGTTCTTCCATCTCAACATACCATCCATTTGTGAATGGCAGAAGGGAGTGATCTTTTGTCAATTCAAAGAAAGGGATTTCTTGGTAGTTACTGAGGCTCAACAAATTAGCCATGCTTTATCTGCAAAACAGTCAATATTAAGTAGTCAATATAAGAATGCATACAATGTCTATAATTATAAATTAGTATTTTAATATTAGATGTATACTTGCAAATGTTCATGATAATCATCGATGGTTAGGGAACGACCCCTCATTTTCAAAATCAATTGATTGATTAAGATCAAATCTGCTAGCATTATCCATGAGAGATAAAATGCACATTTTATAGAGTCGTTCGGGATAAGGATCGATCATAGAACAAGCGATCATCATAGAAGGGGTGGTCGATCCTTTTTGTTTATGTGTATGAGTTTATCACATGTTTTTTATTCTAATTTATGTGATTTTTTGTGCTTAATTTATATGTATGTGAATGGTAATTGTACATTGATTAATTGGAATACAAGTGCATGATTGTGAAGAAGAAGCACATAGTTTGATGAATTCATAGCAAACTGGTGAATACATTAGAGATTCAGCATAGTTCTGTATACTGTGATAGCTTCCAAGTGCGAAGTCATCTGGTTTTCTAGTTGATGTTAAATAGAATGTTATGTGAAGATGGTAATGACATCTGTGCATTGCCATGGTTAAGAGAATCTTGATTATGCAACCCCCATATTCGCTTCAGGTTAGACTTCAACCTGTTTACAAGGTGATGCCGAAAGGTCGGCCGACCCTTATCTCAGTCTTCTTCTAGTGTTCACCATCCTTCATATACATGAGTTGACACCCTTGCCTTCATAGGTTGAATATTTTTACAATTCCCTTGTAAATGAAGGCTAGGCTGAAACTTCTTGTACCCAGGACTCGTTTCATAATAGTTCAATACAGCAAGAAGGGTCGGTCAATCCTTCTTCTGTTCACAATTCTGGATACGAGTGAATTCACAATTCTCTACAAAAGGAAGGGGCGGTTGACCCTTCTTGCCAGATGTTGGGAGCCAGGATGCGGACAAGGGCCATATCGACAATTGATAATAACTACACAGATCCAAGTGCGAGGAAGGCAGCGTTTAAGAGATTGAAGACTACAGAAGGCCATGGGACTAAGCATGGAAGGAGATCAATGGTACTAGATTGATCATGAAAGATGGATGGCTCAGAGAAATTCCTTTATCCCTAGAGGTGCAAGAATGATAGGAAAGGATAGATAATATAAAAAATGGAATGCATAGGGATGTACTGTTCTATTTGATTGCCCCCTTCCTCCCTTGGTTGAGGTCAAGGGGGCAAGTTAATTTAGATAGACTCAAATAGACTCTAGCACCTTCGTGAATGCACATTCTATCTGGGACCAAGTCCAACAAAACTGATGCAATAACTAAACAACTAGATCAAAGAAAAATTCAAAGAATCAAGTAAGAGAGCTACAATGGAATGTCACATTACATATATGGAACAAAGTTATATTCATTTTGAATCTTTGATATAATATAAGAAAAATTAATCTAGGGGTCTAATCTTGCTCCCATGCATATTTCAAGAAGATTTCCCACTTCCATAGGTATGTTCTTCCTCCATGAGATCAAATGAGCTAAGCCTTAAAATTGGACAAAAGTATTTGCAGGCCACCCGATAATTTGAAAAGATTTATGGTATTAAGAATGGAATTTAACTGCATTGAATAGACGGCAACCTTAATTAAGCTTGGACAATTATTGGACAACAAACTCCACACATCATACAAAGATAACGAATAAAAATTATTAAAGAGTATTGATTGGATTGTTTCTTATCTTTTCTTTCCCACCAAACCAAATCATTTTGACAGTAACTAAATGGCTACCTTGCCTTTGTTAAAAATTTCCATGCAATGAAAGGGCAGTCGTCCATTCTTCTACCAAGTATTCTTTTCATAATAGTTCTATAATGCAAGAAGGGTCAACCAATCTTTCTTGTCTTCAACATTCTGGATACAGGTGAACTCCTAGATATAGGTGTTCACAATTTTATACTAAACAAAGGGGTGGCTGATCCTTCTTGTAGCCAATGTCTGTTCCCCACTATTTATAGTTGATGTAGGGAGTCGGGAATTGTTGTCCCATCCTGCAATCTACATTCCAGGTTGCGGGATAGCAATATTGATGGAACGTTTTAAGAAATCTAGGTATCTGCAATCCGCAACATATTTACGTCTTCGGTAAAGGTGATGAAATCCTCATGCGGGGAGCAAGAAGGGTCAGCCGACCTTTCTTGTGCCGAGTATTCTGTTCAAAATAGTTCTAGGCTGCAAGAAGGGTCGATCGATCCTTCTTGTGTTCACCATTCTAGATACAGGTGAATTGTAACGTATAGGTGTCTACAGTTCTCTACTAAACGAAGGGGAAGCCGATTCTTCTTGTCATGTGTTGGGACAAATATTGTTGATATGTTATAACTTAGCCAATATACCGATCCCATCTATAATTTCATTGCAGAAGTCGAAATTCTAGAATTGTTGTCCCAGGCTAGGCGGGTTGAATATTTTTACAATTCACTCGTAAATGAAGTGTCGGTCGACCTTTCTTCTGCCGAGTATTCTGTTCAAAATAGTTCTAGACTACAAGAAGGGTTGGTCGATCCTTCTAATATTCACCATTCTGGATATAGGTGAATGGTTGGATATAGTTGTTCACAATTTTATAATAAATGAAGTGGCAGGCAATCCTTCGTGTCGGAGGTTGGAAATCGGGATAAATATTGTTTATATGCTTTAACTTAGCCAATCTCAGTTCTAGGATGAATTCTGCATTAATTTGGAAGAAAGAACATTGACAATATTTAAATGTGTGGATCAGAGCATATAAAATGAATTATAACCCTGGTATTACAGTCAACAATGAGGCAAAGTGATAAGATGGTGTAACATGAAATACATCCACAAAAGAGAAATTAAAACACTGAGGAAAGTAAAAACATATGAATCTCTGTTTCGGATATACTTTTACTTCTGTTCTTCATTAAAGTCTTCAAAAACTATTACGTCACTGTATTTTTTACTCTCGGTTCCAACCCCTATTACTCTGCAAAATCAAAATTTATACAAAACGATCTTTGAAATCATCGCTAAAAAAATAAATTTCAAAGAAATCTCTCTGATACAACCCCTATTATCTTGTTCAAATTTGAAAAAAAATTCCATTTATTTCAATCCTTCTACTATTTGTTGATCAAAAGCCTTGTTTCCATTTAGATGTCTCCTTTGTGATATAATTTGATGAGGATCATAATTCATCCTTTCAGCCTCTTGGAAATCCCTAATCTTCAGTAATTTTTCTACTACAGATAGGGCTGCCTTATTCTTAATGATGAATGGACCAACTTTAAGGGGGAATTTCACATTAGATGATTTTTTGAAAGCACATATATGTTCTTCTGAATGCAACCTTTGTCTAATAAATTCCAAGGCAAACACCCTCAGGGAATTTCAACATTAAAAATAATTCTATAAATTTCTGCCATGATTTTATGGATGAACTCAAACATATTGACCTGTTTATTAAGGTCATGAAAAAATATGGTACCAAGATCCTTGGATTCTGAAATGTTTGAACAATATGACTGATACCTGAAATGGTCCAACTGGTTGAAATTCACCAACTGGACATGAATCGCTTCAGCTAGGAATTCATCAAAATTAAAACAACACACCGGACTCGACTGTAACTCTGGTGAAATTACTTGGAGAAGGAAACCTAACATAACTTCCGTGATTCGACTTATCACTATCTAGACCTAAAATTTTGCTCGACAAGGAAAAAACTGACTGGGTATCTCACTGAAAGACATCAATACTCAATGCAACGATAGGTTTTCATGCAACTGACCATCTTTCAAGACTTGTAATAAAAACTTGTCTTTTTCTGTACGACTATTGTTTCTATAAAATTTGCCAAATTTTCTTCACTAAACAACTCAGGGCTTTTGGGAAATGTTTCAAGTAAAATTAGAACCTCACGGACAGTCTACACATTTACTGGGCATAGAATTTTGGTCATTTTTACATTAATGATTACCCTTTCAGCCTGCGAATAATTCGTCGCACACCAACAAACAAATTCGGGGAAGTGTAGGGTTTGTTCGACACAAAAATTGTATAGAAAAGAACCAAAAACATTAAATACACCCTTTCCCTATGACTTAAACTCCATTAATTTCTCCTTAGACTACAAAATACTACACACAGACAAAACAGGGTCAAATACAAGCTTCTTGTTTTCATTTGAACTTTCATTGAAGGGAAGAAGTTCTTGGGTTTTCGCCATTTGGGACACAAAATCTAAACACTGAGGGTTTCGAGCTACCTATGAACTGTGAAGTGATCTTCTTGGGTGTTGTTCCAGTTGATGAAGACAACGACGTGTTTCATGCAGACCGTTCTTTTCCTCCAGGTAATAAGCGATAAAAACATTTTTTTAAACTTCGAACAAACATTTTATAGAACATATGCTTAGGTGGTTTCCGAACTTGCAATGAGTGGTTTAAATTTAACCGCTTTTCATAGTGAACTCCACCAATTCTTGCCACGTGGTAAGCGATTTAATTTCTGCACTACCTTTTCCAAGTTTAACCACCGTGCACTTTCTAGCGCGGGAACCCATTTCCACCATCGATTATCTAGGTGTGTGTGTCTGGGTGTGTCGTTCAAATTTTTAGCACCTTTTCCACCTCCGCCCTTGGAGTGAGAGACCTTATGTAGATACCTTAGAATAGTGACAATATTTGCATTGTTCCTCTCTATAAACATTAATAACCCAAGAATCCATATAGAATAAATTTAAAAAACATAAAGACAAAAATGCTAACAATATGAAGAAATCACTTGTTTGATTAATAATACCAATTCTAGACATTGTTTGTAGATGGGTTTGTAGAATATCTAGTGTACATGGGAAGAAGTTGATGAAGAAGAGGGAGAGATGACAATAAGAGATAAGAGAGGTCTAAACAATAAGATTAATCTTCCAAGATGGCATTGATGGCATTGAGATGAAACGTTAAATTAGGAAAAGAAGGAGACATCACATGTCGTAGCAATAACATCTAAGGTTGTGTTGTTTTTTTAAACAACCCATTTCATATTAGCTCCATAATTATATTGTTCATGTTTGACTATTAATAACGCGAATGCTTCCAAATGGCTCCAAATGCTTCTGATTTGGGTCTCAAGGTGTTTGAAAGGTATTAGGACATAAAAAGCGACAAAATTTGCATTGTTCCTCTCTACGGCTTTTAATAAGCAATGTCTAGCCGAGATAAACCAAGAACCCATATAGAGGAAATTTTAGAAACATAAAAAATACCTAACAATTTGAAAAATATTCATAACCGTTGAGATTGAATTGACAAGTAATCAAACTTCTAATAGAAAAACCAAGGTTGGATGCAAATGGAATACAATCTATGCAATTTCCAATGAATACAGAGATCGATAAACACAAAAGAGGGAGTGAATCTAACAAATATCTTCATGAATACAAAAACTATTATCTTGATTCACTTCATTAAAAAATGCCACTCCTTTGAAGCCCTTTGCCAACGTGAAAGTGGATGACAAAGTGCAAAGGTAACATTAACCAAAGCTAAAGCTATAACCAATTCGTGAGCCTTTAGACAGTTTTAGAAAGTGCTTTTGACAACTACGGGGTTTTATGATTTTAGTAAGCCTTACTTTCTTGTGTTTTTCAAATGGCCTTTAAGGCATTCTTTACGTTAAATTCTTGTGTAATGTCCCCAACTTGGAACTTTTCCCAATTTGGTCAATTTTCAAAACTTGAACTTGTGAAGCCTCTCAATGTCCCAAATGATCCCAAATGCTTTTGAACTATGTATAGAGTGGATTGAGGTGTAATATGACACATTTATGCATCTATTATAGGCATGGAAAATTCCAATAGACTTCAACCACTTTCATTTACAATTAGAGAATGAAAGGAAGAGTCACTAGGAAAATCTATGTTGAAGCCCCCAAGGGTCGATGGCTCCAAAAGACTCTTTAAAGGATTTCGAATTGGGTCTAAAGGTATATGGATGGTATTAAGAAATAAAAAGGAATCTCATCAGTGATCATAGACTAATATCATAATACTTCTGCAACATCCATTTAACTTCAAGAGAAGTTGGGGAATTTTACTAGTGAAATCGAGGCTCAAAACCCCCAAGGGTAGGGGACGAACATGGATTGTGATAGTGACATCAATACAATGATACATGGATAATGACATACAGGTACAAGGATATAGATACATGTATAGGTTGATGGAAACCGTGATACAATGGCAGTGGAGTATTGTTCTTCTTATTCATATTAGGGTGGCAGGATTGAGCAAGGATAGGAGATTGAAGACTCCTTTAGTTAGGTGCTTGTGATATTAGGGAGTTGGGTATTCCATCCAATTGGTGCTAGTAAAACTATTGAGTTGGAATTTAATGAGGTCTGGAGTCCTATCTATAGGTTGTAAATTATGAAAACCAAAGGGTTGTAACTTTCTTTTGTTAGCTTTTCATCATTTAATTCAATATGATCTAGGATCTTAACTGAGAGAATGACATGTAGAGCATGTCAAATACAAGAGACAAGAGACACAAAGCATTTCACCGAGGAAAACCATAAAGGTGAAAAACCCCACAACTTCCTCCGAGATAGAATAAGCACCAATACAAAGATCACAAAGATGAAACCCCAAAAGATAGATGTCTCGAGCATTTCTTCCTCCAGGTTCCTCCAGTTGTGCACACTCCTCTCTCTCAACTATGTGAACTGGGTCGACCCTTTAGGGGAGTCTAATAACCCTTCCACTTAACACATACTGGGCCGACCTCTCTAAGGAGGTCTAATAACCCATCAAATATAAGTTACGATACTTACAATAAAACTTGTGACACTTGCAAATACAAATGACGACACCTCTGAATGGAGGAATAAGAACATCTCCGTCGGGGATACAATAAAGTACAAATGTAATACATACATTATAAAAGTGAATAATATCTTCTGAAGTTATAGATAGTACATTAAGACTCCCTCTTAACTAGGAAGGTATTCTCTTGACACAGGCATCAATACATATAGGCACAAGTCTTCAATACTGGAGCTGGATCATCAACACTGGATCACTGGAGCGCCATTGTATATCTTCATCCATGTAGGTCTTCATCATCTCTGCGAGCAAGCCATCAAGTAGGTACATCTCAAGATGATTACACTATCTCTGCAAAATTTTGTGTACCCTAATGTCACCCCATAATCTCGCAGGACTGATTACACTGTCTCTGCAAAAACTTTTGTACCCTAATGTCACCCCATAATCTTTAGATCGTACAAGGATTTCTTTAGTTTGCACACATGAGTCTCCCTGTCATGTGTCTCAAACCCAAGTGATTTCTCCACATATACTTCCTCTTCTACTACACCATTCAAGAATCCTGTCTTGACATCCATCTGGTGTATGATCTTCCTTTTCACAATCCTCATTATCTTTTGGTTTTACTTCATTCATTGTTGCATATTGATTCTTGAGTACTTCTGGTTCTTCAAAGTCTTCCTCTTGACTTCATCAATCTTCTTGCTGAATCATTGGCACTTGTTTTTCAAAACAAGTCTCTCTTGTAGGTGATGGTACAACGTCTTTCCTACAGGACAAGTTCAATTGCATGATTAGAAACATCTCATAGTATTCTAAACAAATTCTTCAACATAAAGACATATATCATACAGTCATGCAATTATCTTAGCCAATCATGCTTCAATACAACATTTATCCATATCCCGTAACTGTCTAGATGCCTTCCATCTCTACCAGAACATTGTTAAGAGTGTGCAAGTGCACTCCAACATGTCAGCAAAGAGGTTTCATTCTAGATAAGTAGCAACGGAATGTTGTATAGTACCATCGACCACTTACCCATTACTTGCATATAAGTAGTATCTTGTTCATTAATGCAATTTTTTACTAACATTCTAATACACTCAGGGTCGACCCCACTAGGGAGTCTGATAACCATATGACATACAATGATGACCTTTCTGATGGGAGGAATGAAACCTCTCCATCGGAAGTACAATGCCATATGAATACAATATAAAATATACAAGTGAAATACATTCCGAAGTGACAAATACATCAACACTCACTCTTAACTAGGAAGGTATTTCTCGACACAGTTCTTTAGCACAAGTCTTCATCGTCGACTACACCATTCAAGAAAGTTGTCTTGACATCCACCAGGTGTAATTATTCAACTTCATCACTGCAACAAGAGCAAGTACCGTTATGATGGAAGTGTATCTAGCTATGGGTGAAAAATTTTCTTCATAATCTATTCCTTCCTTTTGGGAGACCCCTTGAGCCACAAAACTTGCCTTGTATTTCTCCTCCTTTACTTGTGTGCACTACTCACTTGAGAGAATGAGTGAGAGAATGAATGAATAAATAGAGAGTCTAATAACCCTACCTCCTCCACTTATTTATACTTTTCTTCCACTTGCCTTTTACCCTACATGGGCCGACCTCTCTAGGAAGGCTACAGGTGAAATATGATGAATTAATAAAGCAGGTTATAAGTGAGACCTCCTTGCAGGAAGCAAAGCAATTCATTTGGGATGACATTATTGTGGAGGTAGAGAAATTGAGGCCATATCTCGATTTCATTCTGGACAAAGAGGGTGTAATAAAGTTAGCTAGGAAAAGCCTAACAACATTCAACGAAAATTTCAACAAGAAGCCCATGGACTGTGCAGAAAAGGCCATAGAATTTATGAATGGGCTAATAGAGGATGAGGTGAAAACAACTAGCAGAAACTTAGGATAGAGTGTCTAGTATTATTTGGGAAAAGAAGGTGGTGAATAAGTATCACTAGATGAATACGATTAAGGCAAGGATAGACATTTTAGCACATCAAGCAAAACTCTTTGAAGATATGTTTGATCCAATATTCAAAAAGGGACTTCCTATCTTTTTGGAGGAGGATGGCACTACGAGGACACAAGAAGAAGAATATTAGGGCAAGTTGTCGGGATGTCGATTCAATTTGGATTATATATAATTTAAGTAAATTTATTCTAATGTTTATGTATCGATTCATTGTAATTTTTTGCATAATTAATGAAATTCAATTGGTTTCTCTTGGCCATCTTTTTTGGATTTTAATTTGTTAAATTTCTTTGAACTATGTTTTATGTTGCCAATTTAATGAATACATCGATCTATAGGTTGGATTTCTATTAATATACGATTCATGTGTTATTATGTGTTAAATGAATTTCTTCGTTTAACTCATTTAATCTATAATTTTCTGCAACTGATAAACAACCACACATTTATATTGATGCTAGTAAGTGGAAAAGCGCTCTTACAAAGCCAGTTTCTTGGATCTACGTTGGATAAAGATAAGTAATCTTATGCACTTGATTCTAATGCATTTTTATTTCATTCTTACATGTTGTGATTGTGTAATTGAAAGGATTTTAATTATGCTGTGATTGTGTAATTGGAAGGTGTTTTCCACTACGCATGTGCAGGTTGACGTGGAGAAGCCACGTGGGCAGGAAGTCTGGCGCAGAGGAGACACATTGGCAGAAGCCCCGATGTGGAGGAGTTTTGTGGGAATAAGGTGTGATGTGGACCGGACACATCATATCCACACGTGCCAACGACTGTGATGGATGGGAGAAGGTGGTTTCACAAATGGAGGACTGTGGTTTTCCTTACCGCCCTTGCAACTTGCGAAATCATGTGGTGCTACCACGTGGAGAGCGGTTTCAGATTCCACAACCACCCATCTCCTCATCCTAGCATGCATGTTGGGGATGTAGAACAGAAGTGGGACCCTTGATATTTCGCCACCCGATTGATCTTTTCTTCCATTTAAAATGGTTTGTACATTGGCATGGAGGTGATCTTTTCCTTCATTTAAAATGGTTTGTACATTGACATGGAGGTGATCTTTTCCACCATTTAAAATGGTTGTACATTCCAACGGAGGTGATCTTTTCTGCCATTTAAAATGGTTTGTACGTTCTCATGGAGGTGATATTTTTGAACATTTAAAATGGTTTGTACGTTGGAATGGAGTTGATATTTTCCGCCATTTAAAATAGTTTCTACAGCACTAATGGTAAATGATGGATTGTATCACTCATGTGAATAATATCATCACATTTATGAGGCGCCCGTTTATGATGGATTGTGTTTATGTGTCACAGTGTACAGATGATACCCCTCCACACTGTGATAATAAATGTCACAGACTTTTACGCATTGATATCCCACGACACTGCTCTTCCTGCCCACAGTGCTCTTCCCACCCACTGCCTACATTGAAACTTATCCTACCACACTGCTCTTCTCGCTCACTAACTACATTGAAACTTACCCCGCCACACTGCTCTTTCTTCCCACTGCCTACATTGAAACTTAAAGTTCAAACTCTCTGTGTTTTCCAGTTTGGAGCTCTGTTTTCTCTGAGGACTGAGGTTTGCTTTTGCTGAGGTGGAACCGAGAAGAGTGTTGGGCGAGTAGAGTAGTAAGATTGGTTTGAAGAATCGACTAGTAGTTTTTCAATTGGAAGGTATTTATATTATTCAAACCATAAATCTAAATCTGTAATAGAGCATGCTTATTCAGCCTCCGGGCTAAAAATCCATATCTTCCATGGTTGTGAAAAATCAATGCAATGACAGTTTGAAGTTCACAGTAGTTTAAAGTTGCTGAACGTTTTGGATTCTTCAGATTTCAAGAATTTATTTCCTTCAATTTCGGGTAGTTATATTCTTACTATCAAATAATATGAATTCACAATGTTATATTTGCTTGCATACATTTCCTGTGTGGTGATGTAGCGTATTATTTTAATATATTCCATATTATTTTCTGCAAATCCTCTAGCATTGATTTTGGCTAGGTTTGTTGGAAAAAGATAACGACAAATGAACTCGTAATATTGAAACATGTTTTTTCTTTTTAATATCATTTTGTAGTTAATATTCACTATAGTATACGGATCTATGTAAACGTTAATACTTTATTTGAAATATTTGAAATTGATAATTTATGTTTTAATTTATATAATATTGATTACATTTCTTTTAATATAAATATATATAATTTAAGTATTTAATTTAATTGAATAAAATTAAGCAATCAAATAGCTTTAAACAATATTAAGGTATAATTGTTTGCCAATACAGTATCTTGGCTAGAAAAGTCCCATGTATTGCGTAGTTGGACGCGGTGTATGACTCAAATTGTTGGATGCAATGAGAACACATGTGAGTCTTGCATACGATACCAAGGCATTTAGTTTCAGAGATAAAGCTGATAAAAATGTTCTTAAAATTTAGGCAGGAGACCGTGTTGGAAAATGAATTTAATAGTGACGACAATGCAGATAGTGATGCCATTAGTTGGAAAGATTCTGACTGCGATTAACCAGACAAACATTCTTTCATACTTTTGGGCCGAGACTGCGGTGAATGATATCGCTGCTTCTACTTCGCCTAGTGTAGCACAGATCAATTCTGGAACAATCAAAGCCACATGGAAGAATCTGAACATTCCACGTGTCACCCTGGAGACTAGATTTCAACATTTGAATGAAAAAATTTACAGATGTTTTGCTACAAAGAGTTTTCCATCAAGTCAAAATTTTGTCAATGAAAGTGAGGTTTCTCTATCGTAAGGTTGTTCCATTTCGGGGTGTTGGAAGTAGATGCTGAGGAGAAATAGCATCCACTCCTTCCTCTAGGGATGATTTTTTGGAGTGGCTAAAGTATATATCGGCACTCTAAACACATATTTGATAGGAACATTGCTTCACACATTTTGCTGGAGAGTGAAAATATCCAAAGAGAAAGATCGACCGCTCTTTCTCCAAGTTCTATTTTTAGAATTCCCTCATAAAAGAAGGGGCGGACGATCCTTCTTCTTCTGAATATTCTTTTCGTTATAGCTTGAGACTACAAGAAGGGTCAGTCGATCCTTCTTTGTCTTCACCATTCTGGATATCGTTCAATTTCTAGATAAAGGTTTCAACAATTATCTACTAAACGAAGGGGCGTTTGATCCTTCTTCTTGAAAAACATAAATTGGGGAAAACAATTTTATATGTTATAATTTAGCCTTGCTCAGTAATATTCCGGTGTTCACCATTTTAGATATAGAAGAATTGACGTACTAGCCTTCGTAGGTTGAATAATTTTACAATTCCCTCATAAATGAATGTGCGGCCGACCCTTCTTCTGTCTAGTATTGTATTCATAATAGTTCTAGAATACAAGAAGGTTCGGTCGATCCTTCTTTCTTTCGCCATTCTGGATATAGGTGAATTGCTGGATATAGTTGTTCACAATTATCTCCTAAACGAAGGGGCGGCCGATCCTTCTCTTCGAAAAATGGAATCCAGGACAAACATTTTTATATGTTAGAACTTAGATTATGTCCGAGTCCCTACTATTTACAGCCGAAGTTGGAAGCCGATAATTGTCAACATAGCCTTCATAGATTAAATATATTTAAATTTATTTCGTAAATGAAGTGTCGGCCGACCCTTGTTATGCTCGGTATTCTTCCCTTGTTCACAATTTTGGAAATACATGTATTGACGGCCTAGCATTCGTAGGTTGAACATTTTTAATATTCTATCATAAATGAATGGGCGGGAGACGCTTCTTCTACCCATAATTATTTTCGTAATATTTATAGACTGCGAGAAGAGGCGACCGATCCTACCATTCGGAAAATTGGAAGTCCGGACAACCATTTTTTTTAGATATTATATTCTATGTTATATCTTTGTTTAAAATAAATATGATTGTTAATGTGCTCCTATTATTTTATATTTCATAAAACGCTTATGAACTAGATTTTGGTTCTGAACAATGTGTGTTGTTATTTTATATTTTAGATATTGTTTATGAAATGGATTTTGGTACTCAACAATGTGTGGAACTACTTTTGAATGGATTGAAAGTTGCTGAAGGAATCTCGTTTCCAGAAAGAAAATTTTTGCATAATATTAGCATTAATGAAGGATGTATCATTGTAAATGTTACCAAGTCTTTGAATGCAAGTCTTCCATTGCCCTATCGATTAGAAGGTGCAGATACATTGTCAAAGGCTATTGGTGGTTATATTCAATGGCCTGTATCTGAGATCGTTAACTAGATTGGGTCTGCTCTTCACAAGAACGAGGTGAATGATATACCAGCTTCTTCTTCAACGAGTGTAGCACATATCATAACAACTGAGAATGAGGTGAATGATATACTAGCTTCTACTTCGACAAGTGTAGCACATATCACAACAACTGAGAATAAAACTTCTTTTATTATGAGAAAAGTTAAGTTGTTACATAAGTGTTCAAAAAGAAAGGATTGCATTTCCACAGGTTTTGTAACAAATGTGAGTGAGACTAATTTTGTTGGGGGAACATTTTTGGGTGACTTCTCCTTTGGTAGTCCGGTCGATGAAGTGGTGTTTTCTTTTATGGCATGTTGTCTAGGGGTGAGTAGTGCATCTTTTGTTGTATGGCCGATTAAAAGAATCATTGATTTTAATACAGAAACATTGCTTTCTGTTCCAAGCGCTTTCAACAATAATCATTCTAAATCTACTAGTTAATTTGATACATCAATGTTCTTTAAAGCCAAGGTATGTTGCTCGGGGATTAGTGTCAGCTGTTGTTAAGGGAGACATTGTACAATTCAAGGTACTAGATGCTGATGAGTTTGGTATTTTAGTTCATAAAGTCTTCCGCAATTGCGAGGATTGTGGTGTAGTTGAAGGCTCTATTATAAGATGGCCTGCAAACACTTTGCTTGACCTCGATAATGTTCCTTTGGATGTTATACATTTGGAATATTTTTGAACAATGTCCCTTACAGATGGTCGTTCCAGGTACTCCCCATTGTCAATATACACATGTTAAAGGTAATCTAACAAGGCCATACAATTCCGTAAATGAGGTAGCACATATCATAACAACTAAGAATGAGGTCAATGATATACCAGCTTCTACTTCGACGAGTGTAGCACATATCACAACAACTGAGAATAAATATTCTTTTATTATGAGAAAAGTTAAGTTGTTACCTAAGTGTTCAGAAAGAAAGGATTGCATTTCCATAGGTTTTGTAACAAATGTGAGTGAGACTGATTTTGTTGGGGGAACAATTTTGGGTGACATCTCCTTTGGTATTCTAGTCGATGAAGTGGTGTTTTCTTGTATGGCATGTTGTCCAGGGGTGAGCAGTGGATATACCAGCTTCTTCTGAAATTTTTGAATGAAATCTAAGATTGTTACCTTACAGGCCTGCAATAAATCAGCGTCCACACCTTGTTGCTCAAATTTTTGGCACCGAACATTGTTGCTCAAATTTTTGTATATCAAAAATTCCACTTCGATCAATAGTTGAATGTGCTAAGAAATTTGATAGTTGAATGTTATAAATTCTATGGGATCAAATGCTCCTATGGCCAAAGAAGGAGATGACAGAAAAATAAGCTTGTTTACAATGAGATTAGACACAATAGACATCTGTCAAAATGCATGGTATAAATGCCATCAGATAAAAAAGAGCACTTTGGGTAAGGCGATTGGTGATATTTATCAGTAGTCAGATGCTAGTACTGTCATATTGGAACCGTCATGTTAAACTATCACTTTTTTTCCAAAACTTATTTTTGATGGGCACTTTATTCTCTAAATCGTCATTAATTTTTGTGGGTCACTCTTAACAGAATTTGGATTTACTTTTTATAGCTAACCTTTCTAATTTTTTTTTTTTTTTCCATGATCATTAATTTGTTTGATAAGTTAACATAAACAACTTGGAATTAAAATAGAAAACTGCAAATTGTTAACTTGACACGTAACCATTAGACCTTTCTGTGCATATCATACCTGGAAATAAACGTACACATTGAAAATATTGTTAAATTCTCAGAATTTACTTCAATATGGTCTAGGATCTTAACTGAGAGAACAACATGTACAACAAATCTACAGCATATCAATCATGGACACAATAATGCAAGCACACAAGAGACACAGAGTTTACTTGGGGGAAACCATAAAGGTGAAAAACCCCAATAACTTCCTTAGAGATAGATAGAGCAATGATACAACCTGAATACAAGAGATAGTATTCTCCTAGCAGCAGAGCCTCCTCCTCCACAAGTGCACCACTCTCCACAGTGTGAGTGAGAGAATAGAATGTGTAAAATGAGAGAGACACACTCTCTATTTATACACTAACTTGACTTGACCTTTACTCAACTAGGTCGGCCTCAACTTAACCACTTAACATAATGCTGACTGGGCCGACCCCCACTAGGGTGGTCTAATAGCCCTTTGACCGACATGGCCGACCCCCCAATAGGGTGGTCTAATAACCCTTTGACCCACATGACTTATACAGGGCCGACCCCAACAAGGTGGTCTAATAACCCATCAAGTATAAGTTACGACACTTACAATATAAATGACGACACTTCCTTATGGAGGAATAATAACATCTCTATAGGAATACAACCACTTCCGTATAGAGGAATAGTAACATCTCTATAGGAATACAATATACATATATGTGAAATACATTCCAAAGTTACATATACATCAACAAATATTTTCAGCCATGAGCATTTGCTATGTAGTTAAAACTTTTATTTTCTATGTAAATGTGAAATTTTAATCAATTTTAAAATATATATTAATAAAATTTTTACTATGGGTAGGTAATTATTTTATCTGCTGAAGGGAAAAATTTAAACTAGAGCGTTTTTGGACAGGGAATATATATACTTAAAAAATGCTTAGATAGACAACAACAATGGGTTGTTGGTGCAGAAGAAAACATGAAGATCAATGTAAATAGTATCATATGAGCATGGTCACCAAGAAGGGCCTTGCAGTAGAAAAAATTAGAATAAACGAGAAGGGCCTTGCAGCAGTCAAGGCACAATGAGAAAATATGGGGAATAGTGTTCAGAGTGGTGGATGTTCTCAAGGGTTGATAGTAGACAAAATTGGTTTCTAAATTTCTTTATGTGGCAATTTTAAGCAACAAAATAGTTGTGTTTCTAAATTTCCACTTGCTCAACAAAAAGTTGTATTTTCTCATTTTCATTAAAGTTTTATAAAAGGAAAGATACAACTTATAGCCATTGGGATTGATAATGGATGGTTATTTGTTACAAAATTGGATTTGTGATAAGTGTCGTAATTTGCGCACTAACTTTCGTTAACTGTTGTAATTGTGCTTAGGAATAATTGGCCTTTAGAAGTGGTTTATCCGCTACACTTAAAATCAAGTAATTATATTCAGAGTAACTACCTAAATACTAAAATATGATCCGCTATACTCAAACTGCCAAATTTAGTGGTGCTCATAGGAAAAAATATTCTATACAAGCCAATATTCTATGCGAACCAACTATATTTCTGATACTGAATGTGCGAAATCAAATATGCCACGTGTCACAATATGATCGTTCCGCGTTTCACTCAGGGATATTAGATATCATCATTTAAAAAACAAACTTTATAGACATTTTGCTTCAAAGACTATGCTGGAAAGTTGAAGTATTCTCAGAGAAAGAGCAGCCGCTCTTTCCCAAAGGTGTTCTATTGTTACGATTCCCTCGTAAATGAAGGGTCTCCCAACCCTTCTTATTCCAAATATTCTTTTCATAATAGTTTGATACTGCAAGAAGGGTTGGTCAATCCTTCTTGTCTTTTCTATTATGGATATAGCTGAATTGTTTGATAAAGGTTTTCACAATTATCTATGAAAAGAAGGGGCGGCCGATCCTTCTTGTAGGAAAATGAAAGTCAGGAGAAACCATTTTTTATAAGTTAAAACTTCCAAAGTCTTCTATTTTTAAAATTTCCTCATAATTGAAAGGTCGGCCAACCCTTCGTATTCCCAATATTATTTTCATAATAGGTCGACACTGCAAGAAGGGTTGCTCGACCCTTCTTATTCCAAATATTATTTTCATAATAATTCGCCACTGTAAAAAGGGTCGGTCAATCCTTCTTTTGTATTCCATTTTGGATATAGCTGAATTGTTGGATAAATGTTTTCACAATTCACTATGAAAAGAAGGGGTGGGAGATCCTTCTTGTCGGAAAACAGAAGTCGGGACAAACGAGTTTTATATGCTATAACTTAGCCGATTGACTGGCTATTCAAAAAACAGAAATCGGGACAAACGATTTGTTAGGAACTCGTGTCAACCCTTCTCTTTACTATGTTAGTATATTGTTGTTGGACGCATATGCTTTGTAAGTTGTCCCGTAGTATTTGTTGACCCATAGTTTATGTTACCCCATAGTATTGACCCATAGTATTGGACGCATATGCTTTGTAAGTCATCCCGTAGTATTATATGTCCCATGGTTTTGACTCATAGTATTGGGCATAGACTTAGTATATAAGCGTGTGTTGAGGTCATTGAAGGCACCGTGAAGTTAATTGTATTGAGCTTGCTCAAAGGAGGTTGCCCCCTCGAAGTGGCCCGTGATCAATATAAAAGTGATTTGAGTTCTATTATTTATGATATCTCGTGTATTTGCATTAATTAATTATTGCAGGTTCTTCACATTTGGTATCAGAGCACTTTCTTAGGCTCGTTGGGTGGAATTTATGCCAAAAAATTTTTTTCACATCTGTTGCAAGTTTGGATCTCGAAGTAATCTCTATCTGCTTAACTGTGGGTAGTACTTGGGCATAAGCCCTAAAAATCATTGTGAGGAGTACCACAAGAACCCCAAAGTAGCTAGCCCATTGACTAGTTCACGACCCCTACCCAATTGACTAGTTCCCACCTATGAGGTAAACCAAGAGCTGTCGTTTGTGGAAAAGTAGTTCTCAGTTTTACTTGAGTCGTGGAGTGAGGGGTACTGCCTCAATACGCAAGCCGTTAGATAGCATTGGTGGCCGAGTGAATCCCCTGAACCGATAGGAAGCCTCACATACCTGGGGTCCATATCTATTTTTTCAGCTGAACTGTTGCCAATCACTTCCGCTCCAGATCCAACCATTTCAGATCTATTCTGAAAGTCATTCCAGATCCAGTCGCCATTTCAGATCTAGGCATTTTCGATCCCTTCTACATCGTTGCAAATCCATCTGTTGCGGATCCCTTCCATGCCGCTATTGCCGATCCATTTCTGAAAAATAAATAAATAAATAAAAAATAATAATAATAATAATAAATAAATATTTTCTGTTTTTCAGCCATATCTCCCTTGTTTCAACACTGTTTTCCCTGAAACTTCACTGACATCCCCGCAATCCCATTCTGCATATTTCATTCCTAAAGACCCTATCCCAAATTCCACTTCCCAAGACCAGAAATCCCACATTTGTCTATTTTTAGGGTTTGCCATAACTCCTTCAATTTTCACCCAATCATCTTCAAATTTTACCACAGAGTTCCTTTCCTAATTCTGCTTCTGTGTCCCTCTCTGCCAAATTTTCTCATTCCTTCACCCTGCTTCTGAAATTCCCATTTTTTGCTTCCCTGTCCATCAGAAAGTGTCCAAAACCTAGTCACACCCCAATTACCCTTCCGAGTTTTTTCCAAATCCAAATTTCCCTTTACTAAATAAGCTTTTGTTTGTGTTTTTATATCCATTCCCCGCCCCCCAAAAAAAAAAAAAAAATACTGGTTATGGTTGTCACCCGCACAGGAGCAAAAACTATGGAGGAAGCGCTTGCAGCCATCCAAACCAAACTCCAAGACCTGGATGAAAAATGTCTCAACCTCCATCTTCATCATTCAGCGATGAACAATAACCGACAGCCAGAATCTTTTGCAACCACCGGGTTCTCTTCTTCCAGCAATTTTCGTGGGCCAAAGCTTGATTTTCCTCGCTTCAATAGTACTGATCCGACTAGATGGATATACCATGCAGAACAATATTTCAGCCTGCATATTACTTTTGATGTCTAGAAAGTTCCACTTGCATCCTTTCATTTGGAACAGGAAGCCCTTCAATGGTACCGTTGGTAAATCAAAGCTCATCCTGAGCCAAACTGGACAAATTTTTGCCAACTCCTTTTGCCACGATTTGGTCCTAGTGCTTTTGACAACTTCATAGGAGCACTCACTAAACTTCACCAAACTGGCACAGTGAGAGAGTATCAGACAAAATTTGAGAAACTCGCCAATCACATCGAAGGATTGTTTGATGAATTTTACAGGAGTTGTTTTATCAGTGGTCTTAAGGATGAAATCCAGTCAGAGGTTAAAATGTTCTGTCCCAACACAATGATGGAAGTCCTAGGTTTGGCTAAGTTGGCAGAAGACAAGCTTGCATCCCAACAGCGCTCCAAACCCACTTTTGTTCCCTTCCGAAATATGGGTTCTCAATGACCTCCCATCACACCAGCTCCTCTACCAACTCCTATCGAGCATTTGTCTGAAATCGAGATGCAGACATGCTGAGAAAAAGGGTTTTGTTATAATTGTGATGAGAAATTCACTCATGGACATAGATGTGTTCAAAAAAAGCTCTATCTCTTGGATGTGGATTCTCTGCCTACCTCTGAACTTGGTGAAGAAGCTCCAGATATAGTAAATGATCAGGTTGACATTCAACACCCGCCTGTTGACATCCCATCTCAGGACGACCCACCTGTGATCTCTCTCCATGCTATAACTAGCGTCACAACCCCACAAACAATGCAGGTCAGGGGATACTTCAAGAAGTTCCCTCTTACCATACTCATTGGTTCTGGTAGCACTCATAACTTCATTGACCCTCGGATTGCCAAACAGGCTGATTGTTTTGTCCATCCTTGCTCCAACTTTGAAGTCATGGTTGCCAATGGGGGCACCTTACCTTGCAAGGGGAAGTGTCACAATGTGCGTATCTCTATGGAAGATTATAACCTCTGCTCTGACATGTTTGCCTTGTCCTTAGGTGGATGTGATGTGGTTTTGGGTGTTCAATGGTAACGCACACTTGGCCCCATCTTATGGCATTTTGTTGAACTATGGATGCAGTTTTCAGCCAATGGGGCACAACACAAATTAATGGGCTTACAACCAAGGTCTCTACACATCATCAGTTCACATCACCTGGAAAAAATCCTTAAGAAGAATTCACATGGTGTCATTGCTCAGCTCCATTCCATTTAGATGCACCCATCAACGGTCTCCACTACCTCATTGGATAGATATGCAGGTGTCTTTGTTGAACCAATGAGCTTGCCACCTTTAAGCAACCTTTCCGGTAAGAATTTAGTCGCATCTACCTCTCAACAGGAAATGATGTCTATTTTGCATGCAATACAGAAGTGGAAGCCATACCTATTAGGGAATTATTTCTACATCAAGACTGATCTCCAAAGCCTGGAAAATTTTCTGGACCAATGGGTCTCCTCCCCAACACACTTGAAATGGGTAATCCAACTCATGGGTTATCCCTATGCGATCGCTTACAAGAAAGGTAAGGACAATATGGTGGTAGATGCTCCTTCTCGCACAATTGATGACTCAGTTTCTCTTACATCTCTTTCTCTGCTTGTTCCAAATTGGTTGCAATATGTTCAACAGGGCTATCTCTTCTATGAACTCCATGCTTCTTCATCAGCAGGGCACTCTGGGTTCTTCAAAATGTATGACTGGGAACAATGTAACTTCTTTTGGCAGGGAATGAAAATGACAATTCAACAGATGGTGGCTGACTGTGATACTTTCCAGGTCAACAAGGGTGAAACGACACTCCTTTCAGGATTGCTCAAACCCTTGCCCATCCCTACACAGCTTTGGCCAACTATTTCTATGGATTTCCTCGAAGCGCTCTGGTGGTACAATACCACATCTCAAAGGACACCATATGAAGTATTCTATGGACAGACACCACTAGTTCTTCTTCCATACACCCTTAGTAGCTCTCCAGTTCAGGAAATTGACTCGGTTCTTCGAAACCGCGCTCAGATTCTTTTCATTTTGCAGGACAATCTTCACATGGATAGAATTCGACTGAAACAACAAGTCGATCAACACCGTTCCGAGCACACTTTCCATGCAGCTGATAGGGTTCTTTTTCATCTACAACCTTCCAAGCAATCCTCCTTGACACTCCAAAGGCGTCCATGGCCCAAACTGCAACCCGAGGATGCTACCGGGGAACCGCTTTTTTAGATTCTGCAGCAATTTTCCCAACCAAAGCTTTGAGGACAAATCTTTTTCTAAGGGAGAGGGGATGTTAGGAACCCGTTTCAACCCTTCTCTTTACTATGTTAGTATATTGTTGTTGGACGCATATGCTTTGTAAGTCATCCCGTAGTATTTGTTGACCCATAGTTTATATTAGCCCATAGTATTGACCCATAGTATTGGACGCATATGCTTTGTAAGTCATCCCGTAGTATTATATGTCCCATGGTTTTGACTCATAGTATTTGGCATAGACTTAGTATATAAGTGTGTGCTGAGGTCATTGAAGGCACCGTGAAATTAATTGTATTGAGCTTGCTCAAAGGAGGTTGCCCCCTCGAAGTGGCCCGTGATCAATATAAAAGTGATTCTGAGTTCTATTATTTCTAATATCTCGTGTATTTGCATTAATTAATTATTGTAGGTTCTTCACACGATTTTTATATGTTATAACTTATCCGATTGCGGAATCTTGGTTTTTGGTTTTGATATATTTTCTTTCCGCAACCTGCAACCCACAATTGCGGATTGAGGATTGCGTAAAGAATGTATATATTTATGAAATAAAACCCCACAACCCTTCTTTTCCTTCCGGTATGTTTACGTTTTAACCGTCGATTTGTCTTGATCCGCGGATAAGATTACACTGGGTGATTAAAATGAAGTTTAGCTTACCCATTTAGCTTGTCAGTGTTAGCACTAGCATTGTCCTGGATGAAACTGGGAGGCTCAATTTCTAAAATGAATGGAGAAAGCCTCGGTGGTCTGAGAAAAATAGAATCATCTTGGTAGGTATTGACGGCCTCAAGGGTGAACTGATCAAATCCCAAGCCTGAAACTTTGCAAGGAGAATTAAATTGCGAGGTCCACCTACAGTTACATATCTGCGCAAATAAATGGTCTAGATCGATGGTGGTGAATATCTACAGTCATGAGCATGCTTCGCGTAAAAAGGGTGAGGTGTTCTAGACGGAGGCTGGAGGTTTATCCCACAAGCATCTTAAGTAGCAGATCAACGGCCAATGGAGCAGATTGATGGTCGGGAACTACTTCTCCGATACGACATGCGTAGAGCAAACAAACTTTCGGATCTGGGAACTTTTGGTAGAGGTCGGTGGGTTTGGACGGTGCAGATCTGAGGAGGCTGAGATCTATGGCCAAGATTTTGTTCGTAGATCTAACTTGCATGAAACATCAACACAAGCCAAAGACACGAAGTTGGTAAAAGTTGCAGCGTCTGATGGCCAGGATTCGAGGCGACATGTGGTGGGATTAGAGGCCATTAGGGATCAGGAAAATGGAAGGCCAGGGAAGCTTCCACACTGCAGGAGATGCAGGGGTGATAGGAAAGGATAAACAATATAAAAAACTCGCCTCCATGGAGAGCTAGATGCCTATTTTTCATCCAAAAGTGACAGGAGCAAGCTGTGAAGAAACAGACAGGTCAACCAAGGTACCAAGCCAACCTAAAAAAAATAGGTAGGTTATCTGCTCTATAGTAAACTGTTTAATGGCTGAATTGAGTGATAAAGAACCCATAGAAACACTATTTACAGATAGAAACGCAGAGGTCTACGACACTATGATGACCGATGACCCCATGGAAACTGTAAAAAACAAACTGAAATTGGTTAGGGAGCGAGGTATAGACGTGCACCAGGTCCACCAGTCCTATTTCCATCTATTTACAGTCGGCCAAACCCCTGCTTTTCCCGAATTTGTTGAATGGTGCGTCTCTAACTACTCTTCTACCAAGAGGGAAATAATGGATGCTTCCAAGTCCAATATCCTATGTGAAATCGATACCCAAACCCTTAGAAAATCCCTGTCAGTCCCAAAAGAGTTTTTCCAAAAAGCTATAGGGTATACCGAGGAAGCCCTAATCTGATTTTTTAGACAATCCCCTATTGAAGTAAAACAAAATTTCTACAGGTCATATCTGAATCCTACTGTCCAAATACAAGAGCATGACTTCCCAGCTAAAGCCAGACTATTCACGAAAGAATCGAGAGGTGTTATCGCCGTGATGGGCCAATTCCTAGGTCTAGACTTTGATATGTATGTCACAGAATCTCTAATAAGTTTGATTTTTGTCCTATGCACCTGCCCCCTGGAATCTGATGGCCCAAGCTAGTCTACCCAATGTGCATGTCTCAGGTTTGATGAAGTTTTGGTTGAAAGTATACACTCCCAGCTAAAGAATTTCCAGGAAACAAGGATTTTCAGATTTCAGTCCTACTTACTAAAAATGTTCCTAGCATTCAATGAGGAAAACTTGCAAATGCCTGAGGTACTATTTACTCAGGATATGTACACTTATTACACCAAGTTCCATGACGAGCTCATGTCTAAGGTTTATCAGGTCATTTTCCAAAAGAAGCTTCCTAGAGTATTACCAGAAATGCAGGAGTTACTACTGCTTTCTCCTGAGAAGAGGGTCGGAGATTGGTTCCTTTCAGAGCATGGCACAATCATCAGGGTTTATGGGTTTGCTTATGCACCCTACGTGCTACCAGTTTTCCTGACCCCCAAAATGTTTGCATTAGAATTCATCAGACAAAATTTGAAGGCAGAAGTTGAGCACTTTCTAAATCATAGAAAGGGCTCTGATATTTTGTTTCCATGGACTGCAGGTCCATTCTTAATAAAAAGAAAAGGAGATCGTACAACCATTGAATGAAAGATAAAGGAGATGGGTTTCAAAACAGAAGCAGCCTTGAACTATGATCCCCACCACATCATTTCTAACAGGAGGAAGGAAAGCAATAGGAAGGTTTTTGTGCATTTCGAAATTCCAGGCATGGTATAAGCTGCAAATTTATTGGAATGTCCTCCCTGCTGACACAAGGGTACACACCCATAGTTCCTGGCTCTTCTAGCCTAGTCCTATCAGTGCCAACAGCCATGCCTATGGCCATCAACTTAATAAAATCCAACAAGGAAGCTGACAGTGTCCCTATGGACACAGAAGGGGAAGCTGAGAGAGCCCCAAAGAGGCATAAAACTGATGAATTTGAGCAGCAGCTAGAACTAGTGGGGACTCATAAAGGAAAAAAGAAAGAAGTGGATAAGCTACCAGCATTTGAGATCAAAGAGTATGTGTTTAACCCAGCAGCCACTCAGCATGCTACCTTAAGCAAGACTAGAGATGAGTTGATAGATGAATACAAGGTGGACTCACGGGCAGCCTCAAAGGAGTCCAAGTTATATACTAAACGAAGGCAAATTTCAAGCAAAGAAGTATCTATAGTGACTAGCAGGAGCCTCGCTCAGAACACCCTGAGTTTGGCCTTGGCCACCAAGAGCAAGGCCACTGAGCTAAGGATGAATCTAGAGGACATCCATGTCCCAGATGTAATAAACTTGCACAAAGAAACTGGGGATGTTATTTATACTAAACTGTTGAGGACAGCTTTGGAGCTATCAAAGGTACAGGTCAGTAAGAGTACGGTTGCCAGCCAGCTCAAGCAGGAAACTATGGAAAAAAAATCTCATAAGGAAAAGATCGAGAAATTGCAGGGTGACATAGTGGCCACTGAGGGCCAGCCTGATAAAAGAGCCATTATTCAAAACCTACTCAACGAAAAAGACAACATCATCTGATCTCTAAAAAAGGGGCTGAAAATCCCCTCTACCCAGTTAGTAGCAATCTCTGAGCTAATAGAAATGTAGGAAAAGAAGGAGAAGTTGCAAACTGACTTGACAGACTGTAGGGGCAAGCTATTGAAGCTTGAAGCGGAGGAAAAGCAATGGCAGATAGATATAGCAACTGTGGTGGCAAGTGAGAAAATCTCAAAGGCTAGATTGGAAGAGCTTGAGAAGAGACTACAGCAGAAAGAGCAAGAAGTAGAAAGCATGGCCACACCATCCATAGAGGCTGGTGATTTCTCCCTGGTAGGGCTATAGCCGAAGCTAGTTTGGAAGACATGGAAATAACAAGATTAAAAAAGCAGAATGTGAATCTGAAAACTCTGAAGGATAATGCAGAAAGAGAAAAGGAGGCTTGGGAAGCCAAGCACCACGAGTTATAGGGTAAATATGATGAGTTGGCAAGACAAGCTATAGGGTAGACTTACTTGCTAGAGGCTAGGAAGGTCATTTGGGATGGCATTGTTGAAGAAGCAGGGAAATTGAGGCCCTTCCTCGATTTTGTCTTGGACAAGGAAACAGTGATAAAATTAGCCAAGAGTAGTGTGACAGCAGCAAATGAGAAATTCAACAAAAAACCTGTAGAGTATACTAAGAATGCCATCGAATTCCTGAACGGCTTATCTGAGGAGCAGGTCAAGACAACTGGTGTAACAGATAGGGTTTCCATCATCATTGGAGCCAAAAAAGTGATGCACAAGCACCAATAGGTAAAGGCTATTCAAGCTAAAATAGATGTCATGGCACAACAGATCAAGTATTTCAAAGACATGTTTGACCCTTTGTTCAAGAAAGGATTACCTCTCTTTTGGGAGGAGGATGGAACAATGCTCACAGAAGAAGAATATCAGAAGAAATTGGAAGGATGTAAAGTGCATTTCAACAATTTTGCTGGTATGGATTAGTTGCTATCAGGGAAGACAGTGGTGGAGAAAATGGCAAAGGGTTTTGAGTTAAGAATGATGTCTAAGGAGGCTAGTGCACATCTGCAAAGCTACTCTTATAGGGACCACACTGAGATTCGAGTCTTAATGAAGGAGTTGGCCACCTTAGAGCTGCCAGTTGCCAAGCTATGGAAGCTTGTTGAGAAATATGGGAAGGGAAAGCTGATATTGAACTGCTGAAGATTCGATGATCGTGGGATAGCAGTATGGAGGAAATATTCGCTGAAGCATTTTGTTTATTTTGTTAGAGTCTGTTGTCTCTTGGTAAAAATGCTCAGTAATTTTGTAAAAGGAAATTGAGAAAGTTTTACCAGCATTGTCATTTTGTTGTAACTAATTCTTGAGGGTGGCGAACCTTTTTGAATAGGTGTCACCTACATTGTAACAACTTCCTGTTGAGGCAGCTCGAGACGGTAGGCTCTGAGCATCTATGTAAGCAATGCAATAGAAGGAGAAAGGGTTGAAAACTTTTGTTGGACTCGTGAATTCCCTATGTTATTAAGCACTCTGAGATATATTTTAATAAAATCTAGCTAGGCTGAGCAAGGTTTTCTATCAGAGATTCCTGTGTTATTCGTCTTACAGTCTGTTTACTTCTTCTCTTATGTCAATGTTTCTCTCATTGTTTAATTCATACTATTATGCTTTTTCATGTTTGGATAAGTGTTGTATCGGGACAGAAGTCATAAATATTATGCTCTGTTGCTTTCATTTCAAGCATCCACTACCATTTTCTGCTAAAGTCGGTATAGAGTTCATTATCATAAGCTCTATATTGATGGGTTGTTCATATATTCTTCCTTAATCACCAAACAAAAGCTCTTTAATTAGCTATCCTTCCTTTGATTAGTTTTCTTTGCATAGCACTGTCATGTTTAATGATATCCTGCCTCCTGCCTCTGATTAGTTTGATCTACAGTTTGGATTTGTCTTTACTCATGATCTATGTGTATTTTATGTTTTAAGTGAATTTATTTAATTAGAACATTTATCTATTTCTGCAAATGATTAACATAACTTAATAAATTCATGTCAATTTTTCAATTAGCATTCCAATTACAGGGTAATCTTGCATGTGCCTAATCCTTAAAACTACTGAGTGAATTTTCATTTCATGATTGTGTTGTGGTTAAACCCGCATTAGTAACTTCACTATACTCAATGTGCCAAATCAAATAAAAAATAGTAACCTCCCTATACTCAGTGTGCCAAATCAAATATGCCACATGTCACAATATGTTCATTCCACATGTCACCCTAGGATACTAGATATCAACATTTTAAGAACAAAATTTATAGACATTTTTCTTTAAAGACTTTGCTGGCAAGTGGAAATATTCTTAGAGAAAGAGCGGCCGCTCTTTCTCCAGGGTGTTCTACTATTACAATTCCCTCCTAAATGAAGGCTCGATTGACCCTTCTTATTCCAAATATTCTTTTCATAATAGTTCAACACTCCAAGAAGGGTCGGTCTATCCTTATTGTATTATCCATTATGGCTATAGCTGAATTCCTGGATAAAGGTTTTGACAATGAGCAACAAAAAGAAGGGGCAGCCGATCCTTCTTGTCGTAAAATGGAAGTCAGGACAGACCATTTTTATATGATATAAATTCCAAGGTGTTCTATTTTTACAAGTCCCTCATAATTGAAGGGTCACCTGACCCTTCTTATTCCCCATATTATTTTCATAATAGTTGGACACTGCAAGAATTGTCCATCGACCCTTATTACCAATATACTTTTCATAATATTTTGACACTGCAAGAAGGGTCGGTCGATCCTTCTTGTGTTCTCCATTATGGATATAGCTAAATTGTTAGATACAGGTTTTCATAATTAACTACAAAAAGAAGGGGCGACCGATCCTTGTTGTCGGAAAACAGAAGTTGGGACAAACTATTTTTATATGTTATAACTTTACGCCTTAAAATTTTGAACAATTACAAATGAAAATTGCAATTTTGAACACTTTTCAAATCAGAAATTGCATTTTTTTATTTTAAATTCACATTTGAAGGTTATATATTCATACCTCCCTTCTAGCATGAAGGGCTTTAATTAAAAAAAATAATAACTAACAACACTTTTCATTCTTTTTATGAGATTTCATTCTATTTGGAAAAAGAGAAAAAAGAAATAATGCTTCGATTTAAAACAACAAAAGGAAAGAATGTTCCTATTTAAAAAAAAAAAATGTTTCTATTAAAAAAAAGAAAAAGAAAGAATAGAATAGTATTCGTATAATGCTACTATAATGATACAAATGTAAATGTGTAAAGTTACTTATCTACAATTACTTCCACAAGTAAACTTCAGTTCGAGGAGCATTATCCCCCGGCTGCAGATGTCAGCATGATCTATGGGGCCATCCCCCTAGCACGTGCAGAGCACGAGGGGAGGGATCCTCGCACCCCACGCCCTTAATGTTGCATGCATTACCTTGCCCGATCTTAGACTGCCCACGATGATGCACGCCTCCACACCTGTCTGCCCACCCATCCACCTACCCTACCATCTGTCTTCCTCCACAGCTAGCCACCCCCACACTTGTCGCTTAATGGCATCCCTCTGCACTATCACTCACAAGTCCCCTCGCATTTACTTTGGCCACCACCCTGGTAGAGCTCGACCATAGCTCGGCCCTATGCACATTCATTTCATCCCTCGGCTCTTTCAGTTTTGCTCTCTACTCTTAACTATGGCTCGTGCGAACACCAGCCATGGTACACAGACTCCTCGCTATTTAAACGAGTCCATGCACACCATAGACGACACTCAGTTAGAATATATTCTAAGGAAGACTTATTGTTGTGCAGATCGGTTTTGATGTGAAAGGAACAAGCATGTTTGCCAACTCCAACAGAAATGTAAAAGATGCATTTTAGTTGTTTACTTAAATCGTCACCAATTAATGAAAATTAAAAGAGAATAATTCAAGTAATTTAAACCTATTCAAGATCAATCTGTGATCACTGTTTCAATTGAAAAATTAACATTGATCAAATAGCATGTGAATCATTTGCAAAAAACGATAAAGAAAAATATCTTAATTAAACAAATTCAACAAGATATTTTATACAGAGATCAACCATAAGAGAAATCAGTACAACAGACCTGTGCATTAATTCATACATGCAAAAGGGATCACATACTGTAGATGACAATTTGAGATACGAAATCAGGCGTTGTGAAAGAAACTTGAACAATAAACAGGAAAAGATTCAATGAGATTACTTTACTGTATTAATGAGTTCTGCAAACAAAATTACAAAGCTCCAGTAAGATAGAGAATCCCTAGTCATCTCCTGCTGATTCCCAATCCCAAAATTATCCACCCCTTTTCAAAAGAGGCATCTGTCCTTAAATAAGAACTACAACAGGGTACAAAAATGGAGATCCACAAAAAATAGGGATTACAAAATAAAAAATAACGTAATGTCCTAGGACATCTTGCCATTTTCCCCAAATCTCTAACAGCTCATCTATCATAGGATAATCTGCTGACTCGAGTCCCAACTGGTCATTGCATTTTAACGTATCCATCTCATTCTTTGCCAGCTTATGCCATATACGGATGTAGACTTGGGTCTTACGTTCCAGTGAAACCGGCTTCCTAATCAACTGCTCCACATCATCAACCTTGACTTCTTCTAGAAGCTGAATTTGCTGCTGAACTTCATCAAACTTACGTTCAACTTCCTCAATCTTCAATTTAGGTGGACAGGCATCTTCGATGAGTTCCATGGCAGGAAACTGGAGAGGCAACATAATATCATCTGTTGCATACCATCGCCTGCTACAGATGGCTCAGGCGTTTTTAAGAATATCTTCAACTGATTTGTTTATTTCCAACCAAGTATTCAACGCACCTCTGATCTTCTTAAATTGAAAACTGCTAAGCATGGGAAATCCTTCTGGAATGTCTTTGATGTACTTCTGCCATTCAACAATGTTATTATATGCCTTGGAAGCCTCAATCCTTTTACCTTCCTATCTTTCAAAGGCACTAAACATCTTTCCTTCGTGATACTCATTATTGACTTGAGAAGCCAAGTCCTTGAATTCCTGAGATGTCATCTTGAAGAAAGTAGAAGAGGCTACACTTGCAGTTGCATCCTCAAAGTGTTTTTGCAATAAAGCAATTTGCTGAACATTGGCAGAATTCTCAGCTTGTAACCTTTGAAGTTCAACCTACAAAGATTGGCTCTTGCGCTCCTCATCTCCCAACTTATCTTCTCAGATCCTTCTAAGATCATCATCATAAATTTGATGTTCCTCTTTAGCCTTTGCCAGCTCTACTTGAAGCTTCTCCACTTCTTCCTTCTTGTGATAAATTTCTCTATTGAGAACATGTTTTGAATCAAGGTTTGGTCCTGCAAATGCCCCTAGGGCTGTAGCTGTCTCAATTGCCCCTATCTAAGGGTTACTGGCTTGTTGAGCCCAAACTATCTGGTTAGGAATAGACATTTCTAACCCTTTTTTATCAATGCTTCTCTTCTTACCCCTCTTTACCACTACCTTATTATCCTTAATGTACAAGTAATGTCCAAGAGGGACTATTTCATCATCCTCCCATTCAGATATTACTTCAGAAGTGACTGAAATAATTTTTTTTGTTGAAACCAATGAGTGAGTTTGAGTGGCCATGGCATCGGGCATAGGCATGGTAACTTGAGGAACAATCATAGGGGTAGAAACAATTTGAGGAATTGATGAGAGAAGAGTAGGAGAAGGGATTGAAGTGATAACTTCAGAAAGGAGAACTTGGTGACCATTAGCAGCTGATGGTAATGAAGAAGTAGTTGTGACTGAATCTCTGTCAGTGGGTAATGATGAAGTAGATGTGGGTAATTGCAGGAGGACAGTCGAACACTCGGCTTCTGCAAGTATAGAGGAAGGAATGGAAAAAGAAACTGAGTTACTAGGAAAATGGGTGACCCTATGAGTCAAAGTGTGAAACAACTGTGAAATAGAGCATAGTGGGAATTCCCCTGCAGGAAAAATAGAAAGATCCTGGATAGGTGGCAACAAAAGTGATGGAACTGTGATGTCAGGGTTAGTGGAGCTAAGTTCCAAAATTGGTTAATCAAGATCAGAATGGTCCATTTCAATATTGTCCAACAAATCTGTAAGTGATTGTGAGTTGTCTGTCACTTCCCTAGTGACTTCTTCCACAACTTTGTGAGTTACCTTTTCAGGTACTTCTTCAGTCACTTGAAATGCAGCATGTGGCTCATCTTCTACATCACTGTTAGTGAGATCAATAGTAGGAACTTCGGATGTGGAAACCTGAACTTTCTATCTCTTAGGAGGATTATCTTCAATCATTGTCGAGTCATCAATGAGATGCGAAGCTGCAGCAGTTACTTGAACACTCATAGAAACCTTGGATGATTCAGCTGTATTGGTACCCAACACTGAAGTCAATTTTGCCAAATGTTGCTGAAAATTCTGAGATGTCTGCAACAAGGCTCTAACCTGCTCAATTGTTTTAATCTGAGGAGGTTCATCCATGGGATTTTTACATGTGTCTCCATCTGTATAAGTAAGCATTAAGGGAGCATTGGATAGCTGAATTTGCTTTTGTTATCTGCTCCTTCTAACCTATTCAGTGATATTCAACTACAAGGTTCTTTGCCCATAAACCTAATCTTTTATTTCTTTCTAAAATGCCATAATCTGTCGCTGCTCATCTAAGCTCTTGGCTCTTGCTAACACTTCAGGGAAGGTGTTCACCCCTCAATAGATAGAGTCATCTAGAAAATATTCATGGACATAGTCCATTTTCCTGTGATATTGCTTGAAGTGTGCATCCAAGAATTTCTTGGGATCATGCTTTCTTTTGGGTGCTTTTCCCAACTTCAAAGAAGCTAACTAATCACCAAGTACAGCATTCCAGGTTGAAGTAGGAATAACTAGTCAGCCAAGATTTAGAGAGAACTTAGGCCAGCATCTCTTTTTAGGACCAGTAAGTTTCTTGTAGACTCCAACAGTGACAGTCTGATAGAAAACTTCTTGAACAACCAACCTGTCAGGTACAATTCTGGGCAACAGGTGAACAGTGTCACTTCCCCAAACTCTGATATATGCAAAAGACTCATAAACATACTAGTCCCCAATGGTGTTGATGAAGGTTATGGCATATGTTGAGAAGGCAGGAGCTTCTTGGTGAAATAATTTAAAATAAATGGTACCCATGAAGTGGTCACAAATTTCATAAAGCAAGGGTAGATAATTGCTTTCCCATAATACATAATGATATATATGAACTGGTGGATCCTGAGGGGTCCAATTCCACCCCAAGTTAGGATATTGAAAGTCAGCGCAGAAGACATCAAGGATGTAGGCTGATAGATAAAAATGTGGCTTCTTTGAGGCGGGTTCCTTTTGATAGTTTTGAATTTGTGTCTTAATTTTTGATGACAGAATGGATGCCTAGGGAAAGGATTCACCTGTTGTTAACACATGATGGGCTATGGGAGCCTGTTCAGCCTTGAAAACTGAACAATTGGGGAGACCAAAATTTTTGCAAAGCATGGCTGCGAGTAAAGAGTAAGGTTCCTTGAACCAAATAATAGGATAGAGATCATCCACCTTGGGCATGAAACTATTAGGTTTCATCATCCAACATTTTATCATCTCGTCAAAATTATTTCTGGTCTTGGAGGATTGAATAAAGTCAGAACTCAGGGTTTGTATAGCTTGCTTGAGAGGGAAAGCTCTGATAAAAGCCTCCAGGCGAAAGGTAGCCAATTGCAAACCTGCTCAATCATTGAATGACCAGTCTTCTGTATTGGCATTTTCAATAATCCATTTTACAGGGTCTGTATACGGTAAGATGGAAGGGCGAGCAGCAATGGCATGAATTTAGGAAGCCCTAATTTTTTCATAGGCTAGCCGGTCTTGTTTGATGCTTGAAAGGTCATGGTTGTCAAAGATTGAATAAATTTTCGCCCAGTCCATTTCATAATCCTCAGTCACCATCTCATTAATGTCTGAGAAAATGCCAAAATTGGGATCCTTGGTCAGTGAATCTATTTATAGTGCCTTGGACCGAGTAGTTCAAGACATTCTGATGAAGGTTTCAGGAAATTATGATAAATAAACAAACGAGAGTCAAAATCAACCCATAAATAGTAAAAGCGCGAAAAGAATATACAAAATTCACGACAAACCAACCTGATTTCAGCTTAAAACTATGCAGGTGACCCTGGTAAAAACTCCACAGTAAACTCCATGTAGGAGTGTAAAAACCGACAGTAAAAATGATAGTGAAAAATCAGAAAAAAAATCGTTTATTTAAGGTTTTTTCAACCGGATGTGATCTAGACCATAGACCTAGGAAGAAATGAACGTCTGAGATTACTCCTTTGGGATGCAGGATTCGGGGTCAAGTTTAAAAATCTTTCTTTATTCAACGTTCCCGAAATCCACAATCCGAAAATGTGGGTTGCGGGTTTCGGGTTCTCGAAACTTTACCAAATAAGCAATCAATAATCCACACTGTCTATGAACACTGTTTAATTTTTGCAATCAATAATCCACATTGTTTATGAACACTGTTTAATTTTTGCAATCAATAATCCATACATTGATCTATAGTTTGGATTTTTCTTTACTAATGATCTATGTGTCTTTTATGTTTGAAGTGAATTTATTTAATTAAAACATTTATCTATTTATGCAAATGATTAACATCAATTAATAAATTCATGTTAATTTTTCAATTAGCATTTCCAACTACAGGGTAATCTTGCATGTGCCTAATCCTTAAAACTACTATTAGTGAATTTTCATTTCCTGATTGTGTTGTGGTTAAACCAACATTAGTAACCTCGCTATACTAAATGTGCCAAATCAAATATGCCACGTGTCTCAATAAGATCGTTCCACGTGTCACCCTAGGATAGCAGATATCAACATTTTAACAACAAAATTTATACAATTTTTGCTTTAAAGACTTTGTTGGCAAGTAGAAATATTCTCAGAGAAACAGCGGCCGCACTTTCTCCAAGGTTTTCTATGGTTACAATTCCCTCCTAAATGAAGGGTCGGTCGACCCTTCTTATTCACAATATTTGTTTCATAATAGTTCGACACTACAAGAAGGGTCGACCGATCCTTCTTGCATTCTCCATTATGGCTATAGCTGAATTCTTGGATAAAGGTTTTCACAATTAACTACGAAAATAAGGGGCGGTCGATCCTTCTTGTCGTAAAATGGAAGTCAGGACAAACCATTTTTATATGATATAACTTCCAAGGTGTTCTATTTTTACAATTCCCTCATAATTGAAGGGTCGGCCGACCCTTCTTATTCCCAATATTATTTTCACAATAGTTTGACACTACAAGAAGGGTCGATCGACCCTTCTTATTCCCAATATTATTTCCACAATATTTCGACACTGCAAGAAGGGTTGGTTGATCCTTCTTGTGTTCTCCATTATCCAGATAGCTGAATTCCTGGATAATTTTTTTCACAATTAACTACGAAAAGAAGGGGTGACTGATCCTTATTGTCAGAAAACGGAAGTTGGGACAAACAATTTTATATGTTATAACTTCCAAGGTGTTCTATTTTTACAATTCCCTCGAAATTTAATGCTCGGACGACCCTTCTTATTCCCAATATTGTTTTCATAATAGTTCGACACTGCAAGAAGGGTCAGTCGACCCTTCTTGTGTTGTCCATTATGGATATAGTTGAATTGCTGGATATAGGTTTTCACAATTAACTACAAAAAGAAGGGGCGGCTGATCCTTCTTGTCGAAAAACAAGGATCGAAGACAAAAGTCGTTAGAAACCATTTTTATATGTTATAACTTACAAGGTGTTCTATTTTTACAATTCCCTCGTAATTGAAGGGTCGACTTCCCCATCTTATTCCAAATATTACTTTGATAATAGTTCAACACTCTCAAAAGGGTCGACTGACCCTTCTTATTCCCAATATTATTTTCATATTAGTTCGAAACTACAAGAAGGGTCGCTCGATCCTTCTTGTGTTATCCACTATGGATATAGCTGAATTGCTGGATAAATGTTTTCACAACTAACTACTAAAAGAAGGCGCGGTCGATCATTCTTGTCCGAAAACAGAAGGTCGGACAACCATTTTTATAGCTTTTCGCCTTACATTTTGAACAATTACAAATGCAAATGGAAATTTTCAAATAAAAAATTGAATTTTCTGATTTGAAATCCACACATTTCAAATCAGAAATTGCATTTTTTAATTTTAAATTCACAGTTTCGAAATGAAAATTATCATTTTTTTATTTGAAATTCACCCTTTTCAAATCAAAATTTGCATTTTTTTATTTCAAATTCACACTTTTCAAATCAAAATTTGCATTTTTTGATTTGAAATTCACACTTTCTAAATTGAAATTCATAGTTTTTAAACAAAAAACTGCAATTTTAAGGTTTATAGGTAGTAAAAAAACACACTATTTGAATTGAAAAACACACTTTTCAAAGACAATGTTGCTACTTTCAGAACCTGTTTTTGCACTTTAGAAAGGTTGCTAATGACACTTTCAAAGGCTAAAGTTTCTGAACGTTTTAGATTTTCCTTGTCAGTCGCTAAACGTTGGCGGCATCTTTTATTCAGACAGATGCAGGCTCGTTTGAAGGGACGATAGTGGAGCTGTCGCATTTAATACTCTGCAGCTCAATGCTTAGCTTTCGCCATCTACACCTCTATCAACCATCATGACAGTACTATTCAGATAGATGCAGGCTGGTTTGAAGGGACAGTAGTGGAGGATGAAACAGGGCAGGGGTCAGCCAGATGCCCTGTAACGTCATGCCTCCAATAAATTACACCCTTAATCATTATGTTGATGTCGGTTTACACAATTCATTTCTATCATTGCTTCCTTATGCATAACTACCTCCATGTTGAAGGCAGTAATTCTAGTTGTATCACACTGTCGACCAAGTACTGCAAAGTGATTTTCAATTGTACGAGATGGCCTTTTACATGGATTTTGAGTCATTCAATCTATGCAAAGCCATTAATGGCAATCTTCTCGTATGTGTGGGATTTCGTTGAAATCTCTGGGAGTCAAGCCGGCTCTCTGCCCTGCGTTCCATACAAATTCCTGTAAATATTTTCAATGGAGTAGGCGACCTCCATTCGAGAGACCTGCAATTTAAAGCTTGGCTGAACTTCTGGGTGGATTTCTGGTGGTTCAGTTTTTTTAATTGGTATATCATGGCTTCCCGTATGAGGGCGTGCAGACGCAGGGGATCCAACAGGGAAGTAGTGTCTTCACGACCTGGAGGGGAAAGTTGCTCTCAGGGAGAGGGCTCGTCTCAACAGCACAACATGGGGATGGAAGAGTTTGCCTCGCAGACCTTCAATTGGGGGGCTTAGTATCTAGCAGAGACGCCTGCTCTGTTAGAGGAGTAGATAGCACACCGCGAATTATCCCTTCTCCAGGAATACGAAGCCCACTTGGGCTGGAAATTAATCTCCAACCCCTACTGGGAAGTGAGGATCTTGTTCGCTCATGAAATTCAAGCGATGAACCAGATGGCTCATGGCCTCCATGAAGCCCTCCAAATTATAAAAGGCGGCCAACAAACTCATTCGGCTAGTGTTCGCTTGCTCAAGTCTGCTTTGAAAGATTACATGGATAGCTCGAGGGACTTCCCTCATGACGAACCAGTTTCCCCATGGGGGGAGCACCATGCTCCCTGATTGGTCTTCCTGGTCTGTGTTCGTGCCGGTCTTGGTGGTCAGCGTTCGGCTCACGGGTGGCTCGCTATTTTTTTTGTGGATTTTTTGTTGGTTGCTCTCTATTTTTTTTGTGTATTTTTCCATGTTTTTGGAAGTTCAGTCTCGGTGCAGACTCTGGATGTTAGTGTGGTTTTTTTATGGGGGCTGCTCGATCAATATTCAATTGTTAGAATCGGTCAATATGGACCATTGAATAGCATATAAATAGAAGTGAACTGTAAGCCTAAGGGCAGATTAGAAGAGAGAGAGATAGTGGAGAAATCCTCATTTTGGTCTAATTTGGATCTGCAACATTATGTTTTGACTGTTCCTGCGACGAGTTTACCGCAGAGTTTAATGAATGCATGAAGATGTCTGATTATTGTTCTAATTCTGTCTCTATGCGGTGGTGAATGTTGCATTAGGTCTATTATGTCGTGGATTGAATGATAATGGTTCATGCGATTAAGTAGAATGGATATGTTATTGTGAATGTTTACTTTATGTTGAATCTACGAATTGCTTACCTAATATGCGAATGATTAGTAAATAGTATGCTGTCAAGTTGATGATATCTAGATAACTTTCTTTGATAAGAGATTTGTGGGTAAAGCATATTCTCAACGCTACTGTGGAAACTTGGTTCCTGCAGCACCCTCTGCAGGTGTTGCTGGGAAGGGTAACTCCTTTTCGGGCCGGTGTATAAGGGATTGTTGGTGCTTGTTGACGATAGTGAGAACCCCTGTCGAAAGAGTTGAGTCAACACGGGTTTTATCTGTAGTTAGCACGGTTGTATGCTCCACAGTTTGATCTACTCTGGCTTTTTTACCATACTCAGTATGGCATGAGTTGTTGGGCACTCGTTTGTAATTGTATTCAATAATTGTGTCTTCCATTTTGATTATGGGCACTCGTTTGTAATTTTATTCAGTAATTAAAATTTAAGCAGGATACTGTATTGGAAAAGGACATTCCCAGATGACAATGTAGATAGTGATGCCATTAGTTGGAATGATTGTGACTATGATTAACCAGACAGAAACATTCTTTCTCTTTGTTTTTTTTTAAAATAGAAATAATATACTTTTGGGTCTGCTCAAATTTCCAAATCAAATATGCCATGTGTCACAATATGATCATTCCACGTGTCACCCTAGGATACCAGATATCAAAATTTTAACAACAAAATTTATATAATTTCTTCTTTAAAGACTTTGCTGGCAAGTGGAAATATTCTCAGAGAAAGAGCGACCGCTCTTTCTCCAAGGTTTTCCATTGTTACAATTCCCTCCTAAATGAAGGGTCGGCCGAACCTTTTTGTTCCCAATATTCGTTTCATAATAGTTCGACACTGCAAGAAGGGTTGGCCGATCCTTCTTGTATTCTCCGTTATGGCTATGGTTGAATTGTTGGATAAATCTTTTCACAATTAACAACGAAAGAAGGGGTGACTGATCCTTCTTGTCGGAAAATGGAAGTTGGGACAAACAGTTTTTATATGTTATAACTTTTCACCTTAAAAATTTGAACATTTAGAAATAGAAATTTCAATTTACAAATAAAAAATTCCTCATATTATTTTCATAATATTTTGACACTGCAAGAAAGGTCGGTCGACCCTTCTTATTACCAATATTCTTTTCATTATATTTTTACACTGTAACAAGGGTCGGTCGATCCTTCTTGTGTTCTCCATTATGGATATAACTGAATTGTTGGATAAAGGTTTTCATAGTTAACTACGAAAAGAAGGGGCGTCCGATGCTTCTTGTCGGAAAACAAAAGTCGGGACAAACTATTTTTATATGTTCGACCGACCCTGGTTATTCCCAGTATTGTTTTGATAATAGTTGAACAATGCAAGAAGGGTCAGTCGATCCTTCTTGTGTTCTCCATTAATATTGGACATTGGTCATAAATGAATCCAATATCAATTTTAGCATAAGATTGGTGAATACTTAGATGCGGTAAACCAAAGCATAAACATATAAATTCTGATTTAATATTACTTTCATCCAAGCATGAAGAATAACACAATGGAAAATATATACTGGAAATAACAATTAACAAAGAAAGGAAGGAAATTTACAGACACACATAATTTACTGCAAATAATAACTAACAAAGAAAGGAAGGAAATTTACAGACTGTCATTGTGGGAAATAAAAATTAACAAAGAAAGGAAGGAAATTTACAGACTGTCATTACTGAATAGTTTTTTCATCAGTGATACAATTATATTCAACACATTCCATGTATAATTTGAAAAACAAGCAACTCATGCATGCCTTCCCAGACACACTATAATGCTAATTACAATTTAACATTGATCGACATGACGGTTTGACATGTTCTCTGAAGTGGTCGAACGGAGGACCTAGTCGGGTGGCCGACCGAAGAAATCAGAAAATAACTGGAGTTGAATGAACAAAACGTTGTTGACTATGAAAGAACAGTCCTTTTACCTTCTACTTAGCGCAATAAGAAGAAGTTGACAACATGGTCTAGTACTAAAACAACATTAGACGACTGTTGCAACTGTTGACGACCGCATGTGCGACGGCTCCATCCCATCCTTACATCCATCTATCCAAGATCTATCTCACTGGTCACGGTTTCAGGTCAAATTATTGCGCATCGTCACATGTATTGTTCCATAGTTGCATATTCTTACTGGATTTCAGTGATTATAAGTTTTGCAGGCGAATTCAGATCCTCTGTTAGAAAACAACGGCTCCATTATGTCCATATATCCATCAATGGTAGACCTACCAATCTCTTCTGGTCATGTTGTCAGATGCCTAACATTCCAAGATCAACATTTCTGTGTACAAATGATGGTTCTTAACATAGATGAAATGGGTTGCTTCACAACTACGTTAAGCTTTTCGTTTAATGACAAATCCATGTATTGGGACTTGGCTCGAAATGCCCATATATCAACTATGGGAAATAAAATAAATGAAAATTTTAACGTAGTTGTGAAGCAACCCATTGCATCTCTGTTAGGAACCATCAATTGTACATAGAACTGCTCATCTTGGAATGTTAGGCATATGACAACATGACCAGAAGATATTGGTAGGTCTTCCATTGATGGGTATATGGACGGAATGGAGATGTCATTTTCTAACAGAGGTCCGACAAATGCTCCATCGTTCACAGGAAAAATTTATAATCAACTACAGGCAATAAGAACAATACATGTGACCAATACATGTGACGAAAGGAAATAATTCGACCTGAAAACGTGACCGGTGAGATAGATCTTTGATAGATGGATGTAAGGATGGGATGGAGCCGACGTCACATGCGGTCGTCAACAATTGCAGTAGTTGTCGAGATAGATAATTAAATGAAATGCTCCATCGTTCGCAAGAATAACTTATAATCAACTATGGGCAATAATTAAACAAAAAGGTTGGTGGTAAAAACTCATATATCATGAGGAGAAATAGGGAGCGATCATAAGAATCAAGCATTTCTCATAAAAGAATAGAGGAAGTAAAAGAAAATTCCATGGCTTCCCCGACGATTTCAGTTTGCTGTGATATGGGGCATAGATAGCCTATATATAGTGAGTGGTCACTGTGTTGATGGATTAAAAATATTTTGCTGGATTAATTGTACACGTATCACTCGAATCGATTCCTTGAAAATCCAACGGCCAACATGCCTACTGCTAGGGCATTAAATGGCCTACAGCAGGCTCCTACAACAGGATGAATAATATTCGCCATAAGTTTCAGCCTATGTGAATCAAGTATACCATATATTAAATTATGCAATTACTTCCCATGATTGTTTTTAAGAAACAAAATTGTTTATGTGAATCAAGTATACCATATATTAACCCTGGATCCGGGTGTCACCATTATATAAGGGGCCACGTGTCGGAAAAGAAGAGGGCACATGGGGGAGGAGCCTCGACCCAGGTGCCCGTAACATGGCACGCGTGCCCCATGCGGCTTTATGGCTCCTTCTCGATTCTTCGCTCGCAAGTCCCTTCACTAGCTAGCTAGCTACAACTCTGGTACCTCGGCCCTCTACGCATTCAAAGCAGCCCTCACCTTGGGGAAGCTCCATGTCTACTGGGGAGATGCCCCATTCTCTTTGCTCTGTCTACTAGGGAGCTTCTCCATTCTCTCTGCTCTATCTACTGGGGAGTTTCCCCATTCTTGAGGAATAATGGGGCAGCTCAACTATTATCAGTTTAAAATTGATTTGGAGTGTATCAGTTTTAAACTTCGTTAAGGAACTTCTACTCAGCAACTCAACCATAAATTCCTTACACCATCTTCATCTGCAACTACTTCTCATTTCTCCACAAACTGCAAGCTATACTTCTCATTTGGACCCCGGTCATATAACATCCTCGTTGTTGGTTCAGAAAACGCAGGAGCTTAAAACAGTCCCCAAACGTTAAATGGTACCATTAATATCCTTAATATTCATTTAAACAATCTTTAAACTAGTTTTAAAAATCAAATATGCCACAGATCACAATATAAGCGTTCCACATGTCGCAAAATTTATAGAAGTTTTGCTTTAAAGACTTTGCTGGCAAGCAGAAATATTTTCAGAGAAAGAGCGGCTGCTATTTCTCCAAGGTGTTCTATTGCTACAATTCCCTCCTAAATGAATGGTCGACCAACCCTTCTTATTCCTAATATTCTTTTCATAATCGTTCGACATTGCATGAAGGGTCGATTGATCCTTCTTGTATTATCCATTATGGCTATAGTTGAATTGATGGATAAAAGTTTTGACAATTAACTATGAAAAGAAGGGGTGGCCGATCGTTCTTGTCGTAAAATGGATGTTGGGACAAACCATTTTTATATGATATAACTTCCGAGGTGTTCTAGATTTTACAATTCCCTCGAAATTGAAGGGTCGGTCGACCCTTCTTATTCCCGATATTATTTTCATAATAGTTCGACATTGAAATAAGGGTCTGCCGACCCTTCTTATTATCAATATTCTCTTCATAATATTTTGACACTGCAAGAAGGGTCGACCGATCGTTCTTGTGTTCTCCATTATGGATATAGATGAATTATTGGATAAAGGTTTTCACAATTAACTATGAAAAGAAGGGGTGACCGATCCTTCTTGTTGGAAAATGGAAGTCGGGAAAAACTATTTTTATATGCTATAAATTCCAAGGTGTTCTAGTTTAACAATTCCCTCGAAATTGAAGGGTCGACCGACCCTTCTTATTCCCAATATGATTTTCATAGTAGCTCGACACTGCAAGAAGAGTCAGTCGATCCTTCTTATGTTCTCCATTATGGATATAGCTGAATTGCTAGATAAATGTTTTCACAATTAACTATGAAAAGAAGGGGCGGAAGATCCTTCTTGTCGAAAAATAGAAGTCGGGACAAACTATTTTTATATGTTATAACTTAGCGGATTGACTTGTTATTGTAACAATGACTGCATATTTTAAACATTGAATTTTTCACATTAAAAGTTTGAACATTTACAAATGAAAATTGCAATTTTCAAATAAAAAATTGCAGTTTTTTTATTTGAAATTCACACTTTTCAAATCCGAAATTGCATTTTTTGATTTTAAATTCACACTTTTCAAATCAAAATTGGCAATTTCTTATTTGAAATTCACACTTTTTAAATCAAAATTTGCATTTTTATATTTTAAATTCACACTTTTCAAATCAAAATTTGCATTTTTTGATTTGAAATTCACTTATTTTGAATTGAAATTCATAGTTTCATAACAAAAAAATTGCAATTTTAAGGTTCATAAGTAGTCAAAAAACACACTATTTGAATGCAAAAACACACTTTTCAAATCCAATATTGCCACTTTCAAAACCCATTTTTTCACTTTAGAAAGGTTGATATTGAGACTTTCAGAGTCTAAATTTACACATTCTTAGTCCAAAATTTGCCTAATTTGCCCAAATTTTATGAAATAAGCATTTCTTCCTCATCCTCCAAGATAGGATGACACCTCTCCCTAACTTCTTGGAAAATATCGGTATATTTTACGAGAAGGTTTAAAAATACTTCTCGTGTCATGCACAAAGGATGCATTTAGTTAACATTTAAACTTCCACAATCCTAGGTTGTCTTCTCCACTTTTTGTTTTATTGTTTACCTTATCATGATCCTGCCCAATTAACCTTCTAATATTTTATAAATAAAATATTTGCAATACTTACAATTACACCATTAATTTAATAATGTTTTATGGTTCATCTATATAATATTATATACATGTTCAAAATAAAAAAAATAACTCACTAGACTAATTCAAAATAATAGCTTAGCATTAAGGGTAGCATTAGGGAATCTTACACTACCTATGTGGAAACTGGTCCCGAAAACGAAACTATTTGTTGGTGCAAAGTTAAAGATTGGGGTTCTATGTATGAGCCAACAAATCCTTGTTTTGGTGTAGGTGTGGAATCGTTTTTTAATCTCCTTATAAAAGAATGAAGTATTACTCGAAACACAACCAACAGTAGTGTTAAATGAGGGAAATGGGAGTGAACGGATAGGGATATAATTGTGGAATTCATTTTAGATTTAAATTAGATTGTGCATACTGAAAGAAACATTATGTAGTAGTACATATTAACCATACATAAACATACATAACTTATGATACAAATTTATCCATCAAATATTCATCTGACCCATAATAAAAAGTTAGGGGGGCATCAGTAATCATATTTGCTTATTATTCATTTTGGAACAAGAACATAGTATTAGAGATATTTTACAATCTATAAGGATAGGTGTCCCAAAACATAGATCTCAATTATTATTTCCCTCTAGTTACAAATGGGAAACAAATATATCTTTTGTTTTTTACCAACCCCATCCCTTAGTCCTCATGATATTTTAATATACAAATTATAACTATTAGTTATAACTATGGCAATATGGTTACAACCCAATTTCTCTTAGTAGAATGAATTAATATCTCACCTATATTTAGGTGCATCCACTTACACAATTCTTTCTACATTGATTGTCAATCCATGTTTTGCGACCATGTGTTCAAAACCAAAGGGGCCAACTCTTGTTCTAATATATGTATGACTATAAATGTTATCACTGGGAAAATAAAGGTTATGACAATAAAATCCAAAAATATTACTTACCCAACTTTTTTATATATTACAATAACAACTGAGAGTGACGTGTGAGCTCAATATGTAACTTACAATTAGGAAGAATGGATATCACTCCACCACACTGTTGGTCCGGTTTTGCAACCAGGCTTAGTGCTATGGGCATCTGCTAACTAGTAGCAGCAGTTTCAAATAGAAATAAACAACTAACTAATCTAAACAAAACTAATCATGGATCTATGCAAGAATATAAGCAAATAATGGAAATATTTTAAAAACAAGAACAAGAAAACATGAAAGAATAAATTTGTATTTAAAAATGGGGCAAGCTAATGCTTGCAATAGTAATACCTCCAATGGTGAAGGTTGATGTAGAGCAACTCCCAAGATAAGTAGCTCCAAGCTCCAAGAGGTCTCCTTCTCCAAGGTTGCTTACAATGGCGAAAATGCTCAAGGGAGATTTCGGCAGCATGAGGATGAGATAATGGATGGATCTGAAATGAGGAGCCCCTACCAGCTTTTTATAGGTTTTGGTGGTGGGGAATACCATTTGTGGTTTTGTGGAAACCAAATGGTATTGACCAACATGGTTTAGGTACTTTTCCCTCCTTTTTCCTTTTTTGAATAAAATTAATATTTTAATTCCCTTTTTAATATTTTTTGGGAATTTGGACCCTTTTTGAGGGTTTTTTATGCTTTTCAGGAAAAATAATCTTTTTGAGTGGGAAAAAGGGGTGTACTAAGGTCTTTTGGTGACCTTTTGTTGGTTTCAGAGGCTCAGATGGTCGAAAAGTGGACAAATGGGTCATGTGAATAAGGGAATGAGCTAGTGAGCACTTTTTAGGTGTTAACAGATTGCCCCCTGATGTGTGAGGGCTGGAGCTCATCGTATGGCCGATAGACATCATAGTTCTTTTGTCTTTTTTCTGGGGTTTAGGGAGAGAAGAGACCGGTTGGAGACTGGAGCCACGGCCCTTGGAAGCTGCAAAAACAAAAAATATTACATGGCCTCAATATGAATGAGGTATAATCTCTGATAATGGACGAGGCGGGCATTCCCATGCTCGTATCAAGACATATACATAACAATTAGCCCCAAGAAGGGGGATCTAATACATAAAGAATCTACTGGTACATCATAATGGTCCATGGGGGACATTATCTTGGGATATACTCCTGATCATAACTGATCTCAATAAATGATACACTGGGTTAACTGATGAACTGCTGAAACTGAAGGTGTCCAACATCTGTAGGGACTCAAAGACTATGAGTTATATCTGAGAAATAATGTAATTGTATACTCAAGGGAGTATGAAACTGGGGTACTTCTGAATACTGTCGCCATGCGCAACCCGGATATCTCTAGAAAAAGTGTAACTGGTATCCATTGGAAGATTCTCAAATGTGGAGGAGTCAGGAGGTATCCGGGGTCTTCTACTAATAACTGGAAGGATCAATGTCATGTGCGAATCTCAACGATGCGATCAAGGTGTTGAAGTCGAGCATGTGAGAAACAATCATTTGGAAAGGTACTGAGGATTCCTCTCGAAATGACTCATAGGCACTCATCATAAATGTTAATGAGTCCAAGACACAGGGACCTCTAGGTCGATCCTCTAGAATAAATGTGGTTGTCGTCGACAGAGGGAGACCAGCAACTAACAAGGCAATGATTTTTCCTTGATAGGAGCACGACATGTAGAACTGAAGTGTTGTAGTACTGATGGTAGGATTGACATACTTGTGGGGATGGGAAATAACTGGGTGAAAGAGTGGGTAGACTCAAACTTCCTTTGTTCAGAGCATGATGACATGGTTGACCTGGCAGCGTAGGGAACTGACTTGTAGGTGAGGGGATCATTGCTTTGATTTATATATTGACTCTGGGGGGGGAGGACGAGCTGATAGGTGCTGTCGAGGGATTTTCAAGGTGACGTACTGCAGAATACTCTGAACAAAGGAGACCAATCATGGGGAAGTTGTCATATGAGTAGATGTCATCTGTCGTGGCGCCAAGAGGCACCATTGGGTCCTTCTTCATGGTTTTAATGAGCTCCAAGAAGGGATAAAAGTGTGCTCTGAGATGGTACTGTCCTGTGGATTTATGAGCCCAGGACTGTTCGTGGTCATTGGTGCTTTCATTTTTAAGGAGTCTAAAAGCGATAAGAAGACTCTGCAGTGGTTATGACTACTGTCCTGTTTGTTTTACGAGCCCAGGATGGTGATTGCTCGTGGTCGCTTTCATGTTTAGAGAGTCTGAAAGCGGTAAGGGGACTCCATTGGTGTTTCTTTTTCGTAAGTTTAGTCTCCAAGGCCCGAAAAAGCATAAAATGATGCGGATGGAGAACTCTTCTAGCCAATGTGACTAGAGTATACCTTTTTCGTAATTAGTCTACGAGGTCCGGAAAAGGGGTAAACTTATACCAGGTAGACTCCCTTTCAGATTTATAGCGAGCATGAAAGGAAGCAAGATTGCTCGGCGATCTTTTCATTGTTTTAGGAGTCATAAAAGAGCTTAACAGAAACTCCCTAAGTGCCTTTTTCGTAAAAGGGATTGCTCGGCCCGAAAAAAGGGATAAAATTATACCCAACAAAAATGGATAGATGGGAGCGAGAAAAGGTCTCAAGCGTCATCATGTGTGTGGGATACTGGATTCGGTGACATAAATATTGTCACAAAGGGGGCTGCGGCCGTTGTGGCACGCACACCGAGGCAATGAGATGGCATTTTGAAAAAATGGCCGAAAAAGTATGGGCATTAGAGCGAGAAATGATCTCAAGCATCATCACGAGTGCGGAATGCTGAATCCGACAATATAAAGACTGTCAAAAATGGAGAACGACGGATGTGGCACGCAAACTGAGGTGACGAGGGGGGCATGGGAAAAAATGCCCGAAAAACCAAGGCGTGAGAGTGAGAAATGATCTCAAGAATCATCACGAGCGCGGAAAATTGAATCCGGCGATATAAGACTCGTCAAAAACGGAGAATGGCGGATGTGGCATGCAAACCGAGGCGACGAGGGGGGCATGGGAAAAAATGCCCGAAAAATCAAGGTGTGAGAGTGAGAAATGATCTCAAGCATCATCACGAGCGTGGAAAACTGAATCCGGCGATATAAGACTCGTAAAAAATAGAGAATGGCAGATGTGGCACGCAAACCGAGGCGACGAGGGGGCATGGGAAAAAATGCCCAAAAATTCTAGGCGTCAGAGCGAGAAATGATCTCAAGCATTATAACGAGCACGGAAAACTGAATCCGACGATATAAGGCACGTCGAAAATGGAGAACGACCGATGTGGCACGCAAACCGAGGCGACGAGGGGGGGCATTGGAAAAAATGCCCAAAAAATCTAGGCATGAGAGCGAGAAATGATCTCAAGCATCCTCACGAGCACGGAAAACTGAATCCGACGATATAAGGTATGCCAAAAATGGACAATGGTCGATATGGCACGCAAATCGAGGCGACGAGGGCGCCCAAATAATTCTCCCAAAAATGGAGCTGGTGAAAACTGGGAAAGGAAAGAACTGTCATGAAGTTCTCGCTACGCTGATTCCAATGGTACCAATGGTTTGAGAAACAGACGTCGTATGAAACCGGAATGGCAGTTGGAAAAATGGTGGAATTTCTATAAATAGGGCGTGGGGCCCATATGACGTGTCATTGTTACGTGCGAGTTTGGCAGAGGAGTCAGAGCTATTTCTTGATTTCCGGGAGATTTCACCGTTGGTTTTTTATTCTGCGAGTTTCAGGTAACTCTATTTGCTTTAGCCTTTTGAATTATGTCTTTTTTGTTTGGCAGCGGGCCCCCGAAGGCCATGAAATTCCACGTTGACCTTCCAACGTGGAATATCGCGGGTTTCAGGTCTCTTCCCACGATGAACCGTGCGGGTTTTAGGCTGACAGTCGCGATGTTCATCGCGACTGTGATGATGGAACCCGCGATGTTCATCCCAAGTTCATGGGAGATAGTCACGATGTTCATCGCGACTGCCTGGCAAAAATCCGCGATGTTCATCGCGGGTTTTTGACTGGAGGCCGCGATGATCATCGCGGGGTTTAGCATGGAAGCCGCGATGATCATCGCGGGTTTTAGCATGGAGGCCGCGATGGTCATCATGGATTTTGGTGGAAAAACCGTGATGGGATTTTTTCAAAAAAATTTGTGCTGGGGCTAAAAATTTCTTTTGTTTTCTGGCAGGATGTTGAGGAGATCATTGTCCTCATGGTGAGAGCGAGAGATTGATGATGATCTGATGGAGAAGATTCAAACTGATCTGGGGGTGCGATAGACTCTGGCTGTGAGCGGACTTTTGAAGTTCGCTCAGATCCCACCTATTCGTTCAGTGAGATGGCTCCTGAACAAGCTGGTGAGTTGGTGGGTGCCGGCGGAGGGTGCTTTCATTATTGGGGGTGAGAGGTTAGAGATCACCCTCACGGATGTCTATTGTCTGACTGGGTTGCCTCGTTTGGGGGAGGTGGGTGATCTCTTGCCGAGGATCCCGCTGGGTGTAGATATGGAGGACTTGTTACAGACCTTCTGTGTTGGTGATGCCGTTTTGTAGAACAACTCTATTAGTCTGCGATCCCTACGTGAGTGGGATATGCGAGCTGTTGGGGCATGTGTTTTGCGGATATTGGGTGCTGCTACGCCACATCGTTTGTCTAGGGGACAAACGATGTTGGTGGATTCTGTTATTCGGGGGACTTACTATGCCTGGGGGAAGATGTTTCTAGCTGGTGTCCGGAAAGATCTGGACAAGGCCAGTCGAGAGGGAGGAGAGTTTTGTTATGCCTCCTTTCTATGTTGTTTTTTCTTCGAGCGGTTGCCGACCTTACGACCACGGGTACCCATTCGTGCTGGTCTGGTGAGTGAGCCTCGCATGATGCCGTGGGGGCAGATGATGCCTCGTGGCGGCGGTGGTGTCCGCGGTTTCTTTACAGAGGATTTTTATGAGCAGTGGGAGCAGATGCCCCTGCTGATTGAGGACTACCCCTATGCCGGCATGGACTATCGAGGCGACCCAGAGATGCCTCATGCCCCAGGACAGGCCTGGAGTTTAGACGGTATGTTTTGTGTTTTATTTTATACTATATCATGTGTTGTTTGATTTATCATCGATGATTATAGTTGGATAGTATATGATGGCTTACTTGCTTTGTGCAGATGTGGGTCCAGTGCCACCGGCCGACTACGTGGCTCGTCGGGGGCGGGCGATGGTGGTTGCAGTGGTACCGCATCCACGTGGTGGAGGATTTGCGGCTCGTGGGCGAGGGGTTGGCCCTCGAGATGATGCCATAGAGGGTGTCAGACAGACCTTCGACAGGATCCTAGCTGGACTCCCCGAGGATGGTTGGACAGACCTGGATCGAGATATTTTGGAGGGTTGCTTTGGTGCGCCGCCTGAGTGGCGGTCCCTCTTGTTGAGGACAGCGGCTTTTGTGGCGAAGCACAGGGGCGGTGGACGAGATGATCCGGTAGGGCCGGCTGAGAGGAGGATACGTCTGCGGGATGATCCAGCGGGGCCGGCAGAGCGGAGAGTTCGGGCTCGCCATGACCCGGCGGGGCCAGCGGAGGAGGAGCCGGAGGAGCCTAGGGATCCTGATGAGTAGATGATATTGTATCTGCCCCCAAATGCTGATGAGCATATGGGGAAGCATTTTTGTACGACTGATGTATTTTTTGTATCTCGTGTGCTGAGGGCACTTATGACATGTTGACTGTTATGGTTTATATATATGTGTGTATATATATTTGGATATATTGTCGTGTATGCACGTGGATGCAGATTTTGTCTTTTGTATATGCCCATGGAGGCACATGTTTATGCACGTGGATGCAGTATTTTGTTATTTGTATATGCCTGTGGAGGCACATGTTATGCACGTGGATGCATTTTGTTTATGGATATGCCCGTGGAGGCATATGTTATGCACGTGGATGCATTTTGTTTATGGATATGCCTGTGGAGGCACATGTTATGCACGTGGATGCATATTTTGGTTATGACATGATGTGATTGGTGTGCCAGTCAAGGACATTGTTGGCCATATGGTCTGCTACACTATTGAGGTGTCTTGGGACATGTGTGAACGAAATGGATTCAAACTGTCTAACCATTTGTTTAGTGCGCAGGAATTTTCTGAAAAGACAAGGATCGCGTACCTGGTAATCATTGTTGAGCTGGGAAACCAGGAGCTGTGAGTCCAAGAAAACGTTGAGGTGACGGATGCTCATTTGGAGAGCTGCGGCGAGGAGACCGGTCACGGCATCGTATTCAGCTTGGTTATTGCGGCACCTAAACATATTCCGTCAATGTGAATTAACTCATGTGAAGGGGAGTATATTACCCAAGCTGCGGAGGCGAGATTGGGAGACCAACGGCTTGCACCATCAGCGAAACCGACATAGTAGAGTGGAAGAGGATCCATCTGTGGTCATGCAGAGAAAAACAAATATTTAGGTTTTTTGAATTTTTTGTGAGAAAAAGAAAGGAAGCTTATACTAGAATGGACGGTGGTGTCCATCAGATTTTCTATGGGTAAGATCGTTTAAGGTACAACCCGTTGTCTGGGTTGCGTAGGGGATTGCGTTTTGAATCGGTCAGAATGTATGCCCCCTGCCCGTGGCAAGTGTGTACGATGTAGGGGCCTTGCCACATAGATACAAATTTTCCCTTTCCGGTTTTGTTGTGGGATTGATCGTAAGTGAGGACAAGGTCTCCCTCAGAAAAGGTTCTAGGGTGGACGTGTTTGTCGTAACTTAGTTTTGATCGTTGTTTGGCTGCCTCCATGTTTTGAATAGCTGTGCGCCGATCTTCATCGGCCTTCTCTAGGAGTAGTAAACGTTGCTCAATTGGGGAAGTGTCTGGTAGGAGTTCAATGACGATATGTAAGGGTGGAATCTGACATTCGATAGGGAGGATGGATTCGACACCATGAACTAAATGGAAAGGGGTAAGACCGGTGGCGGTTTTGGTTGAGGTGCAGTAAGCCCATAGTGCTAGGAAAAGCATGTGGTGCCAATTGGATTTGTGTTTGTCTATAGTGCGTTGGAGAATGGTCTTCAAAATTTTATTGATCGCTTCGACTTGGCCGTTTCCTTGGGGATAATAGGCGAAAGAGAAATGGTGGTCAAATTTCAACATGGTTGATAATTCTTTCCAGACGACATCTTTGAAGTGAGAGCCATGGTCAAAGACTAGTTGCTTCGACACTCCGAAACGAGTGATAACATGGTTGAAGAAAAATTGTGCTGCAGTGTCGGCCTTGCAATTGTAAGTCGGCATGGCTTCCGCCCACTTGGTGAAATAATCTACGGCCACAACGATGTGTTTGTGACCGCCGGCTGACGTGGGGTTGCAGTCGAGGAAGTTGATGGCCCATTTGCAGAATGGTCCAACAGTGATGACTGGATGAAGGGGGGTGGGGGGGGGTTCTTGCTTTGGGAGCAAAGAGTTGGCAGTTCTGGAAATGCTTGACTGCGGTGATACAATCAGTAAACAATGATGGCCAAAAATAACCTACCCGAATGATCTTCTAGGCAGTGGCCATGCCGGAGAAATGGCCTCCGCAAGCACCGCTATGACAATCATTGAGGACTTGTTCTGCCTACCTATGGGATAGGCAGTGGCGTAGAATGGTATCAACGCCGCATCGGTAAAGTACATCCCCTAATAAGAGGTATCAGGGGGCATGGTGTCGTATGCGACGGCGTCCGTCACGATCGATGTTTGGTCGAAATTTTTGCGTGCGGAGGTAAATCAAAATGTCTTCGTACCATGGGTCGTCAGACGAAATGATGAAGATTTGTTCATCAATCAGATCCGTTTGGATAGCGGGTGATGACGAAGAGGACGGGAGGTCGGTGATGAGGTGAGCAAGCGCGAGGGCTTTGGTGCTTTTAGGAGTTCTAAAAGTAATTTCATATTCCTGGAGGATAATGACCCATTTAGCAACACGACCTTGTAGGAGCCACCGGGTTAGGAGATAGACCATAGGGTTGGAATCGGCCACAACCGTGGTATGACTGAGTAGAATGTAGTGCCGCAATTTTTGTACGAAAAATACTACAGCTAGGGCTAATCTTTCCTCGTATGGGTAACGTAGGGGTGGACCAGACAAAGTCTGGCTGACGTAATATATCACATGCTCTTGGTGAGAGGCATCTTCTTGGACCAAGACTCCGGACACGGCGTGTTCAGATGCCGAGACGTAAAGGGTGAAGTTCTTAGAGAAATCCGGAGGGGATATCAAGGGGGCTTGTGTGAGAGCTTTCTTGAGGGCTTCGAATGCCGTGTCTGCTTGATCATCCCAAACAAAGGGTATGTGGGTACGAAGTAAGCATAGGAATCCATGGACTTTGGTGGCATAATTAGGAACGAAGCGCCTAAGGAAATTGGACCGCCCTTGTAGACTCTGGAGCTGCCGGAGCATGCGAGGAGGGGGAAGTTCTAAGATGGCTTTGACTTTTAGGGGATCAACAGTAATTCCATCTTGGGAAACAATGAAACCCAACAACCGGCCTGCCAGAACGTAAAAGACACACTTGTGTGGGTTCAAGCGGATTTTATATTTGCGACAATGCAGGAAAACTTGCCGGAGGTTGTTAAGGTGGTCTGATCGTTTTTGGGAATGAGCTGTAAGGTCATCAATATAGACTCACAGGATATGGACCAAGTCGTGAAAGCAATAGGTCATGGCTCGCTGGCAAGTGGCACCAGCATTTTTAAGGCTGAATGGCATGAAGCGATAGGCAAAGGTACCCCATGGAGTGGTGAAGGCATTCTTGTACTGATCCTCCTTGCGGATGTGAATCTGGTTGTATCCGGAAAACCCGTCCATGAAAGATAGGACTTCATGGCCCGCACACTCATCAATGAGTTGGTCAATGAATGGCATGGAGAAATTGTCTTTTGGACAAGCGTGGTTTAAATCACGGAAGTCAGTGCATACTCTAAGGGTGCCTTGCTTTTTGTTTACGGGAACGGGGTTCGACACCCAGGTGGTGTACAGAATAGGATAAATGAATCCTGCTTTGCGAAGTTTCTCGACCTCATCTTTAACAGCGGGAAGTTTTGAAGGATGAATGGGTCGTTGTTTCTGACGAACAGGGGGTACCTCAGGCCATGTATCAATGTGGTGCTCTATAATGGCGGGGTCAAGACCAGGAATTTTGGTATAGGACCAGGCGAAAACATCCCGGAACTCTTTAAAAAGCTTTTTGTACGCCTGTGTTTCTGCTTGAGTGCAAGATGCGCCCAGCGAGATGAGCTCAGGTTTCCCCGGTGTTGTGGAAATATCTATTTGTATAATGGGGGAAATGTTGGACATGTTCCCTTCTTCAAAGGCATCCGGTGCTGGGATGGGGTCCTTTAACCAATCGACCTTAGTGGGTATGAAATCTTTTGATTCGACCGATAGCTGGTTGGATGCGATGGATGAGGATGCTTCCGGGAGGAAGTACGAGCGATGATGCATATCATCCCAAGGGTAGTCGGGTGCAGTGAGTGTCTCCAAAATTTGCTCATCAGTATTGAAGTAGTCAGACCATAAATCAAGGGGTTCTGGTTTGAAAGTTGTTGAAATCATATAGATTGTATTGACTTCTTCCAACGAGGATGCTGGCGGGGGGTAGATCTCCTCGATGAGGGGAGGATATATCTCCAAATCGACGTTGTTTAGCTCATACAATGCTGCTCTATAGTCCGGGAGATCAGGACAATGGTGAGAGTAGTGGCCGTACACACTACATATGGCACATGGATGGTTGGTGCGTAGTGATCTGTCGCAAGGCTGAGGAGGTGGCTCTAGTCTAACTACTGGGATGCTGATGTCATCGTCTAACATATTCATATGCTCTTGGAGCACTGGTAAATGTGGGCATTGATGATTTGGATGGCCTATCTCATCGCACAATGAGCATTTAGGAGGAGCTCGAAACACGGGTGGGGGTTTAACTGCCTTAGGAGGTGGTATAGCAGTGTATGGTTGTGGACCTCTGCCCCCAGTGGGCTTGACGAGAGGAGGAGGATTCATTGATGTCGAAGGGATTGTGACACCAGGAGGAGGTTTTGTTGACGCCGAAGGGATTGTGACACCAGGAGGAGGTTTTGTTGACGCCGAAGGGATTGTTACACCAGGAGGAGGTTTTGTTGACGCCGAAGGGATTGTGACACCAGGAGAAGGTTGAGTAGTGGTAACAATAGGTTGTACCGGTTGGAGGATGACGTTTGGTGTCAGAAATGGAACGAGAGGGGAAATGTACCACACTGGTAATCCTAAGGTTAAACCGGGGAGACTAAGGGTAGCCATAACTGGGGAACTTACCACGCCCGAGGGAGGGAATAGGAAGGGGATAGTGTGAATAGGTGTAATGCCAATGTGACTAGGTACCAATGGTGGTTTAGGAAACAAAGGCGGTTGATTGTTGGATGTTTGTAGATTGTGGGAAAGAGTACATAGGTCAGATACGGCGGTCGCGGCTGGCGGGGGTGGGATAGATTGAAAGGTAGAGGTCATTGGCGTATCTGAGTAAAGTCCGAGTCCTATAGAAGAAACAAAGGAAGTGGTTGCACTAGAAATGGGTTGTTCAACCATGGGGAGAACATTTTCGGGTGCTGCAGGGGCATTGGGATCATAGTAGGTGAGTTGGTCGATTTTGACCATGTGTCCCTCATGGGGGAACATCATGGTACGAAAAACGGATGAGGCAACTGCTTTCATGGCGTACATGTAGCTACGGCCAAGTAAGAGGTTATTATCGAGTTGGGCATTAATGACCTCTATATCGATGAGCACAGTTTTACCACCCAACTGGACGGGGACATTGGGTAGTAGACCTTGGGGTTGTGTTGACTGGCCGTCGTAGGCCCGCAATGCAGTGGTAGATTGCTGGAGAGTAGGAGATCCCAACTTTTGCCAAACGAATGTGGACATGACGCATGTAGAGGCACCCTCATCGATGATACATCGATGGATGAAAAGATTCAGAATGGAAACGGAAACTTGGACTACTATGGTGGAAGGCAGACGTGGTTCGGACTGGTCCAAATCAAAGGTCATCAATTTCGAATCATTTGGGTCAATCACCCCAATGGCGGAAAGTAAAGTCTTGCGCTGCGTAGGACAATTTTTCAAGACTTCTAATGCAGACATGGCTGCGGGAGACTGAGCTAAGTCATCAACGATGTTGTAATTTGACGCAGCCCGTGCATTGGGGTTGTTGTTGATACGGTGAAGTGGGAAGCGAGGTGCTTTAGAGGTGCCATCGAGTGGAAGCGGGGGTATGCGTAACGTCTGATCTGTGGGATGAGCATTAGTATCTTTATCGGCGGAGGGGGGCTTCGGAGGTAGAGCCATACTGGTTCCGACGAGTTTGGATGTTGACATCGGCAGTTGACATCATCAACAAGTGGTGTGTACCTGAATCAAACATTGGTTGATCAGGAGCGGCGTAAGTGATTTTTTGTGGTGGCACGTTGCCCTGTGGGGGAGCTAATGGCTGAGTGTTCACCACTGCTTGTGTTGGAAAAGGGTTTTGTAGCACCAAAGGTTGATGTTGTGGTGGTGGAGGATTGGGTGGTGGCTAAGGAGCCGCTTGTCCTTGACGATGGGAGTCGTCAGTCTAGAGTTGTCGAGCTCGCTCCAAATGTGGGCAAGCGTGTGTATAGTGGCCATAGACCCCGCAAATAGAACAAGGATGGTTTGTTTGCAAACTAGGGTTTTTGGCTTGCTTGGGCGGTCGATCAGGGTTCTGATGAGCAAGTGCCGCGTTGTTATTTTGGGGAGGATGGGGAGGTTGTGGACCTTGGTTATTGTGTTGGTTATTGCCGCAGTTACATCCTCTTCCACGGTTTTGTTGCCCACCCTGGTTGCGTTAGTTATTTTGGTATTGGGGCTGATTTTGTTGTGCATATACCTGCCCCTGAGCATTAGGGGGATTTTGGGGAGCCGCAGGTGCAGGAGCAGTTTGCGGTGGATAATATGCTGGTGGAGCTCGAGGTGGTCCAGCTGCCTGTTGGGGTTGTTGGTACCCCTGAGCTGTTGGAGGTGTGAGATTAGCTGGTGCAGCTGGCTGTGGGTAATGCATCTATTGTTGTGGGAACTGAATGGGGTTCTATGTGGCAGGTTGATTATAGTATGTAGGAGGTACATATGCCAATGGCGCTTGCCCATAGCAATGTTGTGGACAAGAGGGTCCATGAGTGTGATGGGTCTAGTTTGTAGGAGCGTAAGAAGTTGTCGCTTCAGAATTGGATGTAGCCCTAGAAAGGTCTGGGGCGTGTATGGTGCTTACCATGCTGAATGGTTTAGCTTGCGGTGTGATTTGGCCAATAATGCCATCAGCGACATGTGATGCCCCCGGTGCGTCACTGCGTGAAGAGTCGCCTCGTGGGGCGTTTGATATGATTGTGTATAGATAACCCGATTGGGCGTAAATGAGATCAAACTATTGGGCTTTGAGAATGGCCTCTTCTTCAGACTGGGGTCTTTCGGATGCCACATCCTTCGCAATGAGAGGGAGGAGGGATTTTAGAAACCAATCTAAAAAGATACGGTCATCTAACTTGATTTTGCAGAGGCTTCGGCATCGACGCCACTCATGAATGTGGTTAGTGATGTGGGTGGCCGTGGTTTTTCTGCAAGACAGTAGGATCTCGATGCCTGCATCATAGCGGACAGGTAACTGAAAGAACTGTAGGAAGGTCGAGGCAAGGGAGGTAAAGGTGGCATGCGTCCCATGGGGCTACTAGATATACCACTTGGCTGCAGAGCCAGTGAAGGTGCGTTGTAATAGACGGAGGCGGACAAAGTCGTCGACTATGGAGTTGGAGGAACACCATAGATGGAAGGACATGATATGGTTCTGGGGGTCCTCACCTGCCTTACCCTCAAACTTAGGGATGTCGGAGGGGAGTTTGGTGGGCATGTGAGGCCATGCAGGATCGTGTCTGATAGGGTCATTAGTGAGCCTGGCTAAATATGGCAAGTTCAGACTTGCCATATACGATAAGCTAGCAGATGTAGTTACTGGGATTGGGACATGCCTAGTCATGGTGGTATGATGTGGGGGTCCAGTAGCACCTAAAAGTATGCTAGGTATTGAAGGTATATATCCTCCAATAGATGTGGTCTGTTAAGGGCCAGCGCTTCCTAGTGCAACATGGGTTACACCAGGGTTAGGAATAGTAGTGGTGATTCCTGGGATAGGGTTTGTGGAAACCAGAGGGGGTGTGACCCCTATGTTGGGCATACCCATAACAGGTGGTGGCCCTGTGTTGCGAATTCCTATAACAGGAGGTGGCCCTATGTTGGGCATTCCTAAATGTGGAGTGTTACCCATATTGGGCATACCCAGGGGGGTGGTTGTTTCCATGGATGGCACTGCAGTAGAAGGGTCTGTAGATGTCTCTCCTATGGCGCTGGTAAAGAGTGGATCTAATGGTGTTCCAGACATAATGTTGGTTGGGAATAACTCTGTGGGGTTTTCGGATTCTGCCTCTAAATCAAATGTGAAGTGAGGTGTGTCAGAATCGGATGACTGTCTAGTTGACCGACGATGTGTCGAGTCAAGGGATAAGGCTCGGCATTGGTGATGTGGGGAGCCAAGTAGACTGAACTCTGGGAGTTCACCCTGTAGACGACGAGAGCGTCTAAAATTCTCAATGGTGAGAAAATAAGTTTTTGTGAAAAAATCTGTATGTGTAAAATGGTAATGTATAAAAAACTCAAAACCTTAATGCAACCAAGGGTGCAAGAAGGGGAGTGAAAATGAAGGCTCTCAGGCCAAAAAAATCAACCTCAAAAAAGGCACTTATTCTAGTAGCTGTGCTACAATAAGTGGAGGGATGCAACAAATGGTCAGAGTACCAACATGCAAACAGCTTTTAGAGAAAATAGGTGTAACTAGACCAAAGGTGGGTTGAATCATGCGAACACCTAACTAAAAGTATTGTGAATCAACAAACTATATTCTCTGCAAGGTGATGAAATCCAAGTCAGACAATATTGAGTGTTAAGTCCACGGCTAGATATCCCCCTACCGGGAGGGACACCGGGTAATCAATCCTAAAGAATGGCTACTAGGATACTCCGTCAATGACGCGTCAAGAAAAGGTAAATCTGCCATTTGGTCCTTGATCGCAATATCCCAATACAGGGAGATCCCGAGAACTGCGAATGGTATCCCTTCGGTTACTGAATGGATTTCGGTATTCCACTCAGGCTTCCGGAACCATCCTCGCAACTTCAACCCTCCTAGGGGAGAGGCCTTCCCACAAACCGGTTGTGACCGCGCCAATAAATACTAAGAGATTTTAGCTCCCTAAATGGACAACTTCTATGTCTCAGATGTAATAACTGAGGGGTGTTATTGGAACACCTATCCCCTCAATACTACCTAGCTACAAAGTTCTTTTAGTGTTCCCCAAGTGGGGTTAAAAGTGGGTTGAAATTAGGGTAAGTTTTAAAGCTCAGTTCAATTAAGTGTTTGATTGGGTGCACGTGTGGTATGCTAAACTGGAAATTGAAAAAAGTAAATGCTAAGTATTCAAAAAACAAAGGATCTTTCGAAAACAAAAACAATTTTTATGACTTTTTCAATAAATGGAAATTAAATGCTTTTCAAGGACTATTTGAAAAACACAGGATCTTTCAAACAGGAAAGCAAATAAGATAACTTTTTTAAGAAATAAATGGATTTATTTTTCAAGGAAATTGCTAAGGGCAAGATTTTAAAGAAGTAAACAGGAAATTTTTTTTTAACCTAGATAAACTGCAAACTAAGTCTTTCTTTCACTTTCTTGAAAAACTTTAAAACGACTTCTAGATGTGCATTCTAAATAGTAAAAATTTTTCTATGGCTGTAAAATATGCAGAATTTAATACTGTAAAAATGTGCTATGTGGGCAGAAAATACAGTAAAAATTAATTTTTTAAATCGAAATGGCCGAATGAGAAAATTAGCATCGCGGGTTTTGACAGAAAAGCCGCGATGGACCACGCGGGTTTCTGTCGCACAGTCGCGATAGACCGTGCGGGATTTCGGTGTACTGTAGTGATGTGCAGCACGGAAAATGTCCGTGAAGCCGCGATGTGCAGCGCGCAAATAGGCCGCGAAGCCGCGGGGAACCGCGCGGAAAAGGGCCTCGCAGTTGCGATGTGCAGCGCGGCAAAAGACGGCGAAGCCGCGATGTGCAGCGTGCAAACAGGTCGTGAAGCCGCGGGGAACTGCGCGGAAAAAATCCCAAAAGCCGCGATGGACCGCGCGACTGTCAGGCTAAAAACCGCGAGGCGAAAGCCGTGCACGGAAGCCGAAAAACGAACCCAAAAATTGAGAATTTTAGGCTGTTAATGGCAATAGATGGGGCCAAAATCTAGAGCAGCAATGGATCTGCTATCTAGGATGGCAGATCTATGGATCTAAAGGCTAAAAACTAATAAAAAACTAAGATTGAAATCAAAATTTGAGATCTATTGTTCAAAGCTAGTGGAGTCGCCAAAAACTGTTGGCCCGGTTTTGCAACTAGGCTTAGTGCTATGGGCACCTGCTAACTAGTAGCAGCAGTTTCAAATAGAAATAAACAACTAACTAATCTAAACAAAACTAATCATGGATCTATGCAAGAATATAAGCAAATAATGGAAATATTTTAAAAACAAGAACAAGAAAACATGAAAGAATAAATTTGTATTTAAAAATGGGGCAAGCTAATGCTTGCAATAGTAATACCTCCAATGGTGAAGGTTGATGTAGAGCAACTCCCAAGATAAGTAGCTCCAAGCTCCAAGAGGTCTCCTTCTCCAAGGTTGCTTACAATGGTCAAAATGCTCAAGGGAGATTTCGGCAGCATGAGGATGAGATAATGGATGGATCTGAAATGAGGAGCCCCTACCACATTTTTATAGGTTTTGGTGGTGGGGAATACCATTTGTGGTTTTGTGGAAACCAAATGGTATTGACCAACATGGTTTAGGTACTTTTCCCTCCTTTTTCCTTTTTTGAATAAAATTAATATTTTAATTCCCTTTTTAATATTTTTTGGGAATTTGGACCCTTTTTTAGGGTTTTTTATGCTTTTCAGGAAAAATAATCTTTTTGAGTGGGAAAAAGGGGTGTACTAAGGTCTTTTGGTGACCTTTTGTTGGTTTCAGAGGATCAGATGGTGGAAAAGTGGACAAATGGGTCATGTGAATAAGGGAATGAGCTAGTGAGCACTTTTTAGTTGTTAACACACACAACCACTGAAGCTAGACCCAATTAACATACACACACACGCACACACATGACATACTCCTTTTATCCTTAAAAGAGATTTAATCTATTTATATTTCGTTTTCATAATATATTAAATAACCAAAATAATTCTACAACTCATGAGCATGAATTATTTTCATGTATTATCTAATAATGTATAAAAAATTTGTTTTTTATTTAATGTGTAAATGGCATTATTATTATGGTCATTTTTTTAATAATATGCATTTTAATACTAGATCAAGATAATTTTTATGATGATGATTAACGTCCACTGAGACCCTTCAGGTCTATAGGACCTTAAGCGAAGATAAATGAATTACATGGATTTTTGTAAAATTTGATTACTATGAAGGAAAAGCTGAGAAAGAAGTGTTCTTAGGTTCCCATAATTTTTACAAGTTACAAGATCATGGAGATTAGAGTTGTGGAAAACATTAGGAAATTGTGATCGAATGTGGCTGTACGCAGGGAACTCTAAAAGAAAGTGAGATTCGTCCTCAATGCTCATGGACTCACAGGGATGTCAGATCCTTTCCTCCCGTAGTGTTTTAGGAATTGTCCATCATCATGCTTCACTATGAAGCTCATGGGAGTTCGTTCTTATCTTGGCTATATTAATCTTCTTCTTTGAACTTGTTAATATAGAGAGGTACGTTTTGTCTTCCAAATTAGGATTAATGACTTTCATGTAATATCTTAACTATATTTTACCTTCTAACTCTTACTCGTCCCACACTCTCTCTTTGTAAGCTTTCCACTCCGCGTTAATCCTTTTCTCAATGCTATTGTTCCAGTTGAGCTTTCGATGGATATCAATTCTGAGATACTTGTAAGAGGGCACTTCCTCCAAGTTTTTATTGTCATAAACAAAATTAGAATAGGTGTCTTTCTCAGACTTGATAATCATAACTTTGGTTTTGTCATCGTTAACAGACATACCCATGTGAGAGAAGAAATCCTTGAGAATCCTTAATTGAGTATCAATTTTAGAGGGACTCCTTTCCAAAAGAACAATATCATCGGCATATAGAAGGAGGATTACAACTATTCTAGCTAAGGTCATTCCTGCACAACCTGCCTCTTCTAAATATCTTTATATTTTATGGATGTAAATGCCAAAAAGGGTAGGGGAGAGGGTGCATCCTTGTTTTACTCCAATATTACAATTAATATCTTTCAACCACCCCTCACAAATCTTAAAATTGGCGATGAAATTCTCATACAACCTTATCACGGCAGCTCTCAACTTTAAAAGAACCTTTAACTCTTCCAATCTATTCCACAAGTTAATTCTGGGCACAGTATCAAAAAATTTCCTAAAGTCCATGAAGCAACAAAACAGATTGGATTTAGTATTGTGACACTCTTCTACAATTATCCTAAGAGTACTGAGGTGATATGTGGTAGAGTGATGTCTTCTAAACCATGCCTCGCCTTTAGCTTGCTTACTTTCACTTTCAAGCCAAACATTGATTTTCTTTTCTAGAATGATATTATAAAGCATGGCTAAGAGAGGGCTTATCATTATTGTTTGATAATTAGAGGGGTTATTTTTATCATCGCTTTTAAAAATAGGGATGATGAGGATCTGATTCCAAGGAATAGGGAAACCTTGCATGACAGCCAAATTGAAAATCTTGTGGATGTAAGGAATGAGAACAATTCCTCCAATTTTTCAGGATTTTAGCTTGATAACCTTCAATGTCTTTAGCTTTCCAATTCCTCCAAGAAGGTTTTGAGTGTTGTTAATAGCATTCGGGGATTCCTATATCTTTTGAAGATACGAATCCCAATATTTGAAAGCTATCTTATTATTTTCTTTAGTTTTACTAGTTAGGATTTGTCTCCAAAACATCTTAGGAGCCACCTTAGAGAGGTGTAAAAGGTGCTCATGCTTTTTATCTATATAATGCCTCTCTTTTTTTTAATTAGGGCTTTGTAGTTATTTATCTTGACAATTTTTACAGACTCTGCAGTCGCTTCCTTGATGGCTCTTCTAGAATTCTTGGAATCATTATCATACCAGGGCCTAGTTATCCTATTATACTTTTTACCTAAAATTTCGATGGAGAACTTGCTAACGGATGAAGAGAGGGTGAAATTATGGTAAAGAAATTTTATATTGTTTGTACTATAAAGAGGGAACAAGTTATTTTTTAAATAATTTATGAAAATATATATTTCTTTCTATATAAAATCAAATGCTTTTTAGTATGAGGATTGTCTTCTGTGGTCCCTCTACACATGGAAAAATTGAAGGTTACAACTAGAGGTCTATGATCCGAGTCTGGTTCATGGTTGAGCAGAATGTCGAGATTTAACATACTATTATATAAAGAGGTATTAGATATTACATAATCTACCGCACTATTTCCGAGCCCTTGAATGCAAGTCATCTAGGTGGAATTTGACCACTTCTTTATCCCATTACAAATTAAAAGGTCTTGAGCACTACAAAGCTTGATTAGCTCAGAGCTGAACAAGTTTTCACCTAGATATGCAGAGCTTCTTTTGTACTGCTTTTCTAGAGCAGGATATTCATTTAACAAAAGAGGATTAGGTTTGGAATAATTGCTTAGAAGAATAAGTTGGCTACTCAAAGTTTAAGATTTAAGGTTTAAATTATAAGTATATTGATATAAAATTTAAAAATGAGGATTTTGCTTAAGGTATTTAATTGTATTTTTAAGAAAACGTGAGTCTTGTTACATTGCACACACTTTCCATTCATGTTTCTGTGCTTTGGAGACGTTTATATTATTTGCATAATCATACTCTTACACTTTCAAAACAAGTTTCGATCCTTTGAATAAGCTTCCTTCCATTACATAATAATACTCTTGCTTTATTGCAAAGAACATGATGGTAATTTTGGGAAAGAAAATGGAGAGGTTAAAAATTAAATCATATATGAACATGCATAGCGATCCCAAAGAGGAAATCCATCATTTCCAAAAGCACATAATCTTCGATTAAAATAAAACCGACCTTTTTCTCCATGATTTAAAAAATGATTTGTTTCCTTTATCTAGTATGGAGAATATAGAAAATATTTACCATAATTTAAGCATAGCCCTCTCGTCTTCCATTAAAAATTTCTCTATTGAAGTCTCGGTTAAAAAGAGAGATAGTATAACCAACTGTTGGTATGATCAAGAGTGTAAAAATGCGAGAAAAGAAATTAAGAAAGCTACTGTAGAATCGATAAAAATGGACAAGATAAATCACTAAAAAACCCTAATTAAAAGAAAAAAAAGGCACTATCTTAGTAAACGGTAGTAAAATCTCTAACAGCTCTCCACGCTGGCTCCTAAGAAATTATGGAGGCAAATTATAACTCGTAAAACAAAATAAGATAATAAGATTGCTTGAAAAGATTGGAATTCCTATCTTAAAAAGATTTACGAATCCTCGAATATCAGAGATAACATTCAAATCCTCCTTACAACAAAAGAAGTTTCCTCTTTAGAAGACATAGATTCCGAGATTAAGTGCTTAGCAAATGGAAAATCGAAAGACATTGAAGGCTACCAAGCAGAAATCTTAAAAATTGGGGGGCCTGTTCGTATCCCTCAGATCCACAAACTGTTTAATTGAGCAGTCAAGCAAGGGTTCCCTACACCTTGGACTCAGAGCCTCATTATTCCTATTTTCAAAAGTGGCGATAAAAATAACCGCTCTAATTATCAGACCATTATGATTATGCCTCTCATAGCCAAGTCATACGGTATTATCTTAGAAAAGAAGATCAACGGATGAATAGATATGGAAGGTAAGAGGGATAAAGGCCAAGTAGTATTTAGAAGGAATCATTCAACCATGCACCACAAGGTGAATCCACAAAGGTGGTTTACGATTTTTGGCAAGCGGATGCCAAATTTTTTTTTTCATACCCTCGATCGAGGTATTTTCAAGCCCTCGATTGAGGGCTTGGTTAAACCCTCGATTGAGTTGTTAAGACCAAGAAAAAAAAATAGGGCCCGGCTGGCCGGCCGGCCCTGTTTGAAAATGAACACTCAACTGAGCATCTGCAGGAGGACAATGACCTCGACCAAGCACCTGTAGCATACAAGCCACGCCACGCCCATGCCCATGCCTACGCCCTAGGCCAGCTCCCATCCATGTCTGACAATCCACCAGGTAAGTGGGGTTCCAACCTTCCATTTATTTTTTTAATACAATTTAAATATTTTTTGTTTTTTATAAATTTGTGTGAATGTTGCAATTTTATTTTTCAAATGAATGTAATCTTGAAAACCAATAATCATTTTTTTGTTTAGAAAAACCAATGAAACCAATAACCATTTTTTTGTGTAGAAAACCCGTTGAAACCAAAACCTATTTGAAAGAAAAAACAAAACAAAAAACCATTTGAAAACCAAAAAACATTTCAAAACAAAAACAAAAAACCCAAAAACCATTTGAAATATGTTTTAAATTTTAAATTTATGCTGTATTTATTTTTTTAAATTATTAATATTTTTGTTTGTTTAGATCAACCGGTAGCATTTCATTGCATCAAATGCTACCGGTTTTATTTCAAAATGTATTTTTACAAGCATAAATTATGCCCATTTGCTTTCAATCCTTTGAGAACGCCAAGAAGATTGAAAAAAAAAATAATATGCAATAATCATATTACGTGCCGGTTTAACAAAAACCATTAACAATAAAAAAAAAAAATCTTTTGAAAACCTTTGAAATTGACATTGAAATTTTAATTCAAATTGGAATTGAAATTGAAATTGAAATTTTAAATTAAATTAAATTTAAATTTAAATTTTAAATTTAAATTGGAATTCAAATTTTAAATTAAATTAAAATTGAAATTTTAAATGTAAATTTTTAATTTTTAATTTTAACATTAAAAAAAACAATTGAAATACTTTGAAATTGACATTGAAATTTAAAATTAAAACTGAAATTGAAATTTTAAATTAAAACTGAAATTGAAATTGAAATTTTGAAATATGAACAGGTGATCAAAAGTTTGTAGTTTCAACATTCAAATTATTTAGGATAAAATCACATTTGACATGTTACCTATTGGTGTTCAATGATCATAATTGCAATTTGAAATTTCAAAATTGAAAATGAAAATGAGAACCAAATTGAAATTGATATTTATATCAAAAATGAATTTGAAAATTGAAATTAAATTGAAATTTAAAATTAAAAACTGAAAATGAAATGTAAATGAAAATTAGGAATTGGAAATGCAATAAGAATTTGAAATCAAAACTGGAAATTGAATTTGAATTTGAAATCCAAATTTGAAATTTGGAAATTGAAATTAAACTTGATTTGAAATTTGATATTGAAAACCAGAGACGAAGTTGGAATTGAAATTTAAAATTGTAAGTTGTAAATAAAAATGATATCGAAATTGAAATGTAAATTTGAAATAGAAATTTGAAATTGAAATTGAAAATGATATTGATATTGAAATTGAATTTGAATTTTGAAATTAAATTGGAATTGAAAATCGAAAATTGAAATTGAAATGGGAAATGAAAATTGAGAACTAGAAATGTAATTAGAATTCAAATCGAAATTGAAACTTGGAATTTTAAATTGAAACTTGGAATTTGAAATTGAAAATTGAAGATGAAATTGAAATTGAAATTGACATTGGAATTGAATGTCAAATTGGAATTCGATTGACATTGGAATAATGTGTAATTTTAAATATTTTTAAAAATTTAAAAATTTTCAAACATTACAATGGATTAATCAATAGTCCATTATACAAATATGTTTCTTAATTGATCATTTTTTCAGCATTAGTATTATTCTCCTTTCGAATGTGAAGGATGTGAATTGACTTGAATGAGTAAGAAGACCATAAACTCTTTGTAGCAATCGAGATAAAGTTGATCCACTAGTATCATTTTCTTGAATTTGAAATTTGAAATTGAAATCGAAATTTGAATTTGAATTGAATTTGAATTTGAAATGCGAAATTTGAAATAGAATTTGAAATTTGAATTTGAATTTTAAATGTGAAATTTGAAATAGAATTAGAATTAGAAATTGAAATGTGATGCAGAAAGTTCTCAAGAGAGAACTTCATTGCTTCGTGCTTGGCGAAGCACGAGAGGATCTAATGTCTCCCAACAGGATGACCATCAACAATGCTCCCATTCACCGAGGAGTGATGTGACGCCGTGTTCGGCTGCCACTTGTGGAAACAACAGGGGAGATAATGTGTCGGTTCATCATGAGAACATACATATTTATCCCAAGGAGGGGTATGTGCAGCAAGACACGAGTGCATGAGGTGCATATTTTTTGTTATATACATTTTTAGTAAATTTATAGTATATAATGCATTGAATTTCAGTTGCAAGTTATAATATATATTTTCAGTAACATTCATGTTTTGGTTTGGATCGCAGGTTCATCAGGGAGATTGTACGACGATGAGGTCGCATGCATCACTCTTGTTGATATCACTACCCAGTGAGAGTGGGTGCACTCATGTGTCTGCACATTGAGGGAGGATTCTCCCACCTGACGATCATTATTCATGATGTTATCAGCAGTGGATGACATGCTAGCTCTCTACAAGAGGGTGGGACCTCTTAGTGGCATTTGGCATTTTGCATGCCAGAGGAGGAGACGAGATGTCATGAGGCCCCATAGATGGCAGGCTGTCAAAGTCTCCATAAAAGGGCATGACATCAAGGGTACTTTGTTTGACATCCCTCATGACTTCCTTGCCAGTCAACTGCTTAGACTCAAGGAGTTTAAGTTGGAGGCCGCTACACCATATTTATATCATAGGTTCATTGGAGTGTGGGGCATGTTGCCCCACCATGACAAGGACCCATTGTACTTTGAAAAACATATTTATGCAGAGTTTGTTTTGGATATGCACCCAGATTACACTAGCACAGGGTCTGAGTTCTTTGGGGCTGCTAGGGGATGCTCCTACCAACGTCTTGGAGCTCATAGAGACCCTGCCTTTGTGTCACCCCCTCCGAAGTTGGTACTGATTCTAGACAAGATGGTTATCAGGTCGGCGGACATGGCATAGTCATCCCAGATTGCTGCAGAGGCTAGACATGACATTGCAAAGATGTTGTTCACTTCCATGGGCAGTGTTGTTGTTGCTGTGCATGGAGAGGCATCTACACCACCCCCTACACCTGCACTGCCAAAGATAGAGTGGGTCGATGATGACCTACTCAGGATTTTGGATGGCGAGGCCATACAGGGGTATGCTTAGCTAGCCTGAAATGCATACTTTTGGTTGTCTCATAGATACGTAGCTCTAGGACAGGTATACTTTTGTACAATTATGTATATATGTTTTCATGTTACATCCTATTATATGTCGTAAATTGAAAGGTAAATAATACTTAAGGGAGTCGTATTATATTGCTCCATGCAGGGTACCACATTCATGGATCAAGTCTTTTGTAGTGAGCCATTGGTTGGTCCATCGGCCTGTCCCAACCTGTGGACGACAGTATTCGAGGTAAGTTATAATTTATGTTCCAATTTAATTTGTGTTTATTATTTCTCAGTTTAAATAATTTTTGTTTTATTTCTTAATTTTCGATATTTTATGTCTTGGATATTAACTTCAAGTGAATTTCAAATTGTACAGGGAAAAGGAAAGGGCATTGTTCCTGATGATAGACATGAGGACCACAAAGGTCCTGACCAGCCGGGTCTAGACACAGAGGTGAGTTTTAATTTATGTTCCAATTCATTATTTAATCACATTTAGTAATTTATTTTTGTACTTTATGTTTCAATTTTTAAATTATAACTTAAAGTATATTATAGTTTTAATTTTAATAAATATAACTTATTACCTGTAATGGCATCTTACACAGGCATCGCTACAGCTGGGTGTCGATGTTGCAATGACTTTCTCAGATGATTGGGTTGCAGCTCGACCACGTGGTCCTAATGAAGGGCCATGTACCAATATTCCTACCCAGATTCCAAATATCACCATTGACTCGATGGATATCGAGGCCTTCCTTCATATTTTACTGACTCAGGACTAGCATCGGTCTACTACAAATGAAGGCGGTCACATGGCCGATCAAGGGCCTCGTGGGGGTAGTGGCCAATGAGTTGATGATGTATACATTTCCATGTTTTGAATTTATTTTCATATTTTATATATTTTCATGTTTTGGATGATCTATGTATACGTTTTCATGTTTTTTATATGGATTTCTATCATTTATACATGGACTTTTATCATATATGGACTTTTGGATATTTTGTTACATGTTTTTTATATTTTATCATATTGATGTCTTCATGTGTATTTTGTATCTGATTTGAAATCGATTGTTTTTTATATTACATCTGGATATGGTTATTACAGTTACAAATTTATGTTTTGTTGTTTCAAATGCAAATTTAATGTACAATGATTATAATATAAAATTTCAATCTCGATGTGTAGTTACAATTTAGTTCAATTTAAAATTTCAATTTCGACTACATTACAGTTGCAAATCGAAAATTTAGAATTGGATACGTACATTACAATTTCAAATTGAAATTACAATTCCAATTCAATTACAATATAAAATTTATAATTTAATGTGTAATATCAATTTCAATTCATTTACAATTTAAAAGCTCAATTTCAACTACATTACCATTGCATAAATGAAATCGAAATTTAAAAATAGATTACATTTGAAATAAAAAATTGAAATTACAATTACATCATGTTGTCTACACAATACAATTGAATTACAATTTACACATTTCAATTCAATTACGATTTCAAATTTAATGTGTATTTTCAATTGAAAATTCAATGTGTTGTTACAATTTAAAAGTTCAATTTCAATTACATTACAATTGCATTTCAAATCAAAATTTAAAATTAGAATACATTGTATAATATAAAATTTAAATTTTACAATTTTACATTGTATGGATGTATTTTCAATTCCCAATTACATTACAATTGTATTTGAAATCGAAATTTAAAATTAGAATACATTTGAAATTAAAAAATTAAATTACAATTACATTACGTTTTTTTTCTTTTTTTTAATTTTGTAACTAGGGGAATAGACAACTGGAGTGTTAGGAACCTATGTCAACCCTTCTCTTTACTATGTTAGTATATTGTTGTTGGACGAATATGCTTTGTAAGTCGTCCCGTAGTATTTGTTGATCCGTAGTCTAAATTAGGCCATAGTATTGACCCATAGTATTGGACGCATATGCTTTGTAAGTCACCCTGTAGTATTATATGTCCCATGGTTTTGACTCATAGTATTGGGCATAGACTTAGTATATAAGTGTGTGTTGAGGTCATTGAAGGCACCGTGAAGTTAATTGTATTGAGCTTGCTCAAAGGAGGTTGCCCCCTCGAAGTGGCCCGTGATCAATATAAAAGCGATTCTGTTCTATTATTTATGATATCTCGTGTATTTGGATTAATTAATTATTGCAAGTACAACACATCTAGTATCAGAGCACTTTCCTTGGCACGAGTGGGAAATTTTTTTTTTATTTTTTTTGGGGGGCAACTTTCAGATCAATTTCTGAAACTTTTTGCACAAAATCAGAAGAAACCAATTGCATATCTGAATTCCTCTTTCAAAAATACGCAGTTTCAAAAAAAAAATCATCTCATTTGGAGTTCTAAAAATGGAGATATCGCGGATTTAAAATCAGTAATTTTTCAGAATTTCGGTGACGGCCGCGGAAATTGCGGCACGAAAATCTTTTGACCGAGTGCCCAGATTTCTATTCCGCTTTCAAGGGTAGAAGCAGAGTGGTTGTTCCAGTTCCGGAAAAATGCTATAATAGCGATTCTGAGCAATATAGATCCAGTTTTTGAACATTGGGTGGAATTTCTGCCCAAATTTTTTCTGTTGCAGGTTCGGATTTGGGAATCATCCCTATCCGCTTAACTGTGGGAAGTACTTGGGCATAAGCCCTAAAAATCATTGTGAGGAGTACCATAGGAACCTCAAAGTAGCTGGCCGTTGAGAGGACCTGCCAAGCGAAAAGGGCAACGACCCCTACCTGATTGACTAGTTCCCACCTGTGAGGTAAACCAAGAGCTGTCGTTTGTGGCCAAGTGGTTATCAGTTTTACCTGAGTCGTGGAGTGAGGGGTACTGCCCCAATACGCAAGTTGTCAGACAGCATTGGTGGCTGAGTGAAACACCTGAACTGTTAGGAAGCCGTTCATACTTGGGGTCCATATCTATTTAACTGTTGCCGATCACTTCCGCTCCAGCTCCAGCCGTTCAAATCTATTCTGAAAGTTGTTCCAGATCCAGTCGCCGTTTCAGATCCAGCTGTCTTTTATCCCTTCCGTGTCGTTACAGATCCATCTGTTGCGGATCCCTTCTGCGCCACTGTTGCCGATCTAGGATCCCTTCCGCGCCGCTGTTTCCGATCCATTTCTGAATGAAAAAAAAAATGGTTATGGTTGTAACCCGTGCAGGAGCACACACCATGGAGGAAGCACTTGCAGCCATCCAAACCAAACTCCAAGATCTGGATGCAAAATTTCTCAGCCTCCATCTTCAGCATTCAACCATGAACAATACCAGACAGCCAGAATCTTTTGCAGCCACCGGGATCTCTTCTTCCAGCAGTTTTCATAGGCCGAAGCTTGATTTTCCTCGCTTCAATGGTACGGATCCGACTTGATGGATATACCGAGCAGAACAATATTTCAGTCTGCATAATACTTTTGATGTTCAAAAAGTTCCACTTGCATCCTTTCATTTGGAACACGAAGCCCTTCAATGGTACCGTTGGTACATGAAAGCTCATCCCGAGCCGCACTGGACAGATTTTTACCAACTCCTTTTGTCATGATTTGGTCCTAGTTCTTTTGACGACTTCACAGGAGCACTCACTAAACTTCACCAAACTGGCACAGTGAGAGAGTATCAGACGGAATTTGAGAAACTAGCCAATCACACAGAAGGATTGTCCGATGAATTCTACAAGAGTTGTTTTATCAGTGGTCTCAAGGATGAAATCCGCTCAGAGGTCAAAATGTTTTGTCCCCACACAATGATGGAAGTCCTAGGGTTGGCTAAGCTGGCTGAGGACAAGATCGCAGCTCAACAATGCTCCAAACCCACCTTTGTTCCCTTAAGAAATATGGGTTCCCAACAACCTCCCATCACGCCTTCTCCTCAACCAACTCCTATCAAGCATTTGTCTGAAATAGAAATGCAGGCATGCCGAGAAAAAAGGCTTTGCTATAATTGTGATGAGAAATTCACTCGGGGACATCGATGTGTTCAACAAAAGCTCTATCTCTTGGATGTGGATTCTCCGCTTGCCTTAGAACTTGGTGAAGGAGCTACAGATACAGTAGATGATCAAGTCGACATTCAACACCCACCTGTTGACACCCCATTTCATGACGACCCACCCGAGATCTCTCTCCATGCTGTAATCGGTGCCACCACCCCACAAACAATGCGTGTCAGGGGATACTTCAAGAAGCTCCCTCTCACCATACTCATTGATTCTGGTAGCACTCATAACTTCATTGACCCTCGGATTGCCAAACAGGCTGATTGTTTTGTCCATCCTTGCTCCAACTTTGAAGTCATGGTTGCCAATGGGAGCACCTTACCTTGCAAGGGGAAGTGTCACAATGTGCGTATCTCTATGGAAGATTATAACCTACGCTCTGACATGTTTGCCTTGTCCTTAGGCAGATGTGATGTGGTTTTGGGCGTTCAATGGTTACGCACACTTGGCCCCATCTTATGGGATTTTGCTGAACTTTGGATGCAGTTTAAAGTCAATTGGGCACAACACAAATTTAGGTGCTTACAACCAGGGTCTCTCTGCATCATCAGTTCACATCGCCTGGAAAAAATCCTTAAGAAGAATTCACATGGTGTCATCGCTCAGCTTAATTCCATTCAGATGCACCCATCAACAGTCTCCACTACTCCCTTGGATAGATATGCAGGTATCTTTGTTGAACCAATGAGCTTGCAGCCTTCAAGAGACCTTTCCGGTAAGAATGTAGCCACATCTACCTCTCAGCAGGAAATGATGGCTATTTTGCATGCAGTACAGAAGTGGCAGCCATACCTATTAGGCAATTATTTCTGCATCAAGACTGATCTCCCGAGTCTGAAAATTTTTCTGGAACAATGGGTCTCCTCCCTAACACACCTACAATGGGTTATCCAACTCATGGGTTATCCCTATGTGATCACTTACAAGAAGGTTAAGGACAATATGGTGGAATATGCTCCTTCTCGCACACTTGATGACCTAGTTTCTCTTACAACTCTTTCTCTGCTTGTTCCAAATTGGTTGCAATATGTTCAACAGAGCTATCTCTTCTATGAACTCCATGCTTCTTCATCAACAGGGCACTCTGGGTTCTGCAAAATGCATGACCAGGAACAATGTAACTTCTGTTGGCCGGGACTAAAAATGACAATTCAACAGATGGTGGCTAACGATGATACTTTCCAAGTCAACAAGGGGGAACCAACACTCCTTTCAGGATTGATCAAACCCTTGCTCATCCCTACACAACTTTGGCCAACTATTTCTATGGATTTCCTAGCAGCACTCTGGTGGTACAATACCACATCTCAAAGGACACCATATGAAGCAGTCTATGGACAAACACCGCCAATTCTTCTTCCATACACCCTTAGCAGCTCCCCAGTTCAGGAAATTGACTCGGTTCTTCGAAACCGCGATCAGATTCTTCTCATTCTGCAGGACAATCTTCACATGGCCAGAATTCGCCGGAAAGAACAAGCTGATCAACACCGTTCTGAGTGCATTTTCCACGCAGCTGACGGGGTTCTTCTTCATCTACAACCTTCCAAGCAATCCTCCTTGACACTCCAAAGGCATCAGTGGCCCGAAATGCAAACCGAGGATGCTACCGGGGAACCACTCCTTCAGATTCTGCAGCAATTTCTCCAACCAAAGCTTTGAGGACAAAGCTTTTTCTAAGGGAGAGGGGATGTTAGGAACCTATGTCAACCCTTCTCTTTACTATGTTAGTATATTGTTGTTGGACGCATATGCTTTGTAAGTCGTCCCGTAGTATTTGTTGATCCATAGTTTATATTAGCCCATAGTATTGACCCATAGTATTGGATGCATATGCTTTGTAAGTTGTCCTGTAGTATTATATGTCCCATGGTTTTGACTCATAGTATTGGGCATAGACTTAGTATATAAGTGTGTGTTGAGGTCATTGAAGGCACCGTGAAGTTAATTGTATTGAGCTTGCTCAAAGGAGGTTGCCCCCTCGAAGTGGCCCGTGATCAATATAAAAGCGATTCTGTTCTATTATTTCTGATATCTTGTGTATTTGCAATAATTAATTATTGCAGGTACAACACATGGAGACTGGGCTGGTACTCGCGTGACACAGGGTCTAAAGATCCAATCCCGCTACCACTATAACCCTAGGTTCCCCACAACTTCCCACAAGCATGAGACATGGGTAAGCCTAGGTGTGATTTGAACTCGTGACCTTTTTTTACAACATGTGACTTCATATCAAGCGAATCGCCAATGAACCACACCCGTGTAGGCTACAATTACATTATGTTGTCTACACATTACAATTAAATTACAATTTCCACATTCCAATTCAATTACAATTGAAAATTCAATGTGTTGCAATTTAAAAGTTCAATTTCAATTACATGACAATTGCATTTGAAATCAAAACTTAAAATTAGAATACATTGTACAATTTAAAATTTTAATTTTACAATTTTATATTGTATAGATGTATTTTAAATTCTCAATTACATTACAATTGTATTTGAAATCAATATTTAAAATTATAATGTACATTACAATTTAAAATTGAAATCTTACAATTACATTATGTTGTCTACACATTACAATTCAACTATCTATTAGATCTTTAATATTGTTTTTAAAGCATCTAAAAAACTATTTATAAAACTATTATGGAGGAAGTTCATGGAGCACTCACCATACATTCAAGTGTATTCACATTGGAGCACCATGACCCAATTTTCACAAAAGCCTCTCATCTAGTATTTTTAATCTTGGCATTAAAGCATCTACAAAAATACATTTATAAAACAATCTCCACAAAAATCTCCAAAAAAAATTCAACAAGACAACATGACAACTATGTCAATGATGCAAGTGGCATACATGTAACTCATTTATCTGGCCAATGGGTTATAGGAATGAAAGTCTCCATAATACGATCATGGTCAGCTTCTGTCATCTTCCATCTCTTTGACTTACCTCCCTTCACCTTGATTTATGTTAGATGTATCTGAGCTGCCACCACCAAATGACTGTATTGGCATGATATATCTTCAGGAATAAAATCTTTGTAAATAATATGAGCACCATGTTTTTTCACTCTTTCAAAAAAGTGTCCCATTAGAACCAAGTCTCCAATTTGGTATGTGAAGTCTCCATCTTGATAGGGTCGCAACAACCTGCTTTTTATTTTTGTGCATCGCATCAAATAATATGCCACATTTTCTTGGTTGTGGGGGGGTGCAATGACAACGAATACATCACCTGCAAGATAAATTACAAATATTACTCAAATGTCCTACGTGCATTTCTACAAAATTTGTATACGTGTAATATATAGTGAACTAATTAACTTAATGAAGTCTCTTGTACCTTCCCTAACCATATAAGAAACTCGATCATGATATAATGAGACCATTGCATTATCAGTGTGCATCTCTTGCCATGTTGGAATTGGATGTGGGGCCTTTGGATTAAGAGGGAAATATTTCCATGGTTTCACATATACATCATTTTCACAGTGATGAAGCGCGCATCCATTTGCATCAATGCAAAAATCGCAAAAACAAGCATACTTCCTCGTTTTAATGGAAAATATGTCGCCCATGTCTTTACTTCGAACAGAATGTAATTCCCTCGTACCAGGTATGGTCTCAAAATACCACGGCATGGATCTATTCACATCACCAAGCGAAACATCCCAAAAGAACCTGCATGGGATTAAATTTTTCATATATAAATTCCTATCGAGTATGTGTTCTTTTGGAAATGATGATATTGAATGTTATTAGCTTATTAATTGAGTTTGGAGTTTATTACTAGCACAACGACCTTGATTTTTTGTGACCTTGATGTACCAAATGACGTGTGCACCAATCAACTACTTCCATGGAGAATTTGAGTCAAGTTGCACCATGACTCATCTTGTACCTCTGAAGTGCTCGTTTCACACATGCACCTACGCCATCATGTTCACCCTTTCCATGCCATGTTTCAAAAAATATCTAGGTGTGTTGGATTCACGTCTCTTTGTGAAGGAGACTCAACCAATAAAATTACCGTTCCGATTTGAATTGCCATGCACACCCATTTGAACAAATCCAATGTTCAGTAAATGATATGCGTCTGTTCCTTAATGAATCATAAATCAACCCAAAGGAGTGTTGAACGAACAATGTGTCATGCTCACGATCATCATTGACATAAAAATGGTAATCATTTATCACTTCACGAGACTGAGGAGTGCTATCCCAACCATCAATGCTTTCCTAAGCATGTATGTATAATACATGTATGAAGATAGACACCTGGTTGGAGTGATAGTACTCACTTTGTATCTCTCTCTAAGGAGCAAATGTGTAGTTCTCAGCAAATTCTACCACTGATAAGATTGTTCCTGGATCAAATACCTCACGAGAATGTTTGAATTCTGAAGCTTGCCACCTGGACCTATGGGAGTGCTTTATGTATTTATAAATCCGACTTTGAAACTTCTCCATGAAATCTAAAACAATAATCTCATCCTCGAGCAAGTCGATCCTCTTGGATGGCACAGATGAAGAAGATGATGGATTCATAGAGATGTACTCGTACCTCTTCCACATAACGGTGATATCTGAAATTCCATGGTGTGTTGGATCGATAGGAAATTTCCTATGGAACAATGTCGAATCACCGCATTCAGGGCATCTTCTCCCACCTACACACCTCTTATTGAAAAAAACTTGTTTAGGATTCATGTTGCATAGTATCATACAAATAAAATCTCACACTGTGTGAGGAGCTAGTTCACTGTTCCAGTGCCTTTTGCAAAAATCTAGAAATGTGTCATAGTATAGTGGAAATTCAACGTGGTACCAACAGCAACAAGTGTCGCGAATCGTATTTGGCCTAATATACCATGGTTTCAATTTGTTGAACATGCTAAATGATATTTGAATACCATGATTGGTTTCTTGGAATTCATTGTAAAGTGCAACTCTCGTCATCTCCATCACATGCTTACAGTGCTCCTGATAAATGCCTTTGGATAAATGTTGTCACAGGACATGCTTTCGATCTGGAATAGCATGAGAATGGCTATCCCAAAACTCTATCACCTTCTCTCTAATTCCTACTGCCATCTTGTCTCGATAGGGTTCCCTACAAATAAGATCCCAACAAGCAGCCTCATCATTTTCATCTATCTGGACCCTAAATTTAGTATATTTGAACAACGTTCTTTTTGAAACTTTGAGCAATGATGCCATTGTTGATACCATTCGATTTCTTGAGGTGCTTTGTGCCACAACAACCATTGTAATTTCCCTACGAGCGGCTCGGATATCATTATTTCTTGATTTTCCAAACAAAAACAATGCAGTTCTTACATTTTATATTGCATTCTTGATGTATTTTTTGTTTTAGCATCTTGAAAACCCAACAACTATGTTGCACATTTTAATTTTTTGTGTTTTCTCAACCCATATAGGATTTCAGCTTGTGCCATTATTGAATGTTGTTCAAAAAATGACCCAATTAGGTTAGTGACATGCTCTTTAACTTCCTGACTAGGGATCAAGTTCCCAATCTCTTCTCGTGCAAAAACAACTGTACAATACTCAAGACAATTTGCACCCCTTCCAACCCCACTAAAACTCCCAATTATACTAGAAATGTGAGAGGGCAAGGTTTCATGTGATGGCTGATCAAGATCATGAGGGAGCATGGGGTCATGTGACTCTTGATCACCATGATGTGATGGTTAACCATAATCTTTCCCTACATAATCAAAATTCATGTGAACTGATTTTCAATCAGAAATGCACTATGCAAGGATCGATTAATTTTAAAGTACCAAATTGAAGTGTTTTGAAATGCATAATTGGTACAAGAAATGAATATACTTTTAAAACAAGATTTAATTGTTTGGATCTTGAATTCAAAATAAATAAATATGTATATTTAACTTGAAAAAGTTGGTACAAGTATTGAAAATAAATTAAAAACAAGAAAATCGTTTGTGACTGAAATTCAAAATAACAAAATATGTATGTAGTTACTTGAAATTGTACATTTAGATTGAGAATTGTTAATAAAGTTTGAAAGTCAATTATGTATAATTTGACTTGATAGTTCTACATTGAACTTTAAAATTGTTAGTAACTTGATATTTGATGTGGAAATTAACAAATTGAAAATTGCGTGTGAATTGAATATTCCAACTATTGCATAACTATCCATTGTAACTTGAAATTGCTTGTAACTTGAAATTACTAGTAATTACTTGAGAATTGTTGTAAATAAAGTTTGAAATTGCTAGTAAAGTTTGAAATTGCTTGTAACATGAACTTGTTAGTAACCTTTACATTTAACTTTAAAATTGATAGTAACTTGAAATTTGTTACATGTAAATTAACAAATTGAAAATTGCTAGTGACTTGAGAAAAAATTGGTACAAATATTGAAAATATATTAAAAACAAGATAATTGTTTGTAGCTTAATTTCAAAATGACGCAAGGACGCCTTACTAAATAAGGTTCTTGCTTAACAATACACATGACACATACCACAAGTCTTACACGAACAAGGTGTAAAATAGGATTGCAAAAATGGCTTATATTACTTCTCTGAAATTGGTTACAATGCGGAATAACTAAAAGTGAATAACTAACTACGGTCGACCTCAGATGTTACAGTACAGAAGTAACTGTGGTGTGTTCTCCCTATGTGTCGACCTCACCCTCTCCTGGTTCACTATGGAATGCTAAGATATGGCTCAATCTCAACTCCCTGTTATTAGTCTGTTTGACTCTTCACAACATCAGACTCTGCTCGCTCTCTGATTCTGCTGACCAAAGATAGAAGAATATCCCTTCACTGATTCCTCTCCTCCATCTTCTACCCTGCTGCTGTTGTTACCGCAACATGCATCCTCCTATCCATCGATTCTTCCAAATCCTGCATACTGCAACTGTCAGCTCCCGGTCGTGCTGCACAGCCTCCATCCATGATGACAAATTTCATGTCCTTCACCTACTTGCAATAACTATATTAACTTCCTCAGCAACACCGAACGGCTACTAGGTTCAGTCCTCTTGACTTTCGGCTCTTCCGAACCTACTACAGTAGTCGCTCACATCTCAACCTTTATGTCGGCTCGATTCTTATCTCCTACGGTTCTCCAGTCCTCCCCTTCCTCTGCTCTTGGCTCCACCAAACCTGTCATGTCGTAGTTCAACCACTTGTCGACTACCCAACGTCTTGCTTTCATCTGTCGTCTGTCGACCATACCCTGTCGACTCTCGACCTGTCACAACATCCGTTGCGCTTCTCCAGTCAGTCACATACCGACTGCTCCTGCTCTACTTGTTGACTTCGACAAGTCAACCTGATTCCCACACCAGTGGTCATCAAGACTCCCACTGGTCGGCTCTCTCATGTCGATCAACTTCGACTGACCTGCCTAGGCCCCAATGCTCCTGCATCATACTCCCCAGGTGAAAAAGAATTTGACTACTCCGCCAGTCTCCTGAACTCTTCTTTAGAAATCCATGTCGCTTCCCGCAACTCACCATCCTTCCATCTCACTAAGTATTCCTTCTGCCGTGAGCTACGCGTTCACCCAACCTCGCGCTTTTCAATTACTTCCACGATTTCCTCCTTGTGTTGATCTGGAATCTGATCAGTCCAGTCGATGCTTATCGCTTCTTCGCTTCTGCTACTTGACCCTTCTTCAAATTTGTACAGGTCTGAGACATTGAACGTTGTTGAAATGTTCAAGTCATCTAGAAATTCCAACACATAAGCGTTATCCGACATCTTCTTGAGAATCATGCATGGTCCAATATTCTTCAGCTTCAACATGTTGTATGTTTCTATCAGAAATCGTTCCTTTTGCAAATATGCATAGACTAAGTCTCCTTCTCTGAATGACTGTAGCCTCTTCTTCCCATCGGCTCTCAAGTTATACACCGCATTACTCTTCTCTATGCGCTTTCACACATTTTCATGAACTTCATGCATATGATCCGCAAATGATTATGCATCTGTGCTCTTCCTGATTTCTGTCAACAACTCGCTAAATCCACCACTCCGTGTGGGCTTCTCCCTTGATCAATTTGGAATGGACTCAACCCTATTGATCGATTCACAGAATTGTTGTACGCAAACTCTGCCTGCGCCAACACATTTTCCCACTGCTTGGGTCTGTCGGATGCTATACATCTCAAAAGGTTTCCCAAACTTCTATTTACCACCTCATTTTTTCCATCTGTCTGCGGATGGTACACTGAGCTAAACTGCAACTTCGTGTCCAGTTTCTTCCATAGGGTTCTCCAGAAATGCCACATAAACTTGGTATCCTGATCTGACGTTATACTCTTTCGAAACGCATGTAATCTCACTATCTCCTTGAAGAATAGTATGACAATCCCTATGGCATCACTTGTCTTTTTGCACGGAATGAAGTGTGCCATCTTCGAAAACCTGTCGACTATAACAAATATTGAGTCGCTTCCCTGCTGAGTCTTTGTCAATCCTAACACAAAATCCATGCTAAGATGCTCCCAAGGGGTATCTGGTACCGGTAATGGTGTATACAATCCCATGTTTTGACTTCTCCCTTTTTCCAACAGGAAAATTTGACATTCTCAAACCCACTTTCCAACATCTTCCATCATCCCTGGCCAGAAATACTTTTCTTCGACCAGTGATTTAGTCTTGTCGATGCCAAAATGTCCTGCTAACCCACCATTATGAAATTCTCGGACTAGGTTCTCTCTCGCTGATCCTCTGGGAATACACAACTGACTTCCCGTGAAAAGATAACCTTCTTGAATGAAATAACTCAAGCACAGGTCCTGTCACCGCTCCAAGGTTCACAAAAATACTTCCATGCTTTCGCAAAATCCTCGTCGGTCGCATACTCTATCTTTATCGACTCTATACCCATTTCCTGAACTGTCATCGTGTTCAGCAGTGCAACTCTTTTGCTCAATGCGTCGACAACTTTTTTTGACTTACCTGACCTATGTCGCAACATGAATGTATACCTTTGGAGTAGCTCCACCCACTTCATGTGTCGCTGATCCAAGTTCGACTGAGTGTTCAAGTACCTCAGTGCTTGGTGATCTGTGTTAAACACAATTCCTTGGGAAACAGATAATTCCTCCACTTCTTCAATGCTTGAATCATAACATAAAATTCCTGGTCATAGACCGAATACTTCTGCTTCACTCCATTCATCTTTTCACTAAAGAATGCAATTGGTTGGCCCTCCTGGCTCAACACTGCTCCAATTACCATTCCACTCGCATCACAATCGACTTGGAAAACTTTGTCAAAGTCTGGGAGTGCTAATACTGGGCTCTCAGGGACCTTTTCCTTTAACTCATCAAAATCTCTCCGGGCATCATCAGTCCACTTCAACTCGCCCTTTCTCATGCACTTTGTCAATGGTGCACAAGTCCGACTGAATCCCCGAATGAATTTCCTGTAGAAACTAGCAAGTCCATGGAAACTCCTTACTCCAGTTGTACTTGTCGGTTCCGGCCAATCCAGTATCGCCTTCAGCTTCTCTGGGTCCATCACCAACCCTTTGCTCGAGATCACAAATCCCAAGTACACCAACTCCTTTTTTATGAAGAAGCACTTTTGCAGGTTCACCATTAGTTTCTCCCCCTGCAATCTCTGCAATACTTGTCAAATGTGCTCCAAGTATTCTGTCTTGGTTCGACTGAAAATCAGAATGTCGTCTAAATAGACTACGACAAACTTTCCCAAGAATGGCTTCAAAACCTCATTCATCAATCTCATGAATGTGTTGGGTGCATTGGTCAATACAAATGGCATGACTAACCACTCATACAACCCTTCTTTCGTTTTGAATGTTGTCTTCCCTTCATCCCCTTCTCTGACCCGGATCTAGTGATAACCACTCTTCAGGTCTATCTTTGTGAAGTATGTCACTCCACTCAGGCAATCCATCAAGTCATCCATTCTCGGCAATAGAAACCAATACTTGATCGTGATCCTGTTGATGGTTTTGGAGTCTGTACACATTCTCCATTCTCCACCCTTCTTTGCCGTCAATGCTGCTGGTACTACGCATAGGCTCAGACTCTCTCTAATTAACCCTCTTTCCAACAACTCTTGGACTTGTCGATTGAGTTCTTAACCTTCCATCGGACTCATCCTATATGGTGCTTTGTTTGGCAGACTCGACCCTAGAATCAAGTTGATCTGATGGGCTATGCTCCTTGTCGGCGGAAATCCCGTCGGTTTCTCATCAGCTATTATGTCACGAAATTCTTCGAGCAGCTTCTTGGCTTCGACTGGGATATCCTCCTCCCTAGTTGTTCTTTCGGCATATGGTCCCTTTGGAATGATTGCTAAACATCCTGACTGCTTATCCTCTTCCGCGAGGAATTCTTTTGTGATGCTCATCAACACTCGCTTTTCCGAAAGATTGCTTTCGCCGCGCTTACTATTGGCCTGCTCTTCTAGCCTCGGCTTAAGAGTCCTTTTCACCCTATTTTTCCACACTGTGACTGTGTTGGCCCGACCATCATAGATCATTCTCCGATCATATTTCCATGGTCTCCGTAACAACAGATGGCATGCATCCATCAAGACTACATCACACAGCACACTGTCTTCAAATCCCTCTACTCGGAAGTTGATCAAGCACTGTCTTGTCACCTTTACATGGTGTCCTTTCTACAACCACGAGATCTTGTAGGGGTGTGGGTGTTCCTGACACTTCAACTTGATCTTCTCGATGACTTCTGTCGACACAAGATTCTCCGTGCTCCCACCATCCACTATGGTTTTGCAACACCATTCACCGATCCGTACCTTCGTTCCAAAGATCACCTTCCGTTGTGCCGGCTCTGTCTTGTCGCGTTGATCTTCCTAGATCAAGGCCCTTTGAACCATCAAATTTCGCTTCTTCCTCTTCTCACCTCCACTGCTGTCGGATGCCCACTCCTCCCTCTTGTTGACTTGTTCATCCTTTTGACGTCCGGGTTTTGAGTCCTCTACAGCATGTAGGTTCTCTGGGCACTCATATTCCTTGTGTCTTGTTCCTCGACACTTGTAACAGATTATGGTTGGTCTGTTAGCTCCCTTTATGTCGGATGGACCACCTCGACCATACTCACCTAACCACGGTTCTCACAACCATCGCGTCGGTTCTCTTGCGCTTTATCCCTTGTCGATGTCCCTTCTTCATGTTGGCTATCTTTGACATTTTCTTTTCTGTAACCGCTACTTTGGCCTTTCGCAGAGACAGTTCTCACGCCTCAACCAGTCATCCTTCCTCTATTCGCTGTGGATTTCCTCGACAGTTTCTCTTCTGCCTTCAGAGCTAACTCATAGGCTTCGCTGACTGCTCTGAATCTTGACACGCTCAATTCATCCTGAATAGCATATTTTAAGCCATTCACATACCTAGCGACAGCTTCTTCTCCTTCGTCGATTTGTCCTGACCGAATCGACAATTGGTAGAAATCCTCCGTGTACTCCTTCACAGTCATCTCTTTTTGTCCAAATTTCTGCAACTTCCTGAACAAGGAAATCACATAGTCGTTTGACAAGAACTTCGCCTTCAACTTGGCGACCATTATGTCATAAGACTTGATTTTCTCCTTACCTTTCTTGACTCTGTCAGCCTATACATTGTCCCACCACAACGAGGCATGACCTTTCGACCTCATACATGCAGTCTTAACCCATTTAGGATCCTCGATCTGCTCTATGTCAAAGTATTTCTCCATTTATCTCAACCAGTCGATCAAATCTTCTGGGTCCAGGCTTCCCGAGTACATACGCACATCTATCTTCGCCCGACCTCTCATATCTGTCATAATTTTGATCAGTTTTTCTTCTGGTTCCTCTACGGCTTCTTCCCAGGCTTCAATCTCTTCGACTTCCTTGTCGTTGTGGTCTAACGCCTCAGGAGCACAACCACGCCTTTGGCTTTCTTTGATCACTGCGACTTCATTCGTAAAGTTTGCATCATTCTGACACATTCATCGAACATCTCATGATCCACCATGACGGCTACTGTGCCATGTGCTCTTCATCCTTCGACATTAACACCTCTGTGAGCCATTTTCAATCTCTGTTGAAACTCCCACGCATCCAATCGCAACCAGACTTAAACAAGTCATGCACAACTCTATGCAACTATAACTGGAGCTGTTCAACACACTCGCAGACTCAATATCACGGGCATTCCTCCAACTCTAACGATTCTTCCGCTATGATACCAACTGATTGAAGTCAGGTTGGTATGATCTCCTTTTAAACTGGACTCACTTTCGGGATTTGATACCAAGTGACGCAAGGGCACCTAACTGAATAAGGTTCTTTCTTAACAATACACATGACACATACAACAATGCTTACACTAACAAGGTCTAAAATAGGATGCCAGAAGTGGCTTATATTACTTCTCTGAAATCGGTTACAATGCACAATAACTGAAAGTAAACAACTAACTACGGTCGGCCTTAGCCATTACAATACAAAAGTAAATGTGGTGTGTTCTCCCTATGTGTAGACCTCACCCTCTCCTGGTTCACTGCAGAACGTTGAGCTATGGCTCGATCTCAACTCCTTGTTATCAGTCTGTGTGACTCTTCACAACTTCCGACTCTGTTCGCTCTCTGATTCTGCTCACCAAAGATGGAAGAATATCCCTTCTCTGATTCCTCTCCTCCGTCTTCTACCTTGCTGTTTTTGTTCTCGAGACACGCATCCTCTTGTCCGTCAATTCTTCCAAATCCTGCAGACTGCAACTGTCAGGTCCCGGCCATGCTGCACAGCCTCCGTCTATGACGACACATGTCATGTCCTTCACCTACCTACAATAACTGTATTAACTTCCTCAGCAACCCCAAACGGCTACCAGGTGCATTCCTCTTGACTTTCAACTCTTCCGACCCTGCTATAGTAGTCGGTCACATCTCGACCTTTCTGTCAGCTCAATTCTTATCTCCTGCAGTTCGGCATTCCTCCCCTTCCTCTGTGCTTGGCTCCGCCAAACCTATCATGTTGTAGTTCAACCACTTGTCGACTACCCGACGTCTCGCTTTCATTTGTTTTCTGTTGACCATACCCTGTCGACTCTCGACTCATCACAACATCCGTTGCGCGGCTCCAGTCGGTCACATACCGATCGCTCCTGCTTGACTTGTTGACTTGGACAAGTCAACCTGCTTCCCGCACTAGTGGTCATCGGTACTCCTGCTAGTCGGCTCCCTCATGTCGATCAACTTCGACTGACTTGTCTAGGCCCCGATGCTTCTGCATCTCAAAATAACTAAATATGTATGTAACTTGAAATTGTACGTTTAGCTTGAGAATTGCTAAAGTAAAGTTTGAAAATCAAGTATATATTTAACTTGATAATTATTAATAACTGCATTGAACTTTAAAATCACTAGTAACTTGAAATTTGTTGTGGAATTTGACAAATTGACAAATTGAAAATTGTGTGTGAATTGAATTTTCCAACTAATACATATAGCTTGAGAATTGTTCTAAGTAAAATTTGAAATTTCTAGTACTAATTTGAAATTTGAAATTGCTAATAAAGTTTGAAATTGCTAGTAACTTGATATTTGATGTGACAATTAACAAATTGAAAATTGCGTGTGAATTGAATAGTCCAACTATTGCATAACTATCCATTTAACTTGAAAATTGTTACAAATTTGGAAATATAAATAAAATATACACTTAGTATAAGAAAAAAGATATTTAAAACTTATCCCTACATTCATGCATAGAAAAAATTGGTGTACATGAATTGAAAATACATGAAAAACAACATAATTGAATTTTCCAACTACTACATAATTATCACAATGTTCATTTTATTTGTTGCCATTGAATTTTACATGTATTACATAACTATTAATTTCATTTGTTTTCAAATTGAATTTTCTAACTTTAATACATGTAACTATCACAATCTTCATTTCAAATAAAATGAGGACTAAGTTAAAATTAGACATTGATAGTGATTTCAGTCAACACATGTTGAGGCTTGGAGATCAAATTAAATTTAACTTGAAATTGTTAATAACTTGGAAATTTTGAAATAGTTAAATATGTACCTTTTAAGTTGAAAATAGGGTCCAAGTGTCCAACTGTACATTTAATTTAAAAATTGTTCCAATAACATTGAAAATTGTTAGCAACTTAGAAATTTGAAAATAGTTAAATATGTACATGTTTTAACTTGAGAATAGAATTTCCAAGTGTACATTTCATTTAAAAATTGTTCCAATAACATTTGTTAGCCACTCGAAAACTATTCATTTAACATGAAAATTGTTGCAAACTTTGAAATACAAATAACAAATAGATGAAATAAATAAGAATATCATTACAAATAAATAGTAAATAAATTAAATTATGAAATACTTCATTTTTTTTGGAAAATTGTTACTAATTTTGTATTCTATATAACAATTTGTTAAAAATATTATTACAAACAAAATATAATAAGACTAAAATGAAAAAAAAAATAGTTAGTATATAACAAATTATTAGAGAAAGATAAAATATGATATTTAAATTATGTAGCATATAATTCAAAAATTTACCTTGGTTGTCCTCCATTGGAATTTGTTGCACCAAAGGTGCATCTTCTTCTTCTCTGAAGCTTGCTCTTAGTTGTCTCATTCTTTCTCTATTCCTCTCACGCTCTTCATTGTAATTTTGTTGACGAGCATGCTTCCTTTGTCGTTTTCTTTTACTGCCCATCAAACTACAATGACAACAAACAAAGATTTCTTCAAAATGTTATAGCAAACAACAATATGTTAATATGAAATTTTGAAATATGTCTACAAAGAAATCTTACATGTCTAATGAACTATAATTGAACAACAAAAAAATTTCTTACATGTCTAATGAACTGTAATTGAACAACAACAAAATCACAAATCTCTAATTGAACAACATCAAATTCACATAGCTCTAATTGAAAATAAACTAGCGCTGAGTTAAATTAGTGTTGTTGATCAATTGTTTAGTAAAAATATAAAGGTTGCTTGTTATTTTTGTGAGGGAATGGTGGTTGGAAACATTAATTTTCCAACTCCTTTCCTGGGTCCTTTTTGTATGTTTTCTTTACAAAGACAATCCTCGATCGAACTAATTTTACAAACCCTCGATCGAGCAATATACCTCGATCGAGCTAGTTTTACAAACCCTCTATCAAGAAATAGACCTGGATCGAGGTCTATGTAAAAATCTCGATCAAGGTCATATTTAGCTCTCAATCAAGGTATTTTAAATACCTCGATCGAGGGCCTAAAAACAGGCCGAAAACCCTTTTCACTGTAGAAAGAAATTTTTTCCTTCCTTTCAGAGGCTTAAACTATGTCATTAAATGCACATTAATGGATGGAATTGATACCATTGGATTCATCAATGAATCCTCTATCCATAGACATCAAATTTATGAATTTTTATCTTCGTATGTCTTTTGTTTTTAAATTTCTACTAAAAATTTCCCTAAAAAACCTGCTAACAACTTCGATTGAGCTCAAAGATAAATCAACAACATTCAAAATACGCATCCAAAAAATTTGAAAAAATACACAAGCACTAGATAAGTGCGTCCTATTCAAAAGGGTATTTTTAGTTTTGCAAATTATGTAAACAATCAAAAGAGTTGGTGCACACGCACACATGTGTGCAAAATGCGACTGAAATATTCATTGGTCAGTTTCGAAAAATAATAATAAATATAATTTTTCTCTCAAAATTAAAAGAAAAATACGTAAGCACTAGTGCATTCTGTATAGATCATGTTCACATATTTCATTTTTTTAAATTATTACGTTAACATTAAATTATTGTGCACCCACACAAACCACTTGTTAATTTCTCTTTAAATTTTTAAGTACACACATTTCATTAAATGAAAATTTGACACGATAAATGACATTGATATATTTCGAAAATAATATCATTGGAAAGCCAACACAATTCTCTACATTTCATTTTTTAACCACATGTCAAAATTCATGTGGCAAATATGAGTTTCGAGGGCTTCAATTTAATACATGGGTAAAATTTCTATTTTTCATCGCCATATTTGGCCAAAAATAGTTACCTATCTTCATGGGATCACCCCACCTCGTTACTCTTAGGATCATTGTAGAGGAATGTCATAATAATAAGTCATATATTTTTTGTTTCTTTGTGGAATTTAGGAAAACTTTTGATACAGTGCCTAAAAATAACCTATGGAATAGGCTAAAGGAGCTTAATGTTCCTTTTGAATTGAGAGCTGCCGCAATAAGGTTATACAAAATGGTCATTTCCCAGTTTAAGAATAACGAGGGTTGGTCAACGGATATAAACTGTAATATTTGAGTTAATCAAGGTTCCCCCTCTCCCCTACCCTTTTTCACATTTACATCGATAAAATAGAAAGGTGTTTAGAAGAAGCAAGTTGTGCGGCACGATCTTAGTTGGGATAGTTATCATCCTCCTGCTTTATACTGATGATATTGTTCTTCTGCCAAGGTGCCCCTTTGATCTCAATAAACAATTAAGAATTCTCAAAGATTTAAGCTCTAACATGGTTATGACTGTTAACACCGACAAGACAAAAGTTACGATTATAAAATCTAAGAAAAACACCTACGCAGATTTTATTTATGATAATAGTAAATTAGAGGAAGTGACTTCTTACAAGTATCTTGGAATTGATATTCATCACAAGCTCAATTGGAAGCACATTATTGAGAAAATTATTAATGGACTATGGAAAGCTTATTTTGGTCTTGAAAATAATTGTAAATCAGCCAACCTAGTCATGGGATAGAAATAAGTTCATCTTTGAAACTCTTTTCATCCCCATTATCTTATAAGGTTGTGAAGTATGGGGGTGCATCATTTATAAAGAATCTCAGAGAAAGATTGAGCAAATCCATAAGCGGTTTATAACTTATAACCTCAAAATTAAAAGCAACACACCTTATCCTATTCTCCTCTTAGAAGTGGGTATTTCCCCCATCGAGAGCATGGCTACGACTAAGTACCTGATGTACAAGCACAAGATAAATGACATGGAAAATGAGAGACTTCCTAAAATTTCTTTAAATTAAAGTCAAAACCAATTACGCCTCAAGCGGAGTTGGTGTAAAGATACGATGGCTTGGTTAAACCATTGGGGAATTGATGAAAATGACACTTTGCAGAGTATCGATATTGTCAAAATATTATTTTTTCTAAGTTTAAAGAGAAATTGTGGTGTGAGAAAAATTTAGCGATTAAGAGAAAACTAAGATACTATAAGGGGGTCATTAACCCTAAATTGGGAGATCAAAATTATCTCTCAATAGTAACTAGTTCAAAGAAGAAAATGAATATATCCAAGATAAGAACAAACTCTCATGAGCTCCATAGAGAAACAGGGCGTTTGTCTATTCCCAAAACTCCGTGGGCGGAAAGGGTTTTCTATCTTTGTGAGCCTATGAGCATTGAGGATGAAAATCACTTTCTCTTAGAGCATCCTGCTTACACCCACATTAGATATGAGTTTCATAGTATTTACTACAATACAAACCTTTCTAACCTCCTGACTTACCAAAACTATAGTGAGGCTGGAGAGCTTCTTTCTAAGCTTTTTGAGCATAGGAACAAAAGTTTAAAGCGAATCAACGAATAACCTTCTTAAGATACAATAGACCAAAATTGGTCTCAGTGGATGTTAATCATCATCATCATTATCATAATCATTTCTGAATTAAGAATTTAAAATGTTCTAGGCTAAATATTTTCAAGTTACACATTATTCTCATTAATGAATAACAAATTTAGTGATATGATCGTGGGAGTATGTTTTATTTTGTGTAAAACTTTTGAAAATCATTTTAAATATTAAATGGCCATTTTTAATGCCAAAGCATTACAACTGAAATTACCACCTTTATATATCTTTATAAATTTTTCAATAATAGAAAATTGCTTTGACCACCCCAATAGCATGTGTACATGATATAAACTTTATTAAGCTAATCCAAGAGAATGCTTTGCTCTTCCTACATTCTCTTCCTACTATTTTGATTTGTTGTTCCAAATATTAATAGAGCGAAGAAGATGTGTTAAGAGTGCCTCCATTGTATTTGTATTTTATATGTCATAACGAATAAGATGTATAAGACATAATCATAATATTATTTTTTTATTTTTCTCCATATTAAATTTACTTAATACATTTTTTTATTGTTGTAATATTTTTTTAATATTTTCAATTTATTTTAATACATTTTCTTTATTACTGTAATATTTTTTTAATATTATTGTTTTTATATACTTTTAAATAATTTTTTCAAATTTGCAAACTTAGGTCGGTCGCTCTGGATCGAGGGTTTCACTCTTCCATGGTTTCGAAGGATCATCGTTTCCTTTCCCACCTTGCGTGGGGCGCCGGTAGCAGTGCCTTCGACCAGGATTCTGCATGGCCGATCCTGAGCGGGGGCTGCAAACCCCCTCCTACAAGGACATCATAACAAGCTCGATAAGGAACAAAGCTAGCAAACCTGCAGGTTCCAAACCATCATTCGAACAACAGATGGATACAAGCACAGTGATCAATACCGCTAGCACAACCAACACAGAAAAAGGAAAAAACATCCAAATGGAGAACAAACCAGCCCAACCAACAGCAACCAGAGCATGGGAACCTGGCAAATGCCTCCCGCAAGCCACCAATGTTCCAAGATATGAAGTAAAATCAGATCAAATAGAATCCCATACACAATACATGAAATACCACACTCTTATAGGAAAGTTCCTGGGGATATGGCTAGTGGGAAAAGGCCTCCTCAAATGGATCAAAGCATGGTGGAATCTAAAGGGGCACATAGATCTCCATCTAGGTTCGAAGGGATTCTTCACCACCATCTTCCACAGCATAGAGGATAAGGACATAATTTTTGAAAATGGCCCCTATTTCTACAACTCTACAGGACTATACCTCTGATTTTGGACAGAGAGATTTTTCCCAGAGAAGGAAAACTTCACACACGCACAAGTTTGGCTAAGGCTCTTTTCCTTACTGCATGAGTTCTGGCTCAAAGAAATACTGCAGGGCATTGGTAACACACTGGGAATCTTCATCAAGGTAGCAGAAGCCACCAAGGATGGGCACTATACTTCATTTTCCAGGCTCTGCGATTATATGGACATCTCGAAACCACTCCCTGGATCAATCTGTCTCAGCTACCATAATGAGGACTAGATACAAACAATAGATTATGAGCATATATCATTTAGGTGCAGGAAGTGCCATGAACATGGGCACTTGTTCAGAGAACGTCCTCTGAATGAAACAGGGAAACAATAAAAGGGGAAAATGTACAATATGAGGAGGTCCTCAACCAAGCTTACAGCAAAAGGAAGCATTCGAAGAAACCCCAGCACAACCAGGGTAAGACTGCCAAAACTGCAAACTCCTTTGGAAGTCTGAGTCAAATTCCTGCTTCAACAGACTTGGTAACAGAAAATCCAAATCCCACCTTTGCTTCAATAGATCCTTTCCAAGTAGACATTACTCAAAGCCCAAAGATTAGCACAGCCATCCAGTCGAACCCCCTCTCTATACCAGATGAATCCCCCCCGCAAGACACAGGGGATATGGACATATAGATAGATGAAGAGGAATTAGCCGATATATATATGGACAACCTGGAAGAAGCCTATAAGAACAACAACCTCTTAGCCCTACCACCTGACTAGTTATGTAAAGTCCACAAAATTTATGTAACCTCCACTGCTGGAGGATCTGCATGCTCAGGACCAAGCTCAACTCTCGGTGTCCAAAAAGAACCACTAAAGGACCCCTAAAAGATGCCAAAAACTTACAAGTGAAAAGGGAGGAAATCCACTCAGTAGCTTATCAAAGAGATCGGCAACACACTTGTGGATTCGAGTCAGATTCAACTGATCACAGACAGTTTCCCCTCCAAAACCCAATAACTTAATGAAGGTAGTTTCATGGAATATAAGAGGCCTCAACGGAAGGAGCAAGCAATGCGCCCTTCAAAACAGTATAATGCTTGATAAGCCCGACATCATCTTCCTCCAAGAAACCAAATGCTCAGGAGAGAAAGCAAGGAAAATTTTGTAGAACAACTGGAAACAAGGTCTCCACGTTAGCAATGATTCCAGAGGTGTTGTTGGTCGTCTGGCCATACTCTGGAATCCAACAACATGAATCTTAGACAATTTCTGTAGCACAAGATGGACTATAAGTGCCCATTATGGAATGATAGGCTCCTCTCAATATGGTTACCTAACCAATGTCTGCGGGCCCCAATCTTTAGAGGAAAAATATCTTTTTCTCCAAAACTTGGAGGCCCTGAGCAGTATAATACAACGCCCCAGATGAATAATTGGAGGTGACTTTAACATTATCCTCTCCTTAGCAGATAAAAAGGAAGGTATAAGGCACCTTGATAGAGATAACGAATATTTTCAACAACTCATCCATTCTCTCCAAATGGTGGACATTGCCAATGACAATGGAGAGCACACCTGGACCAATCGTAGAACGAGGGACAAGCATATAGCATGCAGGCTTGATCATTACCTTGTCTCTGAATCACTTATGATTGAGGGTTCAGCCATAGTATCCAGCATTCTCCCCACCCCAAGATCTGATCACCGACCCATCCAAATTTTCGTCGAAACAAATCAGCCTCCACAGAGAACCCCCTTCATATTTGAAACTTTTTGGATAAGGCACCTTGACTTCCTGAACAATATTGAGAAATGGTGGGAAGAAGCCAACGAAGAGCATGGCACCCTGATGTTCAGATTCCAACGTAAGCTGAAAACTTGAAAGCTCACCTCAAAGATTGGAACTGAAATGTCTTCGGTAACATCTTCCAAGCTCAATCAGATCTTAGGCTTAGATTCCATGAAATCCATAATGAAATCATGCAGCAAGGGCTCACTAACAAACTAAAAGAAGACCAAGATCGTATCCAGCAATAGCTTGAGGAACGACAGAAACAGGAGGAAATACTCTAGTGCCAAAAATCTAGGATTCAATGGTTAAAAGAGGGAGATAGGAAAAAAAAAATTCCCACCGACCCATGATCCAAAGAAGGCATATCAATCGTATCGCCCAATTGGAAGCTAACAACAGAGATTCACTTCTGGACCATCAGAGTATTGAACCAGAGCTGGTAAATTACTATAAAGATATCCTGCATGAGCCAATACCAGACCGATCTATGGCAATCAGGAAAATCACATGACATATCCTCAATCTAATCACTCGGGAGCAGAATGAAGCCCTCATGAGGATGATTACCATGGAGGAGGTGGATCTAGCCATGCAGGAAATCCCTGATGGAAAAGCTCCAGGACCAAATGGCTTTACAACATATTTCTTCCACCACTACTGGAGCTTAATCTGAGAAGAAGTGTGGCAACTTGTAGAAGACTCAAGGAAATTAGCAATGGTTCTACCAGCGTTTAACGCTACCTTTCTCATGTTGATTCTGAAATAAGAGCAAGTCAAGCATCCAAAGAAAGTCATACCCATAGCATTCTGTAATGTCATCTACAAACTTATTACCAAGATCATTTCCCTCCGTCTCAAACCCCTTCTCCCCAACATCATCTCCATGGAACAAACAGGTTACATTGAGGGCCGAAAGATCATGGACAGTGTAATCTTGCCGCATGAGGTCATCCATTCCCTAAAGACCACGGGGACAAGAGGTATGTTAATCAAACTTGATCTTTCAAAACCATTTGATACATTAAGTTGGAAATACATGCAAGCTGTGCACTCGGATTTTGGTTTTAATACTCAATGGATCAAGTGGATCATGTCACTCACCTCTTCAACATTCTTCTCCATTTTGGTCGATGGATCTCCCTCTCATCACTTCACACCTTCCAGAGGCATCTGCCAGGGGGACCCCCTATACCATTTTCTGTTTGTCCTAATGGCGGATGGCTTGAGCCACTTAATCAATGCTGCAAAAGAAGATGGTTCACTCTCAGGTCTTCACCTGGACCACATGGACTATAGCCTCTCCCATAGTCAATTCATGGACAATAACCTTCTTATGGGCACCCCAACTGCTTGTGAAGCCTTTGTCTGGAAAGAAATCTTATCTACCTTCTGTGAAGCCTCTAGAACTTCCATAAATCATTCCAAATCCCAAATCTTCTACTTCAATACCCCTCGGGCCATTCAAGTTTACCTTAGTCATATCCTTAACTTCTCTTGAGGTTCTCTCCCCAACAAATACCTAACTTTCCCCCTCATCGACAATGCTCTCTGGAATAGCTCTTGGGAGGCTCTCCTCACTGCCTTAAACAATCGGCTAAACTCCTCGACCTTCTGTTCCCTTAACCTTTTGGGTCGCCTCACCCTCCTAAAAGTTGTCCTTCAAGCTATGCCGGTTTAGCTCTTCTCTGCTCTAGCAACACCCAAGTCGGTTCTGAAATCCATTTGCAACCTGCAGTGGAATTTTCTTTGGCAAAGCTCCCAAGCCAACAGAAAATCGGCCCTTGTCAAGTGGGAGGAAAGCTACAAGCCAAAGCTCAAGGGAGGACTTGGTTTAAGAGACCCCCAAACTCTTAATCACGTATATGGTGCCAAGATCTGGTGGAGATGGATTATAAACCAAACCACCACCTGGAGCCTTCTTTGGAGGAAAAAATACACCCGAGAAGCAATTAGAAACACCCTTATCAGATTGAATGCAGATACCAATGGATCCCTTATTTGGAATGATTACAACCAACAGAGAGCTCTTGTCCAGGAACATTCCTTCTGGGAGCTACGAAATGGAAATGAGGCACATTTATGGGGTGATTCTTGGAAACAAATTCCACCTCTACAACACCTTCCTTCACTTCTGCCCCTCTCCCCTGTTCTAGGCCACTAACCCCTCCAATCGGTGGCTGACTTTTGGAAAGACACCAATGATGGGGACATTTGGTACACCTGAAAAATCAGCGATGAAGATTTCAATATTCCTCGGGAGGTAGATCTCAGCCATTGGCAAGAAGAAGCCAACAAAAGGAAAATAAAAATCAGACACAGGCATGACATTATCAGATGGGACCACAAACAAAAAGGTACCTTCACAATTCAAGAGGCTTACTCAATTCAAGCAGGTCACAAAAACATTCCGAAAGAGAATTCCTGGAGTAAGGTATGGAAGCTTAACCTCTACCCTAAAGTCAGCACCTTCTTATGGCTTCTTCTTCGCCGACGAATCCCCACCTAGGAAAATATCTGTAAAAGTGGATTCTTAGGCCCGTCTATATGCCTGCTCTGCTTCCAGCAAGAGGAAACAATGGAACACCTCTTAAATAACTGTAGCTTCAGCACATAAATTTGCGACGTGGCTGCTCAAAGTCTCAGGAAAACTGATCACCAGCTCCACAACATATTTGATACCATTATACAATGGAGCCACAAGCCCTTTAAAAACCTGGTTCTCAATCGCATTTGGAAAATCCTACCAGGCCTGGTGGCTTGGCAAATCTAGAAAGAAAGAAATCGTCGCATCTTAAAAAAAACAAACTCCTCTCTCAGCAAGTTTGGTAGCAAATTTGCACTTGTATTAAGGAAACGGTCAGACTTACAACTTGGACCCATGAAGACTTGAATTGGGAAGACGAGGAACGCCCAATCCTCATCAGTTGGGCTCTGCACCTCAATCTTGTCCCCAATCCTATCTCCATTTCAAAACATGGCATTCAAAGTCCCTCTCACTAGGGCAGACCACCCTCAGGTTTCTTCAAAATTAACTTTGATGGTGCCTCCAAGGGAAACCTAGGCCTTGTTGGCTTCGGTCTCGTGATAATGATTAGGGGGATCTACAACACACTCTGGCTGGCAACCTCGGGCATGAAACCGACAATGTGAAGGAATTATGGGGTATGATTCGCAGCATCCATCTTGCCAGGAATCTTAATTTAAGGAAGGTGGTGGTTGAAGGAGATTCGCTAGTTGTTATAAACATGCTTAAAAAACTTCTTCATGGTTCAACCCCAGCGAAAATGGCTCCCTCCTGGAGCCTTCTTCATCCTCTGGAACTCTTGAAAGATATCCTGGACGACAACCACGTTTTGATTCCTTCTCATATCAGAAGATCTGCCAATAAGGTGGCTGACAGACTTGCCAACGCAGGAGTCGAGACCATGAGGCAGGATTTAGTGATTCATTTAAATGATAATCAGGCTCATCCCCTTGCGGCAGCCTGCACTCATCTCGCGCACTTAGATCTCCATCCCGATGGCAGTATGACAGCTAGGAGAGGGACGGACACTGAAAACAGGATCCATGGAGCAACGTGATCTGATTGTCGAACAGGCTCTCTAGTTCATGAATATGGAAGCCACTGCATTCATTAAGAAGCGCAGAAATATCCAATCTCAGACTTCATCATGCTAACATTTGCTACTCAGATCCGTTTTGCAGAATTTGGTCTTTTAACACTCTGTAACAGTCAGATTTGGGTGCAGGACAGGCTTCCCATCGAGCAGCCCTGCACCAGAATTGTAATTTTTTTTTTTTAATATAGTTCCTCTTAGTTAAAAAAAATAAAAAATATTTTTTTTAATATTTTCAATTTATTTTTGCATCAAGTGAAACGAGGTGCTTTACAGCCCAGTATGGGGGAGATGTTCTAACATGTATGTACCATTACATGTAGCGTTACATCTAATAAAACGTAAAAAATAATTTTTTTCATAAAAAATAATTTAAAAAATTCATGTCGGCTAAAATATTATGAAAAGTAATTAAAAAATAGATGTTTGTTTATAAAAGAAAAATTTAAAACTTAAACCGGATCTGTAAATCAAGAGAGATCAAATTTCCTGAGTTTAAATTAGAAAAAAGAAATACACCTCAAGAAATTAGATCCCTCTGGATGCTTGATAGATATGAGTTTAAGATGAATCTTAGTAATTAAATATTCGTACGATTATATGATATTTTAACATTTCTAAAAAATAATATGCGCTATTGTTAACGAAAGATTGTCACACAATTATGTTAGATATATAACGTATACAACAGTTATAAATAAAATTAAAATCAAATTAACAAAATAAATAATAAATCTTATTAAAAATTTAAATCATTTTATCTTATTATATGGCTAAAACAATAACCCACTCGTAAGAAATGAGGCTTCCCATTCACGTCTTAAATTTAATGATTACTGAAAACTATATCATTTTATATAGTTGTATGTTTTAAATGATAATCCACCCGTAAGAAACGAGCCATTCCGTTCATATATTAAATTTAATGTTTATAGAATTTATATTTTATTAATTAAAAGAATTAATTGTACTTGATAAAAAAATTAATAAATAAAAAATATATCCTAAATTGTTAATTATCGCTAGTTTACTCGGTTAAGGTGTAGGTGTTGTTAGTAAGGTGACCCGAGTTCAATTCTCCTTAAGGATGACTTAGTTGGGAGGCGACACCCAAAAACCCAGTCAAATTGCCTCTTGTGTTACTTGTTTTCCTAACTTTCTGGCACCATGTGTTAAGCCCTCTATCACCCTCCATTCATTGTGGAAAGGTCAACATGCATTAATGAAGGGTATTGGCACATGATTGTGATAAGTTTTAATTGCACTTGTATCCTCCTTACTCCTCCCATATTCAATTAATCCTCCAATGCCTGCCTCCTTATTTGATGGATCCTCTACCTTATTCTACAAAAGTTGGCTCATTCTACAAACAATTTCTGGATCTCACTTTCCTACTACATGCCCAACTAAGAAAATCTTGGTGATCATGTTGACTATTATTATTGAAAACACCGATTTCATTTTATTTGGTAGAAAATTAATTAAAAGTAACACATTCGAAACCTCCAAACTTGCACAACATGATCACATAGTCTAGGTCTTGTTCTCCCAACTTCTCTTTGTACATTGAGTTTCTTAATGGTCATAAAGGTGTAGGAATAAACATTAGTAGTTGCTTATAATAGAGTGATAGAAATAAACATTAATTACCTACATTGACTAAAATAGATTTCTAGTTGTCAAGGTTGTGTTTTTCAATGTAGGCTAAAATAGATTTCTAGTTGTCAAGGTTGTGTTTTTCGATGTAGGCTAGTAGCCTCTTGCCTCCAAACTTCAAAACTAGGGTGGGAATTTTGTAATCCCTTGGGAATGTTGAATAGATTATACCCTAAATTATGCACAATCCCATGTAATATCTTTTAGTTTTGATGTAAGAAGATTGATAGGATTATCACTTCCACTTTTAGTAATGTTGGATCACATGAGGTAAATTTGTAATTGTTTCGTTAAATATGATGATGCTACCATAACTTTAGAAAAACTCAATTCAAATTTGAATAGTACTCAAACCATAACAAAGAATTACAATTATTCCAACATGCTTAAAACAATCAAAATGGATTTTATCATTAAGAATTACCTTTCAAATACAAGGATAGGAGTTTACAGACCTATTTGGTGTGATGTTTGATGTAGGAAGTTGTTTGATGATGATGGTGGTGGTCTTTAACATCTATTGACACCAATCTTGGTCTATCGGACCTTAAGAAGATAGAGATTATTTGGTTTTCTTTAAAATAATATTTCTATGCTCAAAGAGCTTGCATAGGAGAATCCCTGACTCGCTATAGTTTTGGGATCTAGAAGGTTAGAAAAGTTAGTGTCCGAACAAAGATGTTGAAACTGAGATCTGATGTGATTGAAAGCTGAGCAATCTAAGAGAAAGTGATTTTCATCTTCCATGCTCATAGAATCGGAAAGATGGGAAATTCTTTCAGCCCAAGGTGTTTTAGGGGTTTTCCAACTCCCAGTTTCACTGTGAAGCTCATGGGAGTTCGTTCTAATCTTAGCAATATTAATTTTCTTCTTTGAGCTTGTTAAGATAGAAAGATAGTTTTGATCCTTGAGATTAAGGTTAATGATCTCTTTAGAATACCGAAAATTTCTTTGCACCTCTAATTCTTCATTGCACCACATTTTTTCTTTGAACATGCATTATGGAATCTGGAGTTGCTATAACAATTTAGAGGCATGTCACAAAAGTGCATTATAAGTTATTCTTCGGATGACATTCATGGGAAACAATACTGAAGGGAGGCATACGAATAAAAATTATGCATTAACATAGTTTCAAGTCATCTATGAACTAGGGTCATTCCATACATACTGTGCCTCATCATGGGGAAAGATGTAGATTCAACCTCAAGGAAATTTGTCTTGGAGTAACCTACATAAATCACTTTATGGAAAAGTTAATGTATCTCATGAAAAGGAGATTAAAGAGGCCAAAATAATAATTCTGAAGATACTTTGAGCTTTAACAAATTTTCGATCAGATTGCAAATTCTTTGTAATTGTTTTTGGCATTTATAAAAGATGTTATAATCCAAAAGTGTGATAATAGTTCACATGCACAAATGTAAGGCACTCGACAAGGCCTATTTCCAACAATAGTATGAATACTTTGATGGTCACTTACCACATAGATTGTGATATTTATTTCGTTTAGAATTAATAATGTATAAGATATTTTATTAGTCCTTTTCGATTTGCCTAGGAACTATAGAAATTGGAACTATAGAAATTGTTTTATGTGATTGTATTAGTCTTGGCACATGTTCCAATAAATTTTATCCAAAGTTTTTCATGTTATATTCCTTTTTGGCCAATCAATAAATTGTGTACCACTTAAATCCTATATGACAGAGTATATTTTGCTAAAAAAAATGGATCTATATAATTCAAAATACAAATAATTCATGACAACACTCGCTCATAAATTTAGTGTCCATACGAACAATATACCAAATCTATATGGAATTTTAGGAATATGCTTTGGATTAGTTGATAATGAAAAATTTAATGTTTTGTTTCCTATTCTTATCATATAGAAATTTTGTTTTTGGTTAATCAAAGATGAAATGAAGAAAACTACAAACATTAGGAATATATTATTTTGAATTAAAACAAATAAATCTTACCCAACGAAACTTAACTTGAGAATATCAGTGCAACATAGATATTAACACTTTTTTGTATACAAAACACACCCATAGCATTCGTACTCTCGTTTTATAGTATAGAAATGTGCTTAACAAGTTTGCAAGCATCTCTTAGCCATACAATTGTTTTTTATCCTTACAAGCTTATCACAATTTTTTTTAATGGGAATTCTTGCATACATTTCTTAAATTTTATTCCTTAAATTCCAATCACTATGGAGGTACAACACAGGGACCGTTTGGCATGCTAGTTTGCTCAATTCACACATGACATCATGGATTCCTATGTCCTTCATTGTTTTATTATTTCTCACTAGCATTCCTATTTAAAATGAGGTCCGATATGTACAATGTTGTGAAGATAAAGGTTCTATCTATCAAGTTTGAATATTTGATACATCAATTATGTGACATCTATATATGCATCCTCAATATTTACAACTTTAAGGTGAATGTTAGACGAGGATTTAGATCGGGTTGTGCTAGTGTGTATTCAACGTAATATCGATTTGTTATTATATCACCACATCATAGGAAAGAAGTCTCAATGTACTATTCATTGTTCATCGCATTGGCATATCACAGCAATGTAAATATCCAATGGTTATAACTATTTGAAGAAAGAAACATCACTAAACGCAAGATTGCTCCAAGAAAGAAGGATGCTTAATGGAAGACTACCAAGTAAGAAGGCATTTTAATGGAAGTTTTACAGAACAGAATTAAGCAAAAATGAGTCTCGGACGAGCTAAATATTTAGCTAGAACTCCGCCAAAAGCATTGGGAATAGGACCTCTTAGAATGTCAAAGGATCATTCCGTAAGTCTTAAATGTTCTGAAGATGTCTCAGATCTTGGAGAGAGATCCCTTAAAAACATTGCACCGGCATGTGGTAAAGGACTGTGAGATCCTTTTCAAAAGAGATATTTGGAAAAAGAAATCAAATACAATGAAGGATTTTGAAACCCAGGATGTTTCATCTTCTACAATTACATCCCCTGCAGTCTCAATTCAGAAAGAACTAATTACAACATAGGATACTAAAGGAATTCTGTCAGAGGGCATTGTTGCATCTCAAACAATTACCGAGGAAGATAAGGCTAAGACAAATGGTAAGGCAAATGACTCCTTCATTTTTGATTCTACACCAAAAAATAACCATGAAATTGGTTCTGCTCTTCCGAGAAAGGGTTCAAAAGGAGAGGGTTATGTTACTTTATTAAAAGTCCATCCCTTCTTTAAATTTTTTTGTTGATTTTTCTGAAATGAATGAATAACTGGGTTCAAAAGATGATGACCATAGATACTTTATTGGGTCTGATAAGGGGGTCCTAGAAGATATTTTCGTTGGTGGGATGGGAAGTTCTAGGTTTAACTCGGGTAGATTCAATCCTAGCAATGGTAAAAAAATCCTTTTTCAAGCTATCTCGGGAACAAGCAATGAGGGAACTTTATGCAGGTAGGAAGAAACAACTAAAAGGGGCCCTTAGATCGATAGACACGTCGAAAAGGTTTCCCTAATGCTCTTATTGACTCTGAATTCTCAGGGGTTAGCTAGCTCCTCCAAAAATCTAGCGTTGAAAAGGTTACTAGAAAATAACGATTTGGATGTAGTTTTTGTTCCAGAAATAATGTGTAATGGGGAAGTAATCATTAGAGACTTAAAGAAATTGTTTAGTGGGTGGGAGTTTGAATCAGTGGATTCTCATGGCCATTCTGGAGGACTTATCATAGGTTCGCGTAGGAACAAGTTAGTTCTGAAGAATGCTTGGCCTTCTAAATCTTGTTTGGGAACTACCCTGTATTATCGTGAATTAGGTTATGAATATCAATTTCTACACATTTATGGACCATACAGTGACAAGGTTACTTACTGGGATTCTTTTTTCTCAAAATATTTTTTTTCTGATCAAAACCTAATTCTAGGAAGTGATATGAATTTCTCTTTGGTACATTTTGAATTTTGGGGGCCATCTGTCATGGAGGATAGTCTCTCACAATTCCTTTTAAGGAAATTGGAGCTTTCAAAATTACTAGATATTGAGCCTACAAAAATGAAACCAACTTGGACAAATAAGAGGATCGGATTGGATCGTATTGCAAAGCACATGGATCGATTTCTTATTTTTGAAAGTCTTATGGAGTCCAGATTTTGAATCGGGAAATGGGTAGGTTCTGGTGGAGATTTTGGTCATCATCCTATTTTTCTAGAGTTTGTAGGGGCAAGTAAAAAACCTCCAAGTCCCTTTAAGTTCAACTCAAACTGGACGTCTGATAATGATTTCATTGAGAATTTAAAAGAAAGATCGAGTCCTTTTATTGAGTCCTCTAAGTCTTCATCTTCCAGTCATTTTGCAATGAATTTAAAAACTTCAAAAAAGGATTCAATTAAATGGTCTTTATCTAAGAAAGAAAAGGATGACAAAGTTCTTAAATAGATTGAATAAGAGTTAGGGTCTTGGTATAACGATGATGGGTTTGGTTATCTCTCTCGGGAAAAGAAAGCTAAGGTTATTACAATGGAATCTAAACGGAGGAAGATTTTGGCAGACAGATAGATAGAATTGAGATTAAAAGGTAGATCAATATGGTTATCTAACAGAGATGAAAACATAAAATTCTATCACCATTATGTTAACCATAGCAAAAACTCAAATTCTATTTGGAAAATTTCTTCATATTTGCGGGAAGAGGTCAAAGGTTTTGAATATATTTCAAAGGAATAAATCATTTTCAAACTCTTTTTAAGGCTGATGAAAATTTAGCCTTTGCAAAGGTTGTAAAGACAAATGAACATTATCCTACTTTGGTATTTGAGGAAGATAATAGTATTTTGATGGAGGAAATGATGCTAAATGAATTACACCAGGTCCTTATGTTTCTCAAAAAAGATAAAAGTTTGGGACCTGGTGGGTTCGTAGGGGAATTTTTCCTAGTTCTTTATGATGTTTTGGCTCAAGACTTATTAAAGGTGATAGAAGATTCTAGAAGTACTGGAAAAATACCTGTTGTTTTCAATTCAACTTTTTTAGCACTAGTTCCAATATCAGACTCTCCTTCTTCATTTGAATATTTTAGACCAATATCTATGTGTAATTGCATTTGTGAAATAATTGCAAAAGTCTGTCTACAAGGATCAAAATTGTTTTGAGTAAGATCATTTCAGAAGAACAATTTGTATTTTTGTCGGGAAGGCAGATACATCAGATTATTGGAATTGCACTGGAAGATATGCATTCCATAATCCTAAGGAATTTGAAGTTAGTTATGATTAAAATAGACCAATAAAAATCTTATGATAGTTTTGGGTGGAACTTTCTAAGGTCCTGTCCTTTCTCACATGGGATTTTGAATTTCTTTCATTTCCTAGATAATGGGAAGCTTGTCATCAGCCTCTTTTTCAATTTTAATAAATGGATTAGCCTCTTATTTCTTTAGGCCTAGTTGGGGACTAAGGAAAGGATGTCCATTGAAACCATTTTTCTTCCTTATTGTAGTTTAAGTATTCGAAAGGGCCCTTCTCTCATCTAAAATGGATGGAAAGTTTAAAGGACTAAGTTTTGGAGGAAATGTGAGTGTATATCGTCTACTTTTTGTAGATGATATACTCATTCACATATGGAACAAGGAAAGATATGTTGAAACTTTGTGAAATTCTCTCAGACTTTCGTTTTGCATCAAGGATGAAAACAAACAATGGGAAATTTGTTGTGTATGGAACAGGTATAGAGGACCAAGATTTGATTTTATTCAAAACACTGTTTCCTTTTAATTATTTCTTTCTTAAAGATGGGTTAAAATATTTGGGATACAGATTAAATCCTTTTTGGTATTTGAGAAAGGACTCAGACTCGTTGATTTGTAAATCTGAAAGGAGGATTTGTAATTGGATTCATAGGTGGCTTTCAAAAGGGGGTAGAGTGATCTTTGTAAAATCAGTATTGGATGAAATACTAGTGCTTTGGATGAATACTTAGATCCATTTAGGGGTTCTTGAGATCATTCATAAGATCTGCTACAGGTTCCTTTAGTCTAGAAATCTAGACAATCAAGGAATGGTTTAGATTAAGTGGAATTCATTAACCTTTCCAAAAAAATGGGAGGATGGGGATTTAAAATTCTTGAATTATTTGAAAAAGCATTTCCAATGAGAAATATATGGATACTGATTTCTGGGACTCGAATCTGGGTAAAGTTTGTAGTGAATAAATATATACATCCTCTTTCTATGGTTGATTGGATACACAGTCCTTCAAATTCTATGCTTAATATTTCTATAAGTTTGAAACTTGCAGTCAAATCCTTTAACTTGGTCGGATCAGGTTTAACTTGGAAGGTATGGAATGGATCAAGCTTAAGGATAAGTGAGTACCATTAGGTGGGAAGTGAAAATGGGCACCTCCTTCCAGATCATATGATTCTACACCTGCGAGAAAGAGGGTTCATGTTCTTGAACAACATAGTGGATCACTCTATTTCGACGATAATGGCTCAAGGATGGTTATCAAATGAGATCATGGGGTTTCAAGGTGATGCTATAATGTTGTGGAAATTTTTTTTATCAAATATGTCAAATAGAAACATAACAATTTAGAATCATGAATATTCCTTGGAATGGATGTTTTCACCTACATAAATTTATACTCCCAAAATAGGTTATACAACCTTGATAACAACAAAAGATAGACTTGTCCCTTATTGGTGGTGGAAAGCGTTATGGAGATTCAACTATCCATCTAAATAAATAAAAAATATGTGGTTCCTACTATTAAACAAAGCCCTAATGTGGGAAATTCTTCAAATAAAAAATAGATCTGGATCATGGAGATGCTATCTTTGTAAGGAAGCAGGAGAGTCAAATTTTCATTTTGATGTAGAATTCCCTTATACTAAAGTTGTATGGAAGGATATTGATTACAGGTTGACTCCAGAAATTATATGGTATGAAGATATGATGGAGGAAAGCCTAAAAATTTGGAGTACTAATCAAGAATATGAGGAAATTCGAGCTCTACCCATAATTATAACTTCGGGTATATGGCTAGTCATAAATAAATGTTGTTTTGAAGACTCAAATATCCATCCATTTTAGTGCATTGAACAGAGCTTGTAAATACTCAATTATTTTGTTGATGTATACATAACTTTGGAATGTATTTCACATATATGTATATTGTATTCCTATAGAGATGTTATTATTCCTCTATACGAAAGTGTTTGTATTCCTATAGAGATGTTATTATTCCTCTATATGGAAGTGTCGTCATTTATATTGTAAGTGTCGTAACTTATACTTGATGGGTTATTAGACCACCTTGTTGGGGTTGGCCCTGTATAAGTCATGTGGGTCAAAGGGTTATTAGACGATCCTATTGGGGGTCAGCCATGTGGGTCAAAGGGTTATTAGACCACCCTAGTGGGGGTTGGCCCAGTTAGCATTATGTTAAGTGGTTAAGTTGAGGCCGACCTAGTTGAGTAAAGGTCAAGTCAAGTTCGTGTATAAATAGAGAGTGTGTCTCTCTCATTTTACACATTCTATTCGCTCACTCACACTTGGGAGAGTGGTGCATTTGTGGAGGAGGAGGCTCTTCTGCTAGGAGAAGACTATCTCTTGTATTCTGGTTGTATCATTGCTCTATCTATCTTTGAGGAAGTTATTGGGGTTTTTCACCTTTATGGTTTTCCCTAAGTAAACTTTTTGTCTCTTGTGTGCTTGCATTATTGTGTCCATGATTGATATGCTGTAGATTTGATGTACATGTTGTTCTCTCAGTGAAGATCCTAGATCAGATTGAAGTAAATTCTGAAAATTTAACATGGTATCAGAGCTAGCCTAATAGAAGGCATGATATGGCATGTATGACACTTGTTGCACTTACGATGTTAGGGCTTGATATAGAAAAAACTAGTCATCGTAGCACTTTCACTATAAATCCATTTTGGCAAAGTTTTAGGATCTGAAACTTTTACAAGTCGAATATTAGATCCCCATGTACCGTGTTTCCAAAGGACAACCTCTAATTCATTGTAATGTGTGATTTATGATCTGTACAATATAGGGTTTCTGCCTCTTCTAGAGCTGAGTCAAAATCAGGTGACCTTGGGAAAAAGGTCATAACTTAGGCTAGGAAGCTCCAAATGAAATTTCATAAAATGAGACAGGTAGTACATAGACTGTACTAGCTCAGGAAAAAAATTTACAGGCCGAAGTTGAACCAGTGACGTGTGGCACACCGTACAAGTTCTCTCTCCTGTATTATCCCATAAATAGGTCACATTGTGACACTTGGCATAACTCTCTCTCAGAGAATCCAATTGAGGTTAGACCTATTGGGATGGAAATATAACAGGTCGGGCTATCTCAAGAAATGTTTTCAGAGGCTGAAGTTGAACCAGTGACATGTGGCACGCCGTACAAGTTCACTCTCCTGTATTATCCCATAAATAGGTCACGTTGTGACACTTGGAATAACCCTCTCTCAGAGAATCCAATTGAGGTCAGACCTGTTGGGATGGAAAGATAACAGGTTGGTCTATCTCAAGAAAAAATTTTGGACCCTGGAGATCGAAAAGTTCAGAGTTACACCAGAAACAATCAGGTACATATTTCTAGCAAATCAGAATTATTTTTTAGCACCTTCATTCATGGCTTCTGGAATTAAGGGCTTCGGAGAAAGTTGGAATTTTTGTAATCGGAGACCACGGCTGAATGATACTCATCAAAATTGAAATTTAGAGACCAAGATCATAATTTTTGGTTGGGAAAAAGGTCGGGCTTGATCAAACCCTAGTTCGGGACTTTCATCAGAAAAGTGGAAAATTAGGGCTTCTGTAAAAATGGTAATTTTTGAAATCTATGACCACGACTGGAAGCTCCTCATAAAAATAGAAGCTTAGAGATTTGGATCAAACCTTTTGATTGGGTATAAGAGTGGGATTCATCAAAACCTAGTTCGAGGTCACATCCAGTGAATCCAAAAGTTTCAAAGGAAAAATTGAGGAGTGAAACTTTGCAGTTTTCAAATTCTGAATATACCAGCCTGATCAGCTCATCAAGGCGCATATTTCTATCCTACCGGAAGTTTGAAATTCAAATTTTGAATTTTCGGGTTTTCTCTGACAAACCCTATTACAGCTCCAGATCCAGTTCCTGCAAATCAAGTGGATTGGGTTAATCCTAGAAGAGGATGGATTGGTCACCTGCATAAGTGAAGAAGTTCATGTCTCAGAGGGAGATGAGGCTAAGGCCTTCCATAAGAAGATTACAAGCAATCTTGATAGGTATGGCTTACAGGTATGTTTCATGGTTAAGTTTATCATATGTTTATCATTACAGTACAATCTTGATTACTTACTAGACTTGTCGTATCACCTTAATAGAAGATGTTCATTGATTAAGGTTTTGACAGTTATGAATGTACTAATGTATTGTGATGTTGTATGAGGTTTATGTTGTTCTCTAACACAAAAGGTACACCAAGAAAGACAAATCATGTTCTACTTCAAGAACATATGATCATGGTGACATGAAGACAAAGATTCATCCATTTTCATGGATCACATAGAAGATCTACTTACGAGGTATGTATATCCTGGTTCTACAATGGTTAACTTATGAGACATGCAGGTTACTAGCACAAGTCACTGAAGAGAACCAATAGACATTATGCGGGTATGTTAGACATAACTAGCTAGCATGCTAATCCAGGTATGTTTTTCCTATACCAAGCTAGAATCCTACCTTGTGTTAGGATCTTATACTATTTCATTGTTGATAATGATTATTCATGAAGTCATAGGTTTGAATAGTCATGGTTGTATGCATATTATGTTTCTTACCATAATTGATGATATGACTAACCAGAAGAATCATGAAGGTATAGGTTTGAGTAATCATAGGTTTTATGCATATTATATCTCTTATCCTGATTGATGATTTAACTAACCAGAAGAGTTCTATGATCAAATAAGAATATGCATGAGTAAAAGAAGACTTCCCTAAAACCTTGAATACTAATGCTTATTATTTCTGTTTGAAATGATCATGACTATACATGCTTAAGATTACTGCGTTTTGATAGTATTAATATTATACCAATAAATGTGTGATTATGTATGACTCCTCAAGGATAACACAATGATGATACTAACAAGCATGCATAGGGATCGAGAATGAATATAAGTTCAAGAATAGGTAATCCAGGAAGCAAAGATCAAGAGGGAGCACACTCCAGTAGTTTCTGCAAGGATGCAGATATTCAGAGGGAGTTGACCACTTCTCACAATCCACATTAGAATGGAGTTGTAGAAAAAGAAGCAAAGACTGAGAGGGAGTCAACCCAACAATCAAGCAAAGATAAGTATTTTTATTAGCATTTCTTGCATATTTGTTTGTTTAAATAAAATTGTTCAATGATGTATATGCTCATGTTCCTAGACTTAGGATATGTATTGTGCATATTAGAATGATTGCATTAATGAACAGTATACTACTAATATGCATGTGATGGGTAAGTGGCCTATGGCACTGTACAACATTCCAGTGCTACTTACCTACAATGAAACCTCTTTGCTAACATGTTGGGAGTAGTGCAAACTCTTAACAATGTTCTGGGAGAGACTGGAAGGCATCTAGAAAGTTGTGGAACATGGACGAATGTTGTACTCAAGCATTGGCTAAGATAATTGCATGATCGTATGACATATTTCTTTATGTGTAAGAATTTGTCTAAAAATTATGAGATGTTTCTAATCATGCAATTTAACTTGTTTTGTAGGAAAGACCGTATACCTTCACCTACAAAAGAAGGACTGCAACATTTGTTAAAGCAACAAAATTATCTATTGAAGATATTGAAGTTCCCAGAATATGGGAAGAATGTCATGATCCATCGACCATGAAGAACAATGTTTGGGATGCGGTCCCAAGAGCTGAAGGGAAGTGTGTTGTGACTTCCAAATGGAACTATCAGATCAAGCATGATGCAGATGGAAGCATAGAGAAATATAAAAGTGATGAAATAGAAGATACACCAGATGGATTTCAAGACAACTTTCTTGAATGGTGTAGTCATATATGTGTGCAGAACTTGGGGATGATGCACTATTTGTTTTTGGCATGAAGGTGTGGCAGAGTGCAGATGGAATCTTCCTTGGACAAGGGAAGTATGCAGTAGAGATCCTGAAGTGGTTCGGGATGATGGACTACAAGGCTATGGCCACACGTATGGAATCAAACCTGAAGCTTCTGTGTGATGCTCCATCTGATCCGGTTGATTATGGGCTCAAGTACGATGCGAATCAAAAGTTTAACCTGGAAGGTTATGTTGATTCAGATTGGGCATGCAGTGCTACAGATAGGAAGAGCACTTCTGGGTGCTGCTTCAGTATGGGATCGGGTGTGATCTCTTGGTTTAGCAGGAAGCAGTCCTGCATAGCACTGAGTACAGCTGAAGCAGAGTATGTTGCAATGGATGAGTAGGTTGCAGATGTATTGACCAAGCCATTGGCCAGAGTGTATTTTGAGTACTTCAGAGAGAGGCTTGGTGCACTTCAGATCAAGGTTCCTTCCAAAGGGAAGTGATGAGTCCAGAAGATGCAGATGCACATGAGATTTTTTGACATGGTTGATATGTTCTCCATTGGTCGTGATGTAATTGCTGAGCCATTTCTCAGATGGTGGTAGATGTGTTCTCCCATGGTGAAAAAGTAAGTGTTAAAGTCTTCCCCGAATGGTGGTAGATGTGTTCTCCCATGTCGGTGGTGTAAGTGTTGGATGATGTGCATCTAGGCTATGCTTCGTGGACGATGAGATGATCTGAAGAGGACAATGCTATGATGATCAGGAGGATCATGGATGATGAGCATCAAGACGATGCTCCAATCACTACTCTGTATATGTATATATGCATCATGTTGGATGCTTGTTATGATCAGTTGCATCATTTATATATATATGCATCATGTTGGATACTGGATATGATCAGTTGAATCATTTATGTATGTATGCATCATGTTGGATGTTGGATATGATCAGTTGGATCATTTGTATGTATTTTGTATGTGCATCATGTTGGATGCTTGGACCATGTATCTATATATGTATCAGGTGGATACTGAGATCATGTATGTTGATATGTATCAGGTGGATACATTGTGTGGATCATGTATCTGTGTATGTATTAGGTGGATACATTGTATGATCAGGTAGATACTTGGTATGCATCAGGTGGATGCAGTGTATGATCAGGATGATCATAGATAATGAGCCTCAGTATGTTGCTCCAGATAACATGCAGTAGGATGTTGCAGTGATGATGATCAAGATGATCATGTGTACATCAGGATGATGTATGATGAGTATCAGGATGATACTTTGTGGCCGTGGATCAGGTTGTGCAGATGAGAATGTTTGGGAGATCCTATAGGTCGGAGTTGTGTACCTGTAATAGCCTGGGATGCTCTTTTGAGACATTGCTCTGGAAGGACATGTAATTTGTGCCCTGGGAGATCTTCAGGTCGGAGTTGTGTATCCGTAACATCCTGAGATGCTCTTGCGAGGTTTTGTCCTATGGCATGTAATTTGCTCCTGGGAGATCTGGACAGGATGAAAAGGGCCTCAGATGCTTCAGCCAGGTTTTGTGGTGGACCACATGTAATTTGCTCCTGGGAGATCTGGACAGGATGAAAAACGCTTCAGATGCTTCAACCAGGTTTTGTGGTGAGATCACATGTAATGTGCTCCTAGGAGATCCGACAGGTAGAGCTGTGTGCTCGTAACATCCTGGGATGCTTCAGCTAGGTTTTGTGATGGGTCACATGTAATGTTCTCTTGGGAGATCTGACAGGTAGAGATGTGTGCTCGTAAAATCCTGGGATGCTGCAGCCAGGATTTGTGACACACATAATAAGTCCTGAGGATTCCATAGTATGGCCAGTGATGATGAAGACCTACAAGGGGTGGGCCTACATCCAGTATCAAAAAGGACTGGCTCTGTAGAACTTCCTATGACAAGTAGATTCAGAGATTGATTGAGATAGCAGCAACAGTGACGATGACGATTATCCAGTGATGATGATCTAGAGAAGAAGACTTGTGCTAGAAGACCTGTGTCCAGAAATACCTTCCTAGTTAAGAGGGAGTGTTGATGTATATGTAACCTCAGAATGTATTTCACATATATGTATATTGTATTCCTATAGAGATGTTATTATTCCTCTATATGGAAGTGTTTGTATTCCTATAGAGATGTTATTATTCCTCTATACGGAAGTGTCGTCATTTATATTATAAGTGTCGTAACTTATACTCGATGGGTTATTAGACCACCTTGTTGGGGTTGGCCCTGTATAAGTCATGTGGGTCAAAGGGTTATTAGACCACCCTATTAGGGGTCAGCCATGTGGGTGAAAGGGTTATTAGACCACCCTAGTGAGGGTCGGCCCAGTCAGCATTATGTTAAGTGGTTAAGTTGAGGCCGACCTAGTTAAGTAAAGGTCAAGTCAAGTTAGTGTATAAATAGAGAGTGTATCTCTCTCATTTTACACATTCTATTCTCTCACTCACACTTGGGAGAGTGGCACACTTGTGGAGGAGGAGGCTCTGTTGCTAAAATAAGACTATCCCTTTTATTCTGGTTGTATCATTGCTCTATCTATCTCTGAGGAAGTTATTGGGATCTTTCACCTTTATGGTTTTCCCCAAGTAAACTCTGTGTCTCTTGCGTGATTGCATTATTGTGTCCATGATTGATATGCAGTAGATTTGCTGTACATGTTGTTCTTTCAGTTAAGATCCTAGATTAGATTGAAGTAAATTTTGAAAAGTTAACATATTTTCCTCAAAATAAGAGAAATATCCAAATAAGCAAGGTGAACATTGAAGAGATAAATAAAAACATGCCATGGAAATATTTTGATGGAGTAGAGTCAGGTGAGCCAAAGGTATGTGGAGCTAGGAGGATTATGTTAATTTCTAAAATTCTAAGCTATAGTTTTAAGTCAAGTCTTGGCATTGGCGCAAATAACTATGAAGAGTCGAGTGCTCTAAGGTTATTTCTAGTGTTGGCAGTGGAAAAAGGCATACAGGACATTCAGATTTTTTGGGGACTCATAGGTTATTGTAAACTAGATGAATGGAAAGAAAAAAATACGTAACTTGTATTTGGAGTCTCTATTATAGGAAACTAAAAGAATAAAAAATTCAATGAAAAATGTATCAATAGAACATATATACAAAGAACAAAATTAAAATGCAGATGAATTGGAAAAAGCAGGAGTTTATATGGAAGCAGGTGAATGGTTCATTTTTGAATTGTCAAATGGTGAAAATCAAAGATAATTTCATGCTCCTTTAAATAACTGATATTTCATTTAGTATTTTCTTTGTGATTGACACAGTTTTTGTCTAAATGCACTAGTTAGGTTTATTCTAAAACAAACAGGTTTTTTGAATTTTTGAGCTTATAACAGATAGCTGGAAAGCCGGGACAAGCAATTTCATTTTTTTCATTTGTTTATTGACAAACGAAGTCAATAGATAACTGAAAAAGCACAAAACACAATTTATTTATGTGGAAACCCAAATGGGAGAAAATCACAGAATGCTCTCTTATATTATAAAGATTACATTAATGGAAGTACCAACTTCTGAAGTTATCCAACATCAACAGGAAGGAGGCAATAACCCGTAGTTTTATAGAACACGACCTGAAAGAAGCACTACCTCCCTAATTTACAAGGTCTAACTAGAAGGCGGAACTGATCCCCTATTCCTTGCCCTGTCATTCTACCTTGATATGACTGTAAAAAATACTTCTTTATTGTACTTTTGATCCACACACTCTTCATATTAACTGCAATTCATTCCATTGTGCGCAAATTATGTATACTAATATCTTCCAATGGTTGAAATATATCACACACTTCACTTCAATACATCAACATTGCACACTCAATTTCATACTTCATAATATTCTGCTAGCTGTACGTTTTTTTGACATACCGTTCTGTTTTTACACATCAAAAAACTGAACTAATACTGAACATCCTATGATGTCCTATTGTTCTAACTTCGCACATATGTATCATATTACTCACATCATTATGGACATCTTTTGTTCTGCTCTACACATATGTATTAGATAATCTATGACCTTATGCGTATCATCTGCAATTCTACCTTTCTGTTCTTACGCACTTGTCTCAGATAAACTTCATCATACTGTGCATCTTCTACTAAGCTACACTTATGTCTTGGATAATCTGTAACCTTCTGTGTATTATCGATGATTATTCCTTTATGTTCTTAAGCACTTTTCTGATATAAAATTCATCATACTCTGTACGTTTTATTGTGCTACACTTCTATAATCACACATCTCTCTCAGATAAACCACTTCATATTTATGTGCATCATATGCTATGCTACATTTCACGCATCTGGATCTTCTGCTAGATTATGTTGTTCTAGTTCCACAAGTCATTGATACCGCAAAATTAAAATCTTTCCAAATCAGAGTACTTCCACTTTCTCATCTTCGAGCTTACTTCAAATCTCCAACTTGGTTTCTATTTATACTTTTCCTACGCACATGTTGTGTCCACAAGTTGGTCATAATGTTCCTTCTTCCTTGCTTCATGGTTAATCTTAATTCTATGCCACTTGTCATGATCTATGCCTATGAGGAATCACACCTTGTGGGTCTTGCATATTAGGTCTTGCGCATTTGAAGTATAATCGGTTGTGGGTTTTGCGCACTAGACTCTTTCACGCTTCAACAACTTGTATACTTCTTTTGATTAGTGGGTCTTGAAAATTTTTGGGGCTTGCATACATTTCCAATCATTACTTGCTCCCAATCCTCTTGCACACTCCTGATACATGTCCAACCATCTCTTTTGAATTACCTTTCAAGTTTCACAACGAGATGGATTATGACTTGTGCACATACCTTATGTACGTATTCAAACTGGATATACTTCTGCAATATGGATGTACTTCTTATACTTCTTCAAATTGGATTTACGTATGAAATCTGGATGTATTTATGCATTCTGGATGTACTTCCTCAAACTAGATTTCATATACTTCTTCAAACTAGCTTTCATATATTTGTTCAAAATGGCTCAAGGATACTAAATCCTCTTGACATCATTGACCCCCCTTTGGCCTTGATGTAAACACCTCATGAAGTTGTGCATCTCGACACCTCATGAAGATGTGCTCTTATTTTGTTTTGTTCGTAGTACTCCCCCCGTGTTCTTTCTAGTTTTATCCTTTGCTCATTTGCACATCTCTTAGTACTTTTATGCTATCTTTCATTTATGCGCAGATCACTATTTATGATGCATGCTTCATGATCTTTCCTCCTTTGTTCTTTTGTGTGACCTATGATCAATACTTATTTGTTACTTTTCATCTCTCTCTTGATCGCATGCTTCATGATATTTCTCTCCCTTTGACATCAATGGAAAAGAGGTGCCTTCAATGCACATTGTCCGATCTTTTCTTTCTTTAGTCTTTCAATAGCCTTCAAACACTTTCTTGCTTCGATCACTCCCCCTATATTCGTGCTTCATTATTTTTCATTTCACTGGACTTGCTGTGCAGAGATCAGTCACCTTGCAATTTGTACATTCAATACTATCTTTATAGTTGTCTCGGATATGCTTCCCTTGTACAATTTCCAAGTTCCTTTTATCTTGATCTGTTGTTCCTATGACATATCATTCTTCCATGCTTCTTTATTCATCTTCCTGTCACAAATTTTCATGGAATATTCCTATCACACTTACTGTGCACACTATAGAGTTCCATCTACTTTCGGTTTGTATTGTCTTCCATGTCGATTTGTTCCAGCATCCAACTTTTCCTTTTGGCACATTCACTACACTATGACCGTCCTTCATGACATTTCCCGACTTTAAATATCTTGCAACAACATCCAAATATTCCTCCTTAATATCGCACACATATTTCCATCCATTAAAAAGCATGGAAACAAGGCGATGTGACTAATAACTCATGCAAAAGTTTTGACATGGCATTTCCATATTTGAGATTTTTATGCAACAACATTTCAATCATATATAAAAATGAATTGGATTTCTTGTTTTCCTCTTTCCCGATCTTATTAACTCATGCAATAAATCTTGATGTATTTCTATTCAGCTTCGAATCGCACCGATATGAATGCAATTAACCTCAATGTCTCTTCAATTTATTTTCACGCACGCAAGGAACCACTTTCCAATTCTATAAATGAGCTAGGTACTTCCTGGTTCATCATTCTAGTTCATTACCTCTTAATCTTGTTCTGAATGTCACACCCTCTGAGTTTCTCATCTTCATCCATCATGTCTTCTTTCTTTTAGAGATTCAACAATTTGTTCGATAGTCTTTGCTAAACAGTTCATTAGTAGCAGGCGGAATTCGTAAGATTGAGAGTGGACATGGGAATTTGGAAAACCCAATTGAAATAATATGTTTTCATGCATTGGTGGGCACAGTCGCAAGTCAATCATATCAATACTGAGGGTTTAACATCTATTTTCAACAACAGAGTCAATTTCCTAGAGAAGCAACAACAACAAATTCTTGACTTTCTAAACTTAATTCGGATGAAAAAGTCCACTGCCAACTCATCATCTTCAACTTTGCAGCTTTGTCCACTACTGCAATCCTCTGAATTTGTCGAGCAAACATTGATGGATCTTGAACTTTGTCAGTCTCAACAACCAACTAGTCATGATGCAAAGTTGGACCTTAAGCTTTAGCTATGAATCAATTTTGTACTTATCACTTTTTGTTCAATATGGCTCCCATCATCGTCTTTGTACTTCAATTGTCGTTATGCCTTAGCATGCTACCTCTTTGTACTTCAACTCTGTTTTATATGATAGTGGTACTCATGTAATATTGTAAAGGAATATTTTGAACATAATACAAAATTCATTTATGTATCTATGCGAACCTTATGTTTTTTCATCAGTGATACCTATTTGTACTATTCTTTCTACTATTACATGTATGAGCTCTTTGTGTGACAATTCAACACATCTTTGCAAATAATTTAATATATGCACATTTCCTTTGCAACAAAACATTAGTGCTACAACAAACTTCAAATGTTCTCTAACTACAATACTTACTAATGCATTCATTGAATTCCTAATGTATATTGTGTTGAATTCAAGGATCTCACTTATCATTTCAGAGATCAGCAAGATGGGAAGCAATCACTTGCTACTTACGATGAGCCTAGATCATTTGTTTTAGTAGCTTTCTTTACCCATTTCTTCATCTGTGCACATCCATTTTGATACTATGCCTAACTATCTTCCCTTTTTTTCCTTGTGTTTTGTTTGATGTTATGTAGAGTATTTCTATCTAGACGATTTATTGTTCTTCAACAATATTGAGCCTTATGTCCAAAACAATCACATGCATAACATCTCACAGTTTGACAATATTTCGCAATATGACCATTGTAATTGCGCCTTGTGCACTTCAATGTATTGATCTTTCTTTTAGTAGTGTAATAGAAAGAATTTTGATCTTTGAAGGAACTATCATACCTGAATGGATTCATTTGATTTGGAGTGTACTTGATATAACAAACCTTCTCAGTTGTTTTGTCAAAGCCAACTCCTGATTTTTATACTATTGATCTCTAATCATTCAAAATCTTATTCATGATTACTTTGTTGTCTTTGGATTTGTTCTTCATATCTTCTTCAGGATAAGACTTGTCATTTCTTGAATGTGAATAGTTTGGAGTATCAATTATGTGACCTTCCCCTTTTATCTCAGTCATTTTTTCTTCCAAGCACTAGATCTCTCTATTATTCTGCTCAATTTTACTTGTCAACATATCATTTTTCTGATTTGACTCCTCCAATGAAATCCTCAATAATGATTCATCTTCTTCAAGATTCTTGATTTTATTTACTGCGCGGTTTAGTTGCTTCTCAAGATTCATTTCTTTTTCACTAACATGTTTTTCAAGAGACTCATGAATAACCTTGGATTGCTTGACTTGTTCTTCATACTTTGGCAGTTGGTCCTACAAGAATTTGTTCTACCTTCTTGAATTCTTGAATTCATCAAAAGGAACTAACTAGTTCACCTTCCCAATCAACCTATGCAACTTCTTCTTCTTCAAATTGACTATTTGGTTTGATTTCTGCGACAGGATTTGGAGGTGTATTAAAACTTCCACTAAAGAGGTACTTATTCAGTGTTCCTGATTGACTCTGTGCAATTGATTTGTTTTTCTTGATAGAGGGACAACACTTTTTATTTTCTTATGTTACTTCATCTTCATAAATGCCATGAAAAGAACTATTTTGGACTATCATCACAATCACTTTCTTCATATAAACTATTTTCTTCCTTAGTGTACAAACTCTTCTTTTGTTTTTGGACTTTCTTCATGTTCTTAGATTTGTACCGTGTGCGTGCCAACCTTTTTCCATTTTAATTAGCCTCTTCTTCATTGTCACTATCTTTATATTCTTTATACAGACACTTTGAAGCGAAATGGCCTACTCTTCCACATTTAAAACATTTGAAGGGTAACTTACCATTACACTTGTCACGCCCTCTTTTCAACTTTCTTACAAATTTTGACTCTTACTCATTTGACTCATCACTGGATATTTTGTCATGCTTGTGTTTTACTTTCCTAGTAGTCTTGAAGGCTGCTTCTTTCCTAGTGGTATTTTCCCTTTCAATTCTCATCTCATACGCAATAAGGATCCCATGAAGCTCATCCTTTGTTAACTCCTCAAGATTGGTTTTATCTTCTAACAAAGACACTTTTGAGTCCAACCCTGGAGGTAGAGTTCTCAGTATCTTCTGCACAAATGATTCTTCAATTAGTGTAACTCCAAGACTTTTGATGGCATTAACTAACTCATCAATTTGAAGAAAGTATGAGGCAACATTTTCTTCATATTTCATTCTCAAAGAATCATACAGTCCAGATTAAGTCTACAGTTTTTCCTTCTTTACTTTCTCGCCTCCTTCATAGACATTTTTTAGCATGTCCCATATATACTTAGCTGAAGCGCAATGCATGAATTTAGTGAATTAATTGTTTGCTAGCCCACATAACAATGCATTCCTTACTCTTTCATTGCATTCATATTGTCTTCTCTCAAATGGATCAACTAGCGCAGTTACAGGAACATTATATCCATTCTCAATAGAATGCAAGACATCAAAATTGAGGGATTGCAAATATACATCCATTCTTATCCTCCAGAAGGAGTAGTTGGAGCCTTCAAATCTAGGCACTCTATTGGTGGATATTCCTTCCTACTTCTCCATATTTGCGCAAGTATCTATATTCCATATGTTAAGTTGTTACTAAAGGAACCCGCTCTGATACCAATTGTTGGAATCTTATTAATACTGAGAAGGGGGATGAATCAAAATTAGTGCAGTTATGAACAATTTTTACTTCTTATCTAATTGAATTGGTACTTATATTACACATTCACCATAAACAAAAAATTCATCCACATATGCAAAAAACATAGAACACAAATTTATTACATGGAAACCCAAATGAGATAAAACCATAGAATGTTGTCTTATATTATAAAGATTACATTCATGGAAGCACCAACTTCTAAAATTCTTCAATAAAAACTGGAAGGAGGCACCAACCCATTGGTTTTACAGTGTATGACCTGAAGGAAGCACTGACTCCCTCATTTACTAGCTCTAACTGGAAAGAGGCACCGACCCCCTGTTCCTTGCCCTATCCTTCCACCCTCATATGAATGTAGAAAATAATTCTTTTTATTCTACTGATATGTGCACTCTTTAGATTAACTACAATTCATTCAATTGTTCCCACCTTCTATATACTGAGATATTGCAATCCATGAACTATATCATGTACTTCACTTCACTACATCAACAATGCACACTAGATTTCATGCTTCATAATATTCTTTTATGTCAACATTGTTTCGACATACCATTCTGTTTTTGTGCATCTACAAACTCAACTAATATTGGACATCCTATGTTGTGTTGTTGTCCTAAATTCGCGCATTTGTATCATATTACTCACATCATTCTACGCATCTTTTGTTGTGTTATGCATCTGTTGTATATAATATATGACCTTCTGCATATCATTTGTGATTCTTCCTTCTTGTTCTTACGCACTTGTGTAAAATAAACTTCATCTTACTGTGCATCTTCTGCTATGCCACACTTCTATCTTGGATAATATGTTACCTCTTGCATATCATTTGTGATTCTTCCTTTATTTTTTCACACATGTGTCTCAGATATACTTTGTCATACTACACATATTTTGATGTGCTACACTTCCATCTTGGTGCATCTCTCTAAGATATACCACTTCATCTTTCTATGCGTTATCTACTATGTTGCATTTTGCACATCTGGATCTTCTTCTAGATTATGATGTTCCAGCTCCACGAGCCATTGATACCCCATAATTAGAAGCTTTCCAAATTAGAGTAGTACCACTTTTGCATCTTCAAGCATACTTCAACTCTCCAACTTGGATTCTTATTTATACTTGTCCTGTGCATACGGTGTGCCCACACGTTGGTCGTAGCATTCATTTTCCTTCCTTCATGGTTAAGCTTAATTCATTCTTCTGCCACTTGTCATGATCTATGCCAATGAGGTATCACACCTTGTGTGTCTTCCGCATACTTGGTCCTTTGCATATTATGTCTTGTGCAATTTGGAACCACTTCGTGTGGGGTCTTGTGCCATTGAAGTACCATCGCTTGTGGGTTTTTCGCACTCGAATTTGAAGTACCAAGATTTTGACTGTCCATCCCAGAAAAAACCCCAAAGGGGAAAACCCAACAAGATAAATTTAATATTAAATGCAGAGAGTCCAAAATCTATAATAGTAATCTATTCGGCATCAACATTAACAATCCAAAAAACTCACTTGCAGACACCCAAAACAATCCCATATTTCTTCCTTGAAAAATGTGCCCAGAAATTGACTATACATCCTGTACAGCCTAGCATGTACAACAACCTGTAAAAGTCTTCCAAACCTCTGATGTACAGAACAATACAGAACTTCCTGCAATAGGAAAACTTCACCTCGAAATTTGTGCCCTAGGATAGCCTCAAAAATTGTGTATGTACTTCTGCTAACTGAATGTACGGATTTGTATAGTACGACCTCCCAGATGAATAGTGTAGTACGACATGCCTGCTGATGAAAAAAAATCATCCCTTTTCTCACAATTTTTTTTGTCTTGGGATTTGTGCCCCAACTCTGTTGGGAAAGACGCCAAATCTACTGAAAAAATCACTTTTCTCCTCTCATCCCTCTCTCAGAAATTTCTCTTGTAAACTATGTCTTGCACACTACCCTAGGCTCTCTCTTATAATTTGAAAATGACTTTTCACCTTCCCAACCCCTAAATCCAATGGTTAAGATCTAACCTTGTCTTGATAAGATCAAGGGATGTGATTCATTCCCTCCAAAATAAATCACTTACATTTTAATAAAGTTATTTCACTTTAAGTCATAAGTGCACGTTATGAAATAAAGTCACTTTATAAAAATAACAAGAATGACACTTTATAAAAGTCACTTAATATAACTTTATAAAATCAACAATACAAAGTAGTTTCCTAGATAGTGTAAATGCAAGGTCATTTCCACATACAAGACGAAACTATATAGATTGCCTCCTCAGCTAAAAAGCTAACAGTCTTCCCATTCTCTATTTTACTCATATTAATTTCCATTTCTCATTATTGTTCCTAATTTCTTATTTGGTTTGTTATTCGTTTTGGTTGGTTTGAGGGTTTTCCCTCTATCTATTCATCTTAGGATTTTTCTTCAAAATATATGTATAGAAAATGAGGGGAAAGTTTATAAAATAAAATGATACTTATTTTTTGCAGCATGGGCGCATGTCCATATGGGTTTTCACCTCCTTTTATTTGTATGTTAACAAGGTTTATGTACACATGGAAAACTATTTTTTGTCCACAACATTCTATTTTCTATTCATGGTGCTTCAATGCTTCTATTTTGTGTGAGCACATCGATGCTTCTCTTTGGTGAAGGTGCACCAATGCATCTTTAGTATAAGCACACTTGTACTTCTCTTTGGTGAAGGTGCACTGTTGCTTATCTTTTGTGAAGGTACATTGGCGCTCATTTTTGTTTAAGTGCACCAGTGGCCCTATTTTAAGGTCTGGGACACTAGTGCTCTTCTTTGGTCCCAGAGCATTGATTCTCCACATTAGGAATATTATCTATAGTGATGAGTGGTTTTCGAGATTTCTCATAAAAAAAAAATAATGTAACAATTGATTGGTTTTGTAATTACAAGAAATCCACTCATTAAGCAGTAAATGGATTGGTTTGACACTCCCCATGATTTTGTATGGGTGGCTTCATCACCATTACTATAAATTGTAATGCTTAACATTTCAATATTAATTATTGTACATTTTGATAATATTATTTTTATTTTTATTGATAATGTCTTATTTCATATGCTTTTAACTGTAATTTATTATTTCAAACAATCAAAATTATAATTTTTCTTTAATATTTGGCAAGTATTTCATTTTTAAATTGTACATAAGAGATTCATTAATAAACGAGGGTAAGAACTAATAATTGAAATATTCAAAATCAAATTTATTATATTACTGCATTTTAATAGTCTAGTATTTATTAAATCATCTCCCTTTATTTGCACATTCACAAGGTTTCTATACACGACATATTGTTTTTTGTCATCAGTGCTCCTCTTTCATATGTCCATAGTCATGCTCATTGTTTGTTAAGGTGCACAAGTTCTTATTTTTGGTATAAGTGCATCGATGCCTTTTACTGTAGGCACACTAGTGCTCCATGACTATAAATTGTAATGCTCAACATTTCAATACTAATTATTATACATTTTCATAATATTATGTTTATGTTTATTAATAATGTGTTATTTCATATGCTTTTAACTATACAAGTATATTTCAAACAATCAAAATTATAATTTTTGTTTAATATTAGGCAAGCATTTCATTTTTAAGTTGTAAATAAGAGATTCATTAATAAACAAGGGTAAGAATTAATACTTGGAATATTCAAAATCAAAGTTATTATAAAACCTCATTTTAATAATCATGAATTTATTAAATCATCTCCATTTTTTTACATGTTCACCAGGTTTCTATACACAACAAATTGTTTTTTGTCATCAATGCTCCTCTTTAGTATGGATGCACCAATACTCCTTGTTGGTTAAGGTACACCGATGCTCATATTTAGTGTAAGTGCATCTATGCTTATTTACTATAGATGCACTGCAATAGTGTGGTTTTGGACAAAAAAACATCAGTGCTCCTCTTTGGTGAAAGCACACTGGTGCATATTTGGTATAAGCACATCGATGCATCTTTGGCATAAGTGCACTGGTGCATCGTTGGTATAAGTGCACGTATGCTCATTGGTATAAGTGCATCGGTGCACCTTTGGCAGAAGCGCACCGATGAATCTTTGGTATAAGCGCACTACTATGCTTGTCTCATTAAAGTGCACCAGTTAAAAAACCTCCACTAAAGCCTCCGGCCTCTGAGATTTTTTAGTTATAATAATTTTCCGGAAAAAACTCCACTACAACATCAGGCACCATTGGTAGAGTTTGTAGTGAAGGTATTTTTGAAAATTTTGACCAATCTTGTAACACTAAAAACCTCCACTATAACCTCCGCTATAGAGACTTTTCTTTGTAGTATCTATATTTTTTGCTCCATATTTCTAGAGAGTTAATTCACACATGTCATGCATAAAACTTCAAAAAATGCATTCTAATATCCTACAAACTTATATTTCCTTCCATGTTCATATGGACACCTAATTAAGATATAAATTGTTTTTCTTCAAATTCATATGGAATTATCTACAATATAAAACACAAGTAAATTACTTATGATGACTTAATCTAAAACTACATAGTTTTAATTCTCTCAACATAACACTTACAAAACTCCCATAAAGATGATGAGTAATATGACCACAAAGTACTATAATGATGTTGTGTTGCAAAACTCTACATATGAAATGGGAGACTCTCTTAATAACCCTAATAAGTAATAACATAAAGAATCATATAAATATAATGCGTGCATAATTGTAATTAATGTAGGATCTACTCGACATTGAGAGGGATAAAAAAAATCATGGGTGCAAGCCTCTTCAAGCTTAATAAATTTCCGGTTAACATAACAATGAATCATGTCCATATATGTAATTAAATATATGCAATTTTTGCACCGATAGGAGCGAGGTTTTTCACATCCCAGTATGGGGGAGATATTGTAACGTAACGTAACATTAACATAATTAAAAAAATTCATGCCGGATTGTAAAATAAAAATTATGAAAAGTAATTAAAAAATATATGTCAGGTCATAAAATAATTTTTTTATGAAAAGTAATTAAAAATCCATGTCCAAAATAAAAAATTAAAACTTAAATCATGATCTATTAAGCAAGAGAGGAATCAAATTTCTTGAGTTTAAGATTAAAAAAGTATACACCTCAAGAAATTTATCCCTCTCGGTGCTTTATAGATCTAGGTTTAAGATGGATCTATGCCGGTATAATTTTAAATCTCAATCTATTTAATTGTAAACTTAAGCATCCCACGTGACGTAGAATAGACAGTGAATGGGTGTATTGTTAAGAAACTCCTTGTGTAAGGTCACCAGTTTGAAACTCTGTGGATATGAGCCTTATAAAATAAAAAATAATAGTAAAATAATAAATTATGCAAAGATAAAAATCCCTCTTCCAATAAACATGAACACTTTATAGATAAGATAACAGATCTTAGAATTGTGGATGAATAAAGTCCCAAAGAAATGATCGGTTGACATGATTTTATAGATTGAAATCCAAATAACTGTTATAAATTATAACGTGTTGCTTTAGAATTTGGCATAATTTTTTTTACAAACTCCCAAAGATATTATACAATTACACAAATTTATACATCCAAGGTCATTATATTTGATACCAATCCCAAAATAATTTTCAACATTGATAATTTTATTTTATATTTCAATGACAGAACCATCGAATTGCACTAAGAAGAATAATTTTAGTTAGACTACATAAAAGAAACGATAGGGAATACGTAGACAATATAGAATCTAGCCGCTAAATTATAAGATGTAACACATATGTTAACCTAGAATAACTCTACATTTCTAGAAGAAATCTAAATTCTCATAAATATTTTGATGATACAAATAATGATGGTTTTTTGAACCATTACCCATTTTATGTTTCAAAACATGTTGATGGTGTTTCCTTCCCATGTATCAAGGGCCTTGAGTGAAATGTATTACTAAAGATGAGAAGGTATGTCATCGAAGAATTAGGAAATAGCGAAGTGAAATCACTTCCAATGGGGAGATTCCTATTTCCGAAGATACTCAACACAATGAAAATATGTGATTAATATCTAATAAAGTAATTAAAGCAAATTGAGACAAAATATATCACAGTTGATATGTTAAATAGTTGAAAATACAGGATATGGAAAACCTTGAAAATCAGTAAATGAAGAGTTTTCAACCAATTGAGCATGTTCCAAAGGAGTAATATCCCTAAGATAATCTCCTATATCTATATTATAAAATTTCAATTCTTATAAAAACACACATTGGAATATAAGATAGATAATACACATAGGGATTGCATCAACAAGACCTATACAATGTACCTTGAATTGTAGGAAAACAAGTATTGCATGAAGGATTCCTATCTAGTGTACTGGGAATGGTATTAAAATTATAATCGTTTTAAATCCATCTACATCCTTTGATTGAATCCATAGTAGTGGACAATTTCACCTCTGTGAACATCCACTCATTACAATTTAAAAAAAATGTGGCGTCATCTAAATACATTAATATAAACACATGCATCTCTTCATTCTATGAAACTCACCTAAGATAATATAGGATGCATTGTTGGAACAAGGACACCCCCAATTGTTGGTGTATGGAAACTAAAATGGTTCATGTTTACATGAATCAACATTCATATCAATTTCCAACACGCTTCTTTGTTTATTATGTGATTTTTCTTTTCAGGGTTAAGTAAAAGCTTATAGATATTCAAAGATGACTCAAACACACCCAACCCAAAGATGATGTCATAATTCATAATGTAAATAGTGTTGAACTTGTTAAACATTTTTTAAACTAGGCCATCCAACTATTCGCTCTTTCTCAAAGTAGCTAGAGGATTGTTTGGAAGTCATTTTAGGTTACCAAACAACTCTCTCTAGACAAATAATGTCCATCGACATCTAGACAAACAATATCATTGGACTTATTAGTTATGTCATCATTTTCATCAATGTTTGGTGCCTCAATCCTTATCTCGGGAAGGGAATTACATGAAGTGTCGCATAATTACCCAATAACAAGTTTGAATCAACACAAGGGAAATATAACTAATTGGAAGTTATAGTGTTCTTGATAATGTTTACATAAATAGACCATGGGAAATCACATGCTATAAAATGTGTTTGATATTAGGTGACAAGGTACCTCTTATTAAAGTTGGTTTGAGTCCTCACCTGGTAAGCATGATATATGTTCTCATGAGGGAGTCCATTAATATCTAGAGTTATTTTAACTTTTTCCACTAATGATTCAACCTACTTGTATTTCCTATAGTTGTTCAAATATCCTTCTTTAAAATATTCCTTCAATAATTAACATGGTTGAACATTTGTTAGTAGCACATACAACAACCTATCCATTCTACATGCACATCTATTCATTTAACCAAATATAAATGCTCTCTCTATAGGTAATAATGTTATCACTCAATAGGATTATTTGTCTCCTCATTTTCATGAGGGAAATATGTACAACCTTTTATCCACATAGCTACAAGTAAAAAATAGAAACACAAGAAAGAGTATGTACGCTTACAAATCTTATCACCAACAATCCAATTCTTGTGTAAATAATCCAACACCTTTTCCTTATTTTCAATTTTGATAATAAAAAATCCGATTGCCTCAACCAACTCAACATTGTAACAATATTTCATGATATGGCCTAATTCATGCAACATTTCATTTGCATTTTCTAGACTAGTCGCCAATCAATTCACATTTTTAAGCCACACCCTGTGTACATGCCCAACACATTTTTAGGCCACGCCCTATGATCCTTCTACTAGATCAAATGCATTAAGTATGACATTCATATAATAAACACAAATTGCAATACGAAATAAAAAGATTGAAATTACCTCAAAGTAGTGATTTCGTCAAATGCATCATCAACCATGAAGTCATTGACTTTCCAATTCAGATGAAGTTGGTAGCACTTCTACATAAGTTACTCCAACCATAATGAAATATCTTGTGGTTTATTTCATGATGCAGGGGCATTATGGGCTAGGCGAAAAATTCAAAGTTGATCGATAGAAGAAGGTCGACCAGGCGAATAGTCGATGACCACCGATGCAAAAGAGATTGACAATCAATGCCAAGTAGTCAAGAAGGAAACTGTCGAAGCATAGTTGACAGGAGAAAAGGTCGAAGGTCGACAAAGTCTAAGAGTCGACATCTAGAGAATAGGAAGTCGACAGAGTCGAAAGTCGACAAGGTCGAGTAGTGACATCGATGAAAGCGACAAAGGCCAAGTATGGAGGATGGGGAGGAACAACAACCGTAGAGAGTAAGTGAATCCAACAAGTTATGTCGGGGACAATGATAAGATCGACCATTGTAGCAAAGTCATCAAGGTGCAGAATTTAGAGGCAATGTACCTACAACCATTGAGGGTTGTTGGGGAAGTTAATGGCAGTTAAGAAGGTAGTTGAGAACAAGCTAGGTGTTTCCATAGGAGGATGTTGTGCAGAGTGGTTACGGTCACTGACAACTGCAGGATCTGTCGGGTCAGAGGCAGAGCGACATACAGATAAGGACGTCTCAGGGAGATCTATAGGGTGGACCTCGGGAATAGAAGCAGAGAAGAGTAGAAGACTGGTGCGGAGAAACAGAGGAAGGGATCCATCATCAATCTTTCTTTTGTTGTTCAGATGATCGGAAGACAGAGAGGACCACACATAGATAGGAGAAACACACTGAAAGAATAGAGATTTACTTATGTATATTGTAACAGGCTAAGGCCGACTTGTTTATTTTCTTTCTATTTAACATTGTAATCAGATTCAAGTAATAGAAGCCAACTTATGTGCATTCCAATTCACATCTAGTCTTTTTGAACCCATTGTGCATTCGCTATGTGTTCTTGTTAAGTAGGAGGATCCGATCAACCTGACCTTGCACAATGTGGTATCAGAGCAGCAGTATCCTGAGAATAGGAGAAATTCTGATATTGGCTTGCATAGTGTCAAGTGGTATTGATCCTGCGAGTGCGTGGATAGATCCAGCTCCGGTTGGGTAGAGTTGTGCGTGTGTGCTGAAATTCCAGTTGTGATTGGACAAGAGGAGATTTCAACTATGGTTGAAAGGATGGCACAAAGAGGTGTAAATTTCCATGGTGTAGGATGAAGAGCGTGAGGTGTAGGAGTTAGAGTTGATCGTGAAATCTTTGACGAATGCATGCGAACAGTGATAAGCTTGACCAATTAGGTCATAGTGATCAAAGAAATCAAGAGACATGGATGCATTCTCGATGCACTTGACCATAGTGACGAAGAAGTCGAGGACATGGAAGTTCGGGAAGTAGCGACAAAAGAACCAAAAGATAGATTCATCTACCTACTGACAAAGATGAGGGGTAAGACAAAGACGGATGTACCTACGTACTCGAGAAGTCTGGATCTAGAAGACTTGATAGACTGGTTCAAAGAGATGGATAAATACTTCGACATAAAGAAGATATAGGATCCTAATAGATTTAAAACTATATGTCTGGGGTTGAAGGGTCATGCTTCATTGTGCTGGGACAATGTATAGGCTGACAGAGTCAGGAAAGGCAAGGAGAAAATCAAGTCTTGGGACAGAATGGTTTTCAGGCTAAAAGGGAAGTTCCTCCCCAATGACTATGTGAATTCTTTGTTTAGGAAGTTGCAAAAATTTTGAAAGAAAGAGATGACCATGAAGGAATACATGAAATATTTCTATAGACTGTCGATTAGATCCGATCAAACCGATGAAGGTGAAGAAGCAGTCACGAGATATGTAAACGGCTTGAAGTATGTCATACAGGATGAGTTGAACTTGTCGAAGTTCAGAATGGTTGGAGAAGCATACTAACTAGCTCTCAAGGCAGAAGACAAGTTGTCAAGGTTATCCGCATCGACTAGAGGAAGGATGACTAGTCGAGGTGAAAACATTGTTTCTGCGAAGGGACAAAGTAGCGGAACCGGTAAAGAAGCCGTCGAAGACAATCGACATGCAAAAGGGACAACGACTAGAGAAAAGGCACAAGGAAACCGAATAGAGGGTTGAGAAGCTTGTGATCGGGGTGCGTTTGGTCAAAATGGTCCAGCAGAGAGGAAAGGAGATGACATACCAGATATAATCTGTTATAAGTTTCAAGGCATGGGACGCAAATCTTATGAGTTCCCAGAGAATCTACACGTGGCAGAGGATTCGAAACCCAGACGTCAGCGATATGACTAGGGCGACAAGAAGACGGATTCAACATCCGACAACAATGAAGATGGTGGAGGAGAAGCTTGAAACATGACGACGAGGAGGAAGTTGGTTCAGGATGACCAGTGGAAGGAGAAGAAGATGACGCAGTGAAAGGCCATCTTTAGGACCAAAGTGTTGATCATTGACAGGTATTGTGAGACCATTACCGATGGTGGAAGTACCGATAATTTAGTCTCGATGGAGATCGTCGACAATTGGGATTGATATGTCAACAACACCCAAATCCATACAAGATATACTGGTTGCAGAAAGGACATCATGTGAAGGTGACCAGACAGTGCATGATCAACTTTAAAGTTGGAAAACTTGAAGACACTGTATTGCGCGACGTAATCCCAATGGACACTTGTCATCTGTTGTTAGGGAGACCATGTCAATATGATCAGAAGATGATCTATGATGGTCGATCCAACACAGTCATAGTGGGGAAAAATGGCACGTAAAGGATGTTGAAGCCAAAGTAGGAGGATCGAGCGAACTACAAGAAGGGCGAGAGAAACTTTTGGGAGAAGCGACTGTTGATGTTCTCAGCAAAGGAATTCCTAGTAGAGGAAGAGAAATAGTAGGGATGTTTCGCCATCATTCCCAAAGGACGTTGTGTCGAAAGGTCAGCAACGAAAAGGATTTCGGTTGAATTCGAAGAAATGCTCGACGAGTTTAAGAGAATAATTGTTGACGAGGAAGCAATGAGATTGCCATCGATGAGAAGCATATCCCATCAGATCGACTTGATTCCAGGGTCGATTTTTCCAAACAAGGAACCACATAGAATGACTCCGATAGAGGGTTAGGATCTCAATAGACAAGTCCAGGAGTTGTTCGACAAGGGATTGATCAAACAAAGTCTGAACCCATTTGCAGTACCAGCTGTACTAGCACCGAAGAAGGGTGGAGAATGGAGGATGTGTACAGACTCCAGATTGATCAACAAGATCACGATCAAGTACAAATTTCCATTGCCAAGGATGGATGACTTGATGGACTGTTTGAGTGGAGCGAGATACTTCACCAAGATCGACCTGAAAAGTGGATATCACCAGATCAGGATTAGAGAAGGTGATGAGTGGAAGACATCCTTCAAGAGAAAGGAAGGATTATATGAGTGGTAAGTCATGCCCTTTGGATTGAATAATTCACCCAGTATGCTCATGAGGTTGATGAACGAAGTACTGAAGCCATTCTTTGGAAATTTCGGCGTAGTGTATCTCGATGATATCTTAATATTCATTCGAACCAATGTTGAACCTTTGGAGCATATTCGACAAGTGTTGCGAAAGCTGCAGGAAGAGAAGCTGATGGTGAACTTGTAGAAATGTTTTGTTATGAAGGAAGAATTGGTGTACTTGGGATTTGTAATCTTGAGTAAAGGGTTAGTGATGGACCTAGAAAAGGTGAAGGCTATATTGGAGTCACCAGAACTGAAAAGCACAATAGGGGTGCGGAGTTTTCATGGGCTTTCTATTTCTATAGTAAGTTCATCAGAGGATTCAGATGGATATGTGCATTTTTGAAAAAGTGCATGAAGAAAGAGGAGTTTAAGTGGACAGAATTTGCCCATAAATCCTTCGATAAGTTTAAGCAAAAGGTGACAGATAGCCCAATGCTATCTCTACGATATTTCAACAAAGTTTTCCAAGTCAATTGCGATGCGAGTGGAATGGCATTAGGCGCAATGCTGAGCCAGAATGGCTGACCAATTGCATTCTTCGGCGAAAAGTTGGATGAAGCGAAGCATAAATATTTGGTCTACGAATAGGAGTTCTATGCTATTGTCCAAGCGTTGAGGAAGTGAAGGCATTATTTTCTATCGAAGGAGTTTGTTTTGTATACAAACCACCAAGAACTAAGGTACTTGCATAATCAATCAAAGTTGGATCAACGACACATGAAATGGGTTGAATTCTTGCAGGGATACACCTTCATGTTGCGACATAAGTCAGGTAAGCCGAACAAGGTTTTCGATGTGCTGAGTCCAAGATTTGCATTGATGAACACGACAATAGTTCAGGTGACATAAATAGAGTCGATCAAGATGGAGTATGAGACTAACGATGATTTTGCGAAAGCATGGAAGGCTAGTTGTGAACCATCGATTGTTGATAAAATTCCATACTTGGATTATTTTATCTAAGACGGATACCTATTCAAGGGAAAAATTATGTATTCCCATGGGATCCGTAAGAGAGAACCTAATTCGAGAATTGCATAGTGGCATATTAGCAAGTCATTTTTGCATCGACAAGGCCAAGGCATTGCTTAAAGAAAACTATTATTGGCCAGGGATGACGACAGATGTCAGTAAGTGGGTACGATAGTGTTGTACTTTCCAGTTGGAAAAGGGACGAAGTCATAATACATGGTTACATGCACTATTACCAGTGCCAAATACCCCATGGGTGCACCTGAGCATGGATTTTGTGTTAGGATTTTCGAAGACACACCAAGGTAATGACTGAATCTTTTTGGTAGTCGATAGATTTTCAAAAATGGTACACTTTATTCCATGTCGAAAGACAAGTGATGCCACAAGCATTGTTATACTATTCTTCAAGGACATATTCAGATTGCATGGGTTACTGAAGAGTATAACATCGAACAGAGATACCAAGTTTATAGGTCATTTCTAGAGAACCCTATGGAAGAAGTTGGACACTAAGTTTCAATTTAGCTCAGCATACCATCCGTAGACTGATAGACAGACTGAGGTAGTAAACAGAAGTTTGAGAAAGCTTCTGAGATGTTTTACGTTATACAGACCCAAGCAGTGGGAGAACGTGTTGGCGCAAGCATAATTCACATATAACAACTCTGTGAATCAGTCGACAGGTATGAGCCCATTCCAGATTGTTCAAGGTTGAATCCCAGATGGTGTGGTGGATTTGGTTTCGATACCAACAAAGATCAGAAAGAGTGCAGATGCAGAAACATTTGCAGATCATATGAAAGAAGTGCATGAATATGTTCGTAAGCACATTGAAAAGAGCAACGCGGCATACATTTTGAGAGCTGGTAGAAAGAAGAGGCTACAGTCATTCAATGAAGGAGACTTAGTCTATGTGCACTTGAGGAAAGAGAGGTTCCTAGCAGGAACATATAAGAAGTTGAAGTTGAAGAAGATTTTCGACAATGCTTATGTGTTGGAGCTACCAAAGGAGTTGAACATTTCTCCTACGTTCAATGTCTCAGATCTATACAAGTATGAAGAAGGTTCAACAAGAATCAACGCGAAAGTGTCTAACATCGACTGGATAGGACAAATTCCATATCGACACAAAGAAGAGATCGTTCAAGTAATGGATGAGCATGAAGTCAGATGCACAAGGAGTTCACAGAATAAATAATACTTAGTTCGATGGAAGGATGATGAGCTGTAGGAAGAAAAATGGATTCCAGAAGAATAATACAGGAGACTGACAGAGCAGTCGAGTTATTTTCACTTGGGGAGACTGATGTAGGGGCATTGGGGCCTAGGAGAAATAGTCGAATTTGATCGACAGAAGAAGGTCGACCATGGGAATAGCCAACAACCACTAGTGTGAAAGAGAGTATTATTCGAGGCCAGGTAGTCGAGCTGGAAGTTGTCGAAGCATAGTTGATAGGAGAAAAGGTCGAAGGTCGATGAAGTCTAAGAGTCGACATCGACAGAGTCGAAAGTCTACAAGGTCAAGCAGCGACACCGATGAAAGCGAAAAAGGCCAAGTGTGTAGGATGGGGCAGAATGACAACCGTAGAGACTAAGTGAAGCCGACAAGTTACGTCGAAGATAGTGATAAGACAGACTGCTGTAGCAAAGTCAGCAAGGCTTAGAATTCTGATGCAACGTACCTAGAGTCCTTGAGGTTTGTTGGGGAACTTAATGGTATTTAAGAAGGTAGTTGAAACTAGGCCAGGTGTTTCCAAAAGAGGAGTTTGTGTAGAGTGGTCATCGGGTGCTAAAAAATGCAGGATCCGTCGAGTCAGAGGCAGAGCAGCGGACAGAGAAGGACGTCTCAGGGAGATCGACAGAGTGGACCTCAGGAACAGCAGAAGAGAAGAGTAGAAGACTGGTGCAGAGGTACAGAGTAAGCGATCCATCATCAATCTTTCTTTTGTTGTTCAGAGGATCGAAAGACAGAAGGGACCACACACAGAGAGGAGAAACACACTGACATAATAGATGTTTACTTTTGTATAGTGTAACAGGCTAAGGAAGACATGTTTATTTTTTTTATTTAACATTGTAATCATATTCAAGTAATAGAAGCCAACTTCTGGGCATTCCAGTTCACGTCTAGTCTTTGTGAATGCATTGTGTGTTTGTTGTGTGTTATTGTTAAGAAAGAGGGTCTAACTGACCCGAACTTGCACCAGTTCATGATGCCACAACCCATGAAACTAGCACTTTTCATTTTTGTTTATCATATGTGACAAGTGTCTATAATTGATACAACTATATTTAGACAAATATTAAGTGAAATTTAAGTCACCGATTATATTGAATGGCTACAACTCTAAAAATGATACTAAATCAATCATTGACATCACACTCACCCAATATTTATTTGTAATAAATATTGAATACATGGATATTAAGATATTATGAGATAGCTTGACCTCTATCTCCAACATCCATTTCATTTGAATTCCAATTAAAAAATCGACCTCTCTAGACTTCAAATTTTGATAAAATAAAATATTATGATTACAGTTGTGATACCAAAGATTGATACTCATCTGATCTTTTTGGTGAAGTTGGTAATTTATCTTGCTCAAATAATTATAAATTTTTAAAACATATTTCCTACACAATAATAAATCCTCATCTCAAGCTACCATATCCATGCCAACATGATTCTTAATGTACATTTTACACATTATGTCAATTGGCACATAAAGAAAAACAATTTTTTACATAAAGAACATATTTTCCTTAAAAGTATTGCTTATGGATGGATATGGCATCACCTAAAACATCACACCATTAATGAAATGGGAATCCTTTCCCATTTTCATCATAATACATGTTATAATTCTATATTTCTATCTCAAGATTTTTAAGCACATTCTTAAGAATAAAATGGAACTTGTAGCCCTTTTTCATCAGAACAAACTCCCTCGTTTCGTTGGTTTAGTTGATTTATTTCCTCCTTTTTCCTCTTGCCCATGTGAACAATGCATAATGACATCAAGTATTTCGAAATGTAACTACATGTGGAAAATGATAAATGAACTATCCTTACTAGCATCTAAACAGTGTAATTTTAAAATACATACAACTCATATCACAAGGCAACACTTTCCCTCTGTAACGAGGGTTTGTACTGTTAATGGGTGAAAGTACAAGGAGCATAAAGATTCATTTCCTCCCCTCTAAAAAAATTTGGGATCTCTATGTCAAAGGATTTTGACAACCAATTCAATCTTGACATTGGTTTGATATATTTAAAACCAAAAAATATGTTTACTACTAGAGGGGATCATGTCTTTGGGATCTTTCTGCTCAAGGCCTTACCATTTTCCATTTTATATGAATTCCTAAAAACAATGTGAACACAATTTAGAAAAATTGTGATGAGAGAACACGTTACATTATAGTGAACAAAACGATTATTTACGAGAATACCATGAATAGTGGTATTGTTCTTGGGAGTACAATATATATGCGTATCACAATATATAGGATTCCTAACAAAGGACGCAATGATCATAACCAAAAGCTTGGTTAGCATTACTACTTATTTGTTAAGCTTGTTTCTAGAGATAAGTAGAATTTCCTAACAATTAGTCCCTGTGGCTAATAGAGTTAATATGACCAAGGTTACTATAAATAGAATGTTCGAGGGATGCAAATACAAAAGTTTAACTTGTCTACTTGCGAACAAGAGTATCTCCCCTTCTATGTGAACAAATGAATTCTCTCTATTAAGTGGTTTCAATATTATCAAAATAATATTGAGCTCACATAACCCCTAATTTTGAACCGGTTGTTGGTAGAGGAATTATAATGTACCCATAACCATATTAGATATATGAAAATAAACTATATAGAACGAGAACCAAGTTAACGATGAACAATAATTGGTACCAAGATTCCGATAAAATATGTAGGGAGTTTCATAAAGTTATCCACAATAGCAAGCTAACATATCGTCTAGTTGTGTTTTGTATGAGAAAAACATGTTGATATCTATGTCAATTGCAAGGATATTCGCAAGTTGACTTTTGTGCACAAGATTTATTTCGTTTAATTCAAAACAATATGTTGCTTCTAATATTTGTACTTTTCTTCCTTTCATCATAGTTTAACACATAATATTTCTATAAGATTGGAATAGAAAACACAACCTTAAAGTTTTCATTCTCAATTCCTTCAACACCTGCTGCTCCTTAAAATCAATATACTTTTGGGATTATTCGTATGTGCGCTAAATTTATCAACTAGTATTGTCATTAATAATTTGTAGTTCTAATTGTATAGATTCCCTTTATTTTTTTCTAGAAAATAGATTGTTGTATTAAATGGTGCAGCCATATAAGACCTGAGTGACACACTTAGAGAAAATAGCTTATATGGCCCTATCTTAGAAGGTATAAGAATCATATTCTATATGGTAAATAATCGTCAAATAATTCTTACTGCTATTCGAAACATGCCTTGCCCCATGCCTTACCATTAAGCGTGCAAATGATTATCACAATTATGGACTATAGGATCTTGTAGAAATTATATAGAGAGAGAGCGCATCAGTAATGATTCTAAACGTTTGTCAAAGATGAAAATGTCTTCTCAATTATCATTTTGACCTTTTTCACCTCCACTCAATGAGATATCTAATAATCATTTTGACCTTTTTCACCTCCACTCAATGAGATATCTAATACATAAGATCAATTTCCTTGAGGTTGGTTTTGCATCGCACTCCATGATAAGGTGCACGCTATATTGCATGCGATCATAGTTCACAAATGAGTTGAAAAAATGCTACCACATACCTGCTATGCTTGTGCCTCAATGCGTTTTAGTTCCCCCTAAATTTCATCCCAAGAAGTTATTCTTGAGAACTCTAATCACGTGTGTCCAACTTGTTCTAGAAACTCCAAATTCAAGAATACATGTTTCAACACCCCCCTACATCAAACTTCTTACCAAATAGGTCTCCCCACTCCTATCCATGTGTCTGAAAATTGATTCTTAATGATAAATTTCATTTCTTAGGGGTGAAGGATTCAAGTGTACTTGTGAATCTCGGTTTAGGTTTGAGTACTATTCATTATTGAATTGGGCTTTTCCAAAGTTGTAGTAGCATAATCATATTTAACAAAAAAAATTAGAAATTTACCTCGTGGATATTGCCACTTGTGACCCATAATCAACCTTATAAAAAGTTGAAATGGTAATCCCATTACCTTCCTACATCTAACTTAAAAAAATAAATGACATTGTGCATCATTTAGAGTATAATCCTATCAACATTACCAAAGGATTACCAAATTCAAGCCCTATTGTGCAGGTTTAGTGAAAATAGGTTGTTGGTCTACATTAAAAACATTGGTATTCACAACTAGAGGTATTTTCCATTCAATGCAAGTAACAAATGTCTATTTCTAGCACACTATTATTTGTCACTACTAATATGTATTCCCAAATATGTATGAACATTAAGCATATTATTGCATAGAGAGAGATTGGGACAATACAACCTAGACTATGTGATTGCATTATGCGAGTTTGGAGGTTTGGATCCTGTGATATTTAATTAATCCCAAACCAAATAAAATGAAACTAGTGTTTTTAATAACATTAGTCAGTGGGAACACTCGGATTTTATTAGTTGTGTGAGCAACAAGAAAGTGGGATCTCACAAAATGTTTGTAGAACTAGCCATCATTTGAATACAAGGGATATGTCGAAGAAGTGAGGCAACCATAAGAGGATTCATCAAACAAGGGAGGAGTAGGGAGGGTGTGACTGCAATTCAAAAATAACACAATCATATTCCACCACCCTACATTAATGCATGTCGGCCTACCTAGAGTGAACGGAGGATGGAAGATAGACCAATAGATGACATGGAAAAGGAAGGAAAACAAGTAATCAACAGGATTTGATGGTGTGTATATATTTAAAAAGGCTAAGTTACACTCCAACCCTATTTACAATTTAAATTAGGTCTAGTATTTTGGAAACTAAATTAATAGAAAATGAAAAGTTGATCATACTAAATATACTTGTAATTACTATAAGAGTTTCATTGTTGCTTTTCCTATTAGTGGTCCAAGGACAATTATATAATATTAAATAATTTTAGTTATAGCTAATAATCAAAATAGAGAGAGGTAAGGTAGTATTTAATAAATTGTTTATTCATCATCGACAACTATAATTGATGGGCCTTTGTACCATGAAAGGAATTGGGTTTTCTTGCAAAAACTAAACTTAGTTGGTGATATTTGAAATAACATTGAGTTTGGAATGCCTAATTTTTGAGATGATACTAAAGGGAATTCAATTGGAGTAGGATTTCATTGTTTGCAACATTCTTCTCCAACAACTATGCTCCCATTAGAGCTTTCATTTGTCAATACAACATAACGGTTTTGAATATTTGGTGTCCCTAATGGATGGAGAGCCCATATAAACAACATAGTTATTCATATCACATTGGACCTCATCTCCATGGAGCTGAGCCCTTTCCAATTTCACTTCTTTCTCAACCTAGATGATTTCTAATTGAATGTACTTTGGGATTTCATATTCGTAAGTTGGTTCTACTTCCTCGCTTCATATTGAACAAACAGTAACAATAAATCCATCTATTTCCATGGTGCACATGATTTCCTCTACCTCTGCCAGTCATGCCTTCCCAGGAGAGGGGAGGGGGGAATCCCTCAAATTTTAACCAGAGGACACTAAGAGAGGGCCAAATACAGGTGGAAATCTAAGTAAAGTAAAAGCTACAGAAGCCTTGAAAGAGAAGGAGCGCCCTAGATAAAAGGAAATTCATAGAACGGAAATGAGGAACAAACAAGAGAAACCTAGGAAACGAGAAGAGAAGCCAGGAAGTTACCCACTTGAGAGATGGGAGGTAGACTCAAATTGTGAAGCATAAACTTGAAAAGACCAAAAAGGAGTCTGGATTGTTAAATTTTACTTGTATTTCTTAATTTGATTCTCCTTCAAAATTAACGCACTTCTATAATTCCAAATCAATGATAATGACAAGGAAGAAAAATCTTGAGACAAAGTCCTAATAACTAGGAACTAGGTAATTTCTTCTCACATAGGTCATCTTTTCTATTCATAATAAGGAAAAACTAAAGTTCTCTCTACCATCAAAGCACAATTCCAATAAATCATTCATATGTCAATGATCCCCTACAGCCACCATGTAAACATAATTGTACCACGGTGCTTCGTACTCATTCTTGGCCTTGGCTCAATATTCCCCATTGGATTCATGATCAAGGCCATTAAAATTTGGAGGTCAATCCATTGTCACTTGGTACCTTATGTGCCTTAAGCTAGTTGCCGTATGTGTCACCGCGTTTGTTCACTACCTTTAGCAACCTATCCACGAATATGAGAAAGTTTATATAAATTGATGCTGCTATTTACAAACTAAACCAGTGTTAAAAAAATATCCTTCGTTTATTAAATAAATTAAACACGATATTTAGTTTACTCTATAATCTATGTTAACATTTTCAAATAATTTATAAATAATTAACAACATTATTATTTTAATGTTATGAAAGGTTAAAATTTGGATAGGCTAATATATTCTTATGACATCATAGTGAAATACCAAAGTAATTATTTCAAAACACCTAGAGTTAAAAACTGGATTTTTAATAAAAAGATTTATGAATAACAATTAATAAAATATGATTTTTATTGTTATGAAAAGATAAAATTTGGATCTTCTTAATATACTCTTATGATACTATAGTGAAATATCAAAGTAATTTTATTGAAACAGCTAGAATTAAAAAACTGGAATTTTAGTAAAAGGATTTATTAATAATAGTTTTGATTTGCACTTAATTCATTGAATCAGTCTTAGGATTTAGACTTTGGTTTTTCTTGAAAACGATAGATATTATTAAAATGAACTACACTTAATTCATTGAATCAGTCTTAAGGATTTGGACATTAGTTTTTCATGAGAACGACAGATATTATAAAAATATATTTATATGATTTTATATAACTTTTTTACTATTTTTATATATCATTTTGTAAGATTTTATTTATTTAATAATTTAAAATGTTTGACTTTAAAATGGATAAAGTTAAATATTATTTTATTAAACTTTTATCAAATTTAACTCCAATTTTGTAAAATTTAAGTTTAATGATTTTAGCTTATTTTGAAAGATATAAACCATCTTAACTTTAAAAAACAATCAGAACAAACCTTTCTTTATCTTAAAAATTATTCTTCTATTTTTAAAATCAAGATGAGCATGCCAGTGGGTAATTAGGGATATCGAAAAGAAAGGTTTGGGTAATTAGGGTTTGGGTAATGACGATCTGAACTACTTCGATGCTCGGTTAAAAAATATAAAATAAAAACTGCTTCGAAGGTTCATTGAACTTGAGCGCGAGCATCTGTCATTATCATAATTAAATATTTGTATTAATATCAAAAGGTCACAGGATACTTTCGATAATAATTACAAAACAGAATTATTAATCTTTTGATTATTCTTTGAAAAGCAGACAGCTTCAAATGATGCCTCTGAAATTCATTATTTTTTTAATTGCAGAGCGCGCCTCTAGTTGAGTGTGCCGGTCCCCGAGAACCCGTCAATCACGCCATCGAAACGAAAATAACTGAATTCACTTTACATTTTCTCTCTTTAAATAAAATTATCTGTAGGTTGCAGTTCATTCACAAAAATAGTCGGTGGTATTTTCCGATATATTTGCGAGTTTGCAGTTCTATTTTGCGGATTTCCCCCGATGCTGTGAGCCCAGAGGTTGGCAGTATAATATATTAGTTATTGTTTTCTGTGCGTGGATTGGTTTTGTGAGATCAGATCATATAATGAGGATGAGCTGCAATGGTTGTCGAGTACTGCGAAAGGGGTGCAGCGAATCCTGCGTGCTCCGGCCCTGCCTCCAGTGGATAAGTACTGCAGACTCTCAGGCGAACGCCACTATCTTCTTAGCCAAGTACTATGGGCGCACGGGGCTGGCGAATCTCATTAGCAACGGCCCGGAGCATTTGAGGCCAGGTAATACCCTCTTGACCCAGAATCATGAATGTCCCTAAAACCCTAATTTCATATACATGCACCTACAAAGTCTCATATTTTATATTTTCAATATTTAAAGAATTCCACGGACAGGAGCTAGATGCTTTCACAGCCTGGGTAGGATATTTCTGCATAATTAATGCTATTGTGTATAGTAAACCTTATCCACTCCACACACACATACGGAATTTCTTTTGGATTAGGAAAAATAGTTGTTCAATACTTTCAACATATTGATATACAGAAACTCAAAAGGACATATACAATATGAAAGTTCTGACAAACAAACTCCAAGAGTATAAAGATCAGCTCTGCTTTAAATAGTGGTAATAGCAGATTCTGATTTACGAACACTTAGACTCTGCGAGGGGTTTAGTAAAACCATTGTAAATCAATCACTTCATCAAGAATTAACTGCGAAATATAATGCTTTTGAATTCTTATAAATGCTTGGTTCAGAACTCGTTTTCCTGTTATTTAAAGAGACTTCGTTCTATTACGCTATAAAACAATAATTTCATGCTGCCGTAATACTAATTCATCATGAAGGGGTTTAGCTTATACTATTTTTTCTGCTCCTGTAACTACTCTATGCTTTTCTCTACATGGAACTTTGGAAGAAAGAATAATAGTAGATTCTTTCATGGATAGCCATATAACCCAGGTATGTGTACATGATTGGAACTGAACTCGCTACATAGTATATTCCTTCATCGTTAGCCATGAAACCCAGGTATGTGTACATGATTGGAAATGAAGTCGCTACTATGAGATACAATCTCCAACTCTTTCTCAGTATATGTATCTAGAAAAGGAACTTGCAAGAGTACTCAATTTAAATTGGTACAATATGGCCTGTAAAGATTTTGATGGACTATCAAGGCCATGTAACAGTTATATGTGTACCACCACCTCCAATAGATATCTTATGATCACCACCAACAGCAATAGTTGTCAAGTGAGGAGAACAGTGTTCCATCACATACCATGTGATCTCATTCGTTGTCTACAATAGGAAATAAACAAGGTGTAACGAAGTATGGAGAAGTAATTGAATAAATAAACAAAAATATTTTACTATCATATAGCATTTTCTAAATCACAATTTACCTTGTCATTTGAATGACATTTTTTACCATCACAAATTACCTTCCCATGTTCATTTATATTGAACGTTTTAAAAACGATGCAATATTGAATTATGTTTATATTAGTAATAAGGGGGTAAGAAGAATATTTTAATATCAATATCGATAGAGGTATAGTGTGGTGAAATGGATATAGGGATTTTTAAAGGAAAGGAAGGAATACCAAGCAAGTTTGAATGTGGCCTTAGGAAGCAAGGTCATGGGTGTTGTTAAGAAAGAGGAAGGATGAAGCATGTGCTGCTGGATTTGTATATGGAATTGGAATTGTGATTCCAATGATTCCAATTCCATATACAAATCCAGCAGCACATGCTTCATCCTTCCTCTTTCTTAACAACACCCATGACCTTGCTTGCTAAGGCCACAGATTCCAATTTCATATACAAATCCACCACATGCTTCATCCTTCCTCTTTTTTAAAAACACTCATGGCCTTGCTTGCTGAGGCCACATTCAAATTGTCTTGGTATTTCTCCCTTTGATTAAAAAAACCTTATATTCATTGCACCACAATGTATACACATACATACACACACGCCATATATCATAAAATAAATAAGTAGGATATGCAATAAAAATATAGATTTTTTTTTATTGGGAAGGGCTACATTGGATGGAGATATCCACACAATGTGTATTGGAGTAGAAGGGGAAAAGGGAATTATTTTATGTATCATGAGAAAATGTGTTATTTCATAAAATAATGATTAAAATAGGGCTACTATAAAATAACGGTTGGCTTTGAGGTCATATCGTTGATATATGCATCCTTCCACTATATACTTTGTCAAATATTGCCTTGCGCTATAACAAAATGGAAACCTCTCCATCCTATTCACATAGGATGGCTTAAACATGGAAATTTGGCTTGATCACTTTATTCAAACAAGATACGTGAAATTTTATGTGGATCTTGGATTGTTTCAAGAGAGCCAATTCAAAGGAAACATATACCATTGATCGAGTATGTGATAAAGGGCATAAAACATGTATGTTATATTCTTATGGCTCTTTTCCTCTGAGATATATTTGCTTATAGGGTTGGAAACAAAGAAACACCTAATCCTCTTTCGCAAAGTGTTCTTGTAAGAGATGATGTTATTCATGTTGATTCATTTGATTTCCCACCAAGACTAAATTGTCTTTGATTGTACATAAAATGTCATCTCTTTAATTTTTTACTTATGCCCATTTCTTAAACCTTCGATGTTCCTAGTAAATACAATTCCATGGGTGGATATATTTTTCCATAAACAAACTCACAGGGAAACATTTTGGTAGCACCATGATAGGTGCTATTATATGACTATTATACAAGAGGTAGCATTTGGAACCACTAATCCCTTTTATTTGATGAAAAAGATACCAAATGTGTTTCCATACACTTGGTAGCTACCTTTCTCTCACCATGGGCTTGGGGTGATAGGCCATGCTCATTTTCAATTAGGTGGCCAGTTATTTAATCAAATACTACCAAATTGTTTTGGCGAAGGTAGGAGTGTGATCCATCATAGTTGTGTAAGGCATGTCATGTTGTTTAAAATATAATCCAAGAAGACTTGTGTAAGTATGGCTACCTTAAATGGTTGTTACAAGGGACAAAAGTGGGTATATTTGGAAAGGCAATAAACAACCACCACACTGATAGTTTTTTTTCCCACTTTAGATAAACCAATGAGAAAACCACTAGAAATGTCAGAATAGATTATTACAAGGATTAGTATGGTCTACATTTCCTTAGGTGTCTTTATCATTTCATCTGTGTTCCTTATACACATGTCACATTCAACAACCAAGGTACATATGCCATTCTTCATGTCATAAAAATAAAATATTGTTGATCCATTTCATATGTTTTTTTGAATGCAAAAGTAACCTATTGTGTTATATGAACTCAATTATATTAGAATCATTAATTTTAAAGTTGAATTTTATAAAAGAAAATAATTATCCCCTTTATACAACAATGTGTCATTATACCAAGTGTAACCTATAGTGTTTTTTGGATCTTCCATCAAGTATTGGATAATTTAAATGACCATGGCATTAGCCAACCATTATTGGCATAACTCTTTTATATAGAGTTGGGAATCTAAGTAAATATTTAGTGATTATGTATAATGATTCTTCCACTTAAACAAAATTACACAATAGCACACAAAATTCACATAGTACAAAAAACTACCCTCCAAACCCTAGATTGAGAAAACCAACAAACCAGTGAGCTTAACGACTCATCTATTACCAATGCCCTTAACCAAACAACTACAAACTCAATTTTCTATATCGCTACAACTCAAGCATGAAATCTTACAATCTCTCTCTCCTTTTCACATATTCTTTATTTTAATAACATCTTATTTATAGATGCAATACTATAATTCATGATAACCAAATTAATTATAACTAACTAATTCATTAATGGTGATCCATAACTCCATAAAACCTTTCAATTGATCGTTTTGTTATAGTCAACTTGACTCAGTCAACTTTGGTTGATCTCGAGCTTGAGCTTATAGTTGTCTTAACTACCCATCAAATTCCTCTTATATTTTGTTATCATCGACTTCCAGTTGACCTACTGAGGTCAGTACCTTGTCAACGACCAGTTAAAGTACCATTAGATTGTGTACCAATCAACTATTTCCTAATCGACACATCAACGAGACAACAACCATCTGTCGAATTTAACTTATATCAATATTATTGTGCTCAACCTAGTCAACTATCAACTATACCATTGACTTCCATGCAATGAAGATAACACACCCAACATTCTTCCACTTGTTGTTTTCTTTGCATAACGAGGAGATTGAAACTTCATTTCATCTTACCATGGAAAACAAGCTCATTAATTCTCTACACCAAGTAAAATTCTTGATACTCATAAAATTTGTTAATGAGTCTGCAATGTTTTTCAAGGTTTCTAGAACTTATTCTAGAAATAGTTTCTAGTTCTCCACCATATCGATCATTAAATGGTATTGTACATCAATTTGCTTCATCTTTGAATGGTATACATGGTTCTTTTCCAAAAAGATTGCACTTTGGAGGTCATAATCCAACCTAGTGGCATGTTATTTAAGCCCAATCTATGAACAAAATCTCTACAACCAAAACTCCTATTTGCTTGCATGGGTGGAGGCCATGTATTTAGCCTTAGTAGTCGAAAATGAAATAAATGATTTCCTCTTACTCATCTGACTAACTGATCGACCAAATAACTTCAAAACGTATCCATCGGTCAACCATCTATGGTCGAAATCTCCATCCCAATCAGAGCCGACAAAGCCATGTACGTTTATTTTCTTGTTGGTTTCAGGTTTCCCTTTGTATCATATTGCAAAATCTATTATGCCACATAAATACATGAATACTCCCTTGACCATAGTCGAATGCTCCTTTCCAAGTGTCGATATGTACTTACTTAATACTCCCACCACATGGGAAATACCAGGTGGAGTATAGACCATAGCATACATCATACTACCTACTACACAAGCATAGTCTAGATGTTACATATACTCTATCTCTTCCTATGTATTAGGAAACTGTTTAGTAGATAAATTAATTCCTATAGGAATAGGGACCTTGACCAGTTTGCACTCCTGCATGTTAAAGCATTTCAAAATTGTCTCAACATATTTACTCTAACTTAACCAAATCCTTCTCCCCACTCACCTACTCGATCTCTCTTTATTCCCATTCCAAGAATGAAATGGGGTGCACTAAGATCCTTGATGCCAAACTTGGAGAACAACTGCAATTTTACCTCCTTAATCAAGTCCATCTTATTTCAAACTGACAAGGTGTCTTCGACATGGAAAACTATATATACGAAGTAATCACCGACTTTCTTTTTGTACAAACAGTGATCATCCTAACTTCTCACAAAACCCAACCATTGGATACACGTATCAAACTTTTGGTACCACATCCTTGGTAATTGATTTAAAACGTAGGGGGTCTTCTTGAGATTGCATACCACCTCCTTCTCTCCTTTCACTATAAATCATTCAAGATTATTCATATAAATATCTTCTTGAATATTAGCATGAAGAAATGTTGTCTTCGCATCCATCTATACTATTTCAAGATCAAATGTTGCAACTAAAGCTATTAGTACCCTAATGGAAGTTAACTTTGTAAAAAGAGAGAAGATCTCAGCAAAGTCAACTCCCTCGACTTGGGAATATCCCTTTGCTACTAGTCAAGCCTTGTACTTCTCCACCTTTCCTAATGCATTCATATTTTTCATAAATACCCACTTACTGCCAATTGGTTTCCTTCCATTTGGTAGTGTGACCATATCCCATGCTTTATTCTTCCTCAAGATTTTATTTCCACATTTATATCCTTTTTCTAGATATCACCCTCTATCAAGTACTCAATCGCTTCCTTTATCAGCATGGGATCCTTTTATGTTGCATTCAATGCATAAACAAATCAAAAAGCTAGTGGGATATACCTTTTAGGTTGTTTCTTTGCTTGACTAGACCTCCTGATGATCACATTCTACTATTCCACCTCTTCATCAAACTCAATCGACTGTTATGAATCATGACTTTGATAATTCCATTTAAATTTTATCTTTTATAGTTCCTTTTCTCTTCCATCCTCATCAATCCTGGAAGTACCTCTGACTTCTCTGAAGATCGCATCTATACTATAGAATTACCTCCTTGTGACGGCATTCCACAACTTATATCCTTTCACTCCATCCCTGTACCTGATGAAGATGCATTTATGCGACTTGTTGTTGAGTTTGCTTCCTTTTTCCTTTCATACATGTGCAAATGCATCACACCCAAAGACTCTGATATGTGCAAGAGAGAACCTCTTACTGGCCCATGCCTCATTTGGAGTCTTATTGAATAGAGGTGTTGATGGTGACATATTCACCAGGTAACATTTTGTGTGATTGCTTCTACCCATAATTCTTGTGCCATACATTCACCACTGATCATGATGCTTGCTTTCTCCATCAATTTTCTATTCATTCTTCCAGCAAATCCATTATTTTGATGCATCTATGGAGTTTTTTTTGTCGAGCTATACCTTGCTATTTGCATAACTCTTCAAACACTTTACTACAAAATTCTCCTTTGTTATCAGTTATTAGAACCTTAATCTTCCTTCCATTCTGGTTTTCTATAAAAATTTTAAAATATTGAAACTTATGAAAAACCTCAAATCTCTTTCTTAAAAAGTATAACCATATCATTCTAGAGAAATATGATATGAAAGAAACATAATACTGGGATCCCCTTAGTGATGGGACTAGTATTGGTCCAAAAAAATCACTATATATTAACTCCAATATTTCCTTGGCCCTTGTGACACCAAATGGGAATCTTAGACAACTCTATTTGTACCATAAATACAATGTTCATAGAAGTCCACTTCTGAAGAACAAACAAGGATACCTATTCACATACCTTTGTGATGCATAGCATGAACACCCTTCTCACCAATGTGTCCCATCTGCTAATGCCACAACATGGTCAAGTTGACTAGACAAGAAGACACATAATTGAATTCAATAAAGAATGTATTCACACATCCCTTGGTATCTATTCTTCCAAATATCTTGTATAGTGTTCCAATCCAAACACCTCTAATTAGTACCATTGATCCTAATATCATTTTCAAGAATCTTTCTCAAATACAAGATACACACTTTCATTTCCCATATTCCTGACAAATTTATTAGTTTCGATCCAAACATGGAATATGCAACATCCCTAGAAGAGTTCATATCCTTCCATCTTTTAGTATCAGTTGAACTTTACATTGTCTGACAATCCTTGTTGGTGAATAATATCCTATAATAACATCACCACCATCATATTTATCATATTTGTAGAAACACTCCCTTTCTAGTGTCATATGATACGATGCGACTAGATTTGATCAACCAAGTGTCGTTGTTCGATCATGTACTTGTCCAAGCCAAATGCACATCTCCTTTTTCTTCTTGGGAAATATCACCTTCAGTCAACTATGATTCCTTAGATCCTTTTTTCTTCAAAAGTCCTTTTGAGTTGTACTATCTTTTATAATTTCCATCTTTACCTCATTTCCATCATTTTCTTGTCGACTTAATTGGATATCCAGAATTAGGCTTAGATCTACCCTTTTCTTTTTTTTTCTACAAAAATTATTTACCTTTTCCTCTTTCGATCAATCAACCTCTCACCATCAATGAATTGTGGTTGAATCCTTCCTTTTTCTTTTTTCTCATCTCTTATGAAAATATAGATGCAATCACATCATCGATATTCAATGTGGTTTTATTGCTTCCAAAAACCACAACTAGGATATCCAATGAGTCTGGAAAAGAACATGACAAACTAATACATTTATCTTCCTCGATGATTTTAATATTCATGGACAACGGCTGAATAAAGACTATGTTGAGCATATTCAAATGCTCTATGATAGACTCTCCCTCATTCATCTTTATAAGTTATAACCTTTTTCAAAGAAACAAACTATTAACCAGAGATTTCAATTGGTACAAGTTCCCCAATTTATGCCACAATTTATTTGGAACATCTTCTTCTGAAACATTTAACAATATAATATCCACCAAGTAAAGTAGTATTGTACTCCTTGCTTTCCTGTCGAGTTCCTTCCATTCCTCCTTCAACATAATATTTGGATTTGATTTGGGATCGATAACAACCTACTGCTCTCAATCTATGAGGAGATTCTCCATTTTAAGCTTCCAAAGCCCAAAATTATTTCCATTAAACTTTTCGATTTTTATCTTTGAACTACCTACCATTTTCAAGTAAGAATTAGTGTTCTAGAACTCCCACTCAAACTAGGCATACTCCATATCCTAGATCCAGAACCAACCCAAATAACCCTTAGCAACAAATGTGTCTGCTTGAAGACAAAGATAGCTCTAATACCAATTTTTAGGAATCTAACTACATATTCAATGATTATGCATAATGATTCTTCCAGTTAAATAGAATTACACAATAGCACACACATTCATATAGTACACAAAAATTACCTTGAAAACCCTTGACCAGGAAAACCATCAAAATAGTGAGCTTAATTGCTCATCTATTAGTCGTGCCCTTAACCAAACAATTATAATAATTATTTTATTTATTGCTATAGCTCAAGCACAAAATCTTACAATCTCTCTCTCATTTTCACATAATCTTGCATTCCATCAGATCTTATATATAGATGCAATACTCTAATTCATGATAACTTAATTATTTATAGTGAACTGCTTAATTAATGGTGATCCATAACTACCTAACAACTTTTAGTTGATCGTTTTATTATAGTCAACTTGACAAATTCAACTTTTGTCGACGACCAGCTTGAGCTTCAAGTCATCTTGAGTGCCCATCGAATTCCTGCTATATTTTTTTATCGTCGACTTCCATTCAATCTATTGAGGTTGATCTCATTGAAAACTAGTCAACTATTTCCTAGTCAAATGGTCAACTAGACTTCAACCATCTATTCACTATAACTTATATTGATTGCGTTCAACCTCATCGACCATCGACTATACTGTCGACTTCCATGCAAAGAAGATAACACACCCAACATTTATTTTGGAACTTGTAAGAAGAAAAAAAAATTCTCATAATCATAATCATATATTAATTTCTTTGTGATTCATTTTTTTTGTTGTGATGACGAAAAAAATTGTTCCAAGAGGTATCTCAAAATATCGTGATCCATCTTATTCTGAAACCAATTCTTAATTACATAATAGTTGCATGTATCAATTGGGTGAAGGATGGTTTTTATATCCTTCTCATATGTATCATTGCCTAAGTTTGTATCTGACAAATTTTTATTGTTGAACACCAATGGGTGCCTACATTAACATCACACAATGCCTTTTCCAAAGGCATGCCATTCCATGATGGATGTTTTAGTGATGTTCAACTCTACTAAGACTCGATTAACATGTTTAGCATTGTTTAAGGTCTAGAAGGCATATTGTATTACATCATTCCATAAAAAAAAATATTTAGAAAGGATGTTAATGTGTCTATGATTCTACCACAACCCTGCACAAATATCTTGTAGTATCCAGTACATGAAAGGAAACCATGCAAATTTTAAGTTTCATGAGGCATGTCTAGTACTTTACTACATCAATTTTATGAGGTACATCTTGCAACCCTTGACTAATTACATCATGACCCAAATGTCCCCCTTCATAAGCACGAAATGTTTAATTTCGAGCATTTGATGAATACATGGTTATCCAAGATTAGATATAACACCTAATTAGCATGTGCCACACATGTCTCCTTGATTTTGTTGCAGATCAAGATGTCATCTATGAAGAAAATCACAATGTTGTGTAAAAAGGGTTTAAATAGATAGCTCACGATGCTAAAAAAAGTTGATGAGGTAGTGAAAAGACCAAGCGGTATTAGAAAAACTCATAATGGCCTACATGTGATTATGGAATGCAATTAGAAATATCCATTTCCTTCATTTAAATTTGATGGTAATAATAGTGAAGATCATGTTTAATGAAGGACTATGTACCATGAAGCACATCCAATACGTCATCAATGACTACAATTTAAAATTTATTCTTGACCATGAACATTTTAAGAGACAAAGAGTTGGGACACAAGTGGTAAGAACCTTATTTTATCAAAACGATGATGACTAGGGAGCCATAGGGGCTTGTACAATGAGGTGTCACTCCTATTTTCAATAATCAAATACTATTTTAAATTTTACTTTGTTTTGCAAAAGGATGTCTATAAGGAGACATGTTTATCTTTTGACATACTGAATTAGTGAGATGCTATGATAATTCCTACCATGTGATATAGGTAGGCATTGGGGTGGTTAAATCCATGGTGATGTTTATCCAAATACAAATACAAGTTAGGACTAAATGCATGTTGAAATTCATCCATAACATGGGTAACATTAAGTTGTGCAATAATACCAAAATAACATTTCATTGCAATGCTTCCCATATGGTTCAAGATGATTATTTTGGGGTAGATTTCTTGGTCGACTATGATAGTATGTCAATGTCCCTAGATATTGAAGCTCATGTATAACTCCTTGAAATCAGTTGTAACTGATGCTAATGTTCATAATCATTTATTTCCCAAAACTACATCATACCCTATTATTTCTATAACAACCATATTTCATTTCAAGAGATAGTCACCCATTTGGATTTTTACATTCTCACACTTATTATCATATTCCCTTGTACCCTAGTTATCTACCATGATTTTAAAATTAAAAAACATGGATATATTAGTGTGTTTATGAAGTGCCCCAATACTTTTAAATTGAAATACTTCAAAAATAATAATAGTACACTTGAATAAATAAGAGAAAGAAACAAAGGATTATAGTACCTACATACTTAGGGTTCGAATGCACCTGCAATTTCTAAAATATGAAGGCATCTCAATGTAGTGATACATCTCAAATAGTAATATGTTTTTGTTAGTAATATAATTGATTGATTGAAAGTGAGGGGAGGACAACTCTTTTAATACCACTCTTATAATAACTCCTCTCCACTACCATAGTGGTAAGTCATCAATGCAAATAATTAAATACTATCATTTGTTAGTTTTTTTCATCCAATTATACCATAATAATTCAATTGCATAATATCAATAGGATCACTAGAAGAAAGACAAAGCACATAAAAAAAGTACACAAGAATTTATCTTGGGAAACCCAATCAGGAGAAAACCCAACAACCTCCATATAGAGATGAATAAATGTGAGAATATTGTACAATGATGAGAGAGATAAAGGAGAAAGTCTCTCTAAGTAAAAACCCAAAAACTAGCTTCTCTTCTCTGTAGATGCGAGCTCATCTCCAAGTAATGCGAACTTGTGTGTGTGAATGAATGTGTCAAATGAGGAACATGACCCCTTTATTTATACACTTGCCAAACTCGGCATTTTCTTAACTGGGTCGACTTGTCTATCTTGACTAGGCTAACTTGACCTCGGAAAAAATAAATAAAGTTTATTTTAATCTTTTCTTTGGGTAAATTATCCCCAATGTTTACATTGATTCTTTCAAGGGTTTACATGATTAATTACATCAATTTCATCTCCCGTAGGAGGTAAAAATCAATACAATAAAATATAATAAGAATATATTATGAAGTTGCACAAAATCCAACACTCCCTCTCAACAAGGAAGGTATTCTTCGGTCATCATAAACATCACAATCATCTGGGTTTCATTTTTACATCTATACTATCTCAATCATCTCTATACATACTGAAGGTTGTTAACATAGTCTCAGTCCTTCGAGAAGTTTCATCATGCATCAACTCTACCAGTCCTTCGACGAGTCCAAGAGTAGTCTCTCCATCCTACCTGGATATCCAATAGATTAGCATTACCATATGATTTACCATATTCTACCTGTCCATCTCATCGATCGATGCGATCCTCCCATACAAGGATGAGAACCTGGATGAGCAGAGGTGCACGACCATCTACTACCTGTTCATCTCATCTGTCGATGGGATACTCCCATACCTGGATGAGGACATGAACGAGTAGAGGTACCTGTGAAAGCATCACTAACCATCTACTAACTGTTCATCTCATCTGCCGGTGGGATTAATCCCATACCTGGATGAGAACTTGAACAAGTAGAGGTACCTGTGTAAGAATCACACGACCATCTACTACTTGTTCGTCTCATATACCGATGAGATTACTCCCATAACTGGATGAGAACCTAAATGAGTAGAGGTACCTGTGCGTAACCCAACCATCTACCACCTTTTCATCTCATCTGGCGATGGGATTACTCCCATACCTGGATGAGAACCTAGACGAGTATCGGCACATGGGTGGAACCTCACCATCTACTACCTGTCTGTCTCATCTGTCGATGGGATTAATCCCATACCTAACTGAGAACCTGGACGAGTAGAGGTACCTAGGTGAAAGAGGGGTAAGCATCTATGTATCATATTTCCCTCTCAACAAGGGACACATTCTCTCATACTCCAAGCCTTCCATGAAAGTATTCAAAATTTATCCTGGGAAGAGGCTTGGAGATAACATCAGCGGTCTTATCATCTGTCGGAACATACTGTAACTTGACGACACCTTTCTGCACCATATCTTGAATGAAGTGATACCAAATCTCTATATGCTTCGACTTGTCATGGAATATAGGATTCACTAACATCTGTACAGAGCTCTGGTTATCATAGTGAATCACGCTTAGCTCTAGAATATGGCCAAACAATCTTGCAAGGAGTTTCCAAATCCATACTGCTTCTTGGGATGCTATACTAGCATACATATGCTCAGCTTCTGCAGTACTGAGTGCTACTGACTTTTGCTTCCTAATGCACTAGGTAATCACTGTAGAACCCAAGCTGAAGCAACATCCGAAAGTACTCTTCCTATATGCAGCAAATCTGGCCCAATATGAGTCTGAAAACCCTTGCAATATCAAGTCACACTCTGAAGCATATCTCAAGCCATATCCCACAGTGCCACCCAAGTATCTAAACTCATGTTTTGCAGCAACCTAGTGAATCTGCCTCGGTTAACACATGAACTGGATAAGAGTATTCACATAAAAACATATATCTGGTATGGTGTTCGTCAGATACATCAACGATCCAACCAACTGGAGATACATAGTGGGATCAATCAAATTTGAATCTGAAGGAGAATCCCTCAGCTTCTTCAAATTTCCATCCATCGGAGTGGCCATGGACTTGCAGTCCAACATTCTGAATCTATTCAGAATATATATGGTGTATTTTCCTTGACCTATGAAAATATCCTTATGCCTATGCCATACTTCTAATCCCAAGCAGTAATGCATCAATCCAAGATCCTTCATTTTGAACTCAAAGGAAAGTTTCTTCTTACACCATACGATAAGTTTCTCATTTCCAATGAGAAATAGGTCATCAACATACAAGACCAAAATTAGTCACTCATCATTTACAACCTTGTAGTAAAGGTTGGGGCCTCCATCGCTCATGGTGAATCCCAAACTAACCAAGAATCCGTTTATCTGTCCATACCAAGCACAGGGTGCTTGCTTGAGTCCATACAGGATCTTTTTCATCTTGCATACGTGAGACTCCTTTCCATGGACAATAAACCCTTCTACTTGTTCAATATATAATTCTTCTTTAATAACACCATTGAGAAAGGATTTCTTGACATCCATCTGATGCAACTTCCATCCCATAGCCAAAGAAATAGGAATGATCAATCTGATGGAAGTATATCGAGCCACAGGAGGAAATGTCTCATCATAATCAATTCCCTCTTTCTGAGAGAACCCTCTGGAAAAAAATCTAGCCTTGTGTTTTTCAACACTGCCATCCACTCCATGCTTGAATTTGTATAACCACTTGGAAACCACTACTGAATTCCCCTTAGGTCTCGGCACAACCCCCACATATCATTCTTCATGATGGATTGGTATTCTTCCACCATGGCATTCTTCCAAACTTGGTGTCTGGATGCTTTTTCATAACTGGTAGGTTCTCAGTCAATGATGTGACTCATCAACGCTACATAAATGGAGAACCTATGATGTCTTTTACTTTCTCAGAAAGTACCATGTAGAGCTTCATTCCCCTTTGCTTCCTGCAAGGTCTGTTGTGCCCACCTATGCCTCTTCCGTCCTACTGCAATATCTCTGGGAACATCAACTGGCTCAACTAGATCAATGGGATCAATGGGTTCATCCTTCTTTGCTGACTCCCTCTGAACTAGAGGGGTTGATGATCTCATCTATTTTTGTTCTAGTATCTCCTCATCATCGATCTCCATGTCTGATCCTTTTCCTTTACTGATAGCCATTTCTTCTTCAAAGAACACATCCTTGCTACTTCAATTTTTATGGATCCTAGGATGTAGATTATGTATGGCTTTGAAGAATCACTATATCGCATGAAATTTCCCTTCTTGCCTCAAGGATCTAACTTCATCCTCTTCTTCTTGGGAACATGTATATAGACTAGACAACAAAAGATCTGAAGGTGGCCCACTTCTGGTTTCACTCATGTGAAAGCTTCTTCTGCTTCAATATTTTATGTGGACATCTGTTTTGTACATATACAGCTATTCTGGATGCTTCTACCCAAAAGAACATTGGTATATTGTGGTCATGTATCATGGCCTTGAATGCCCCCACAATTGTTCTGTTCATTCTTTCCACAAACCTATTTTGTTAGTGGTTGTAGGGAACTATGAGCTCCCTCTTAATTCTTGCTTCCTTGCAGAAATCATGGAATTCTGTAGAGGTGTATTCTCCACTATTATCTGATCTCAGGATCTTGATCCTCTTTCCTGAAAAATTCTCAACTTGTCCTTTGAATTCTTTGAATTTACTAAGTACTTCCTCGGATTCCTTGGTCTTGAGAAATTATATCCAAGTCTTCTGTGACTAGTCATCCATGAATGTTACATAGTAATGATATTCGCCCAATGAAGCAACTGTCATGGGTCTACACAAGTCAGAGTGCACTAGATCCAAAATTCCTTTGCATCTGCTCTCACTATCTGGGAAGTATCTCTTGGCATTCATGCCAAATGCAAATCCTCTACATGTTCCATCATGGTCTACCTGAAGCACTGGTAAACCTGTGACTATATTCTTCAATGCTGGGAGAGCTCTATAATTCAGGTGAGCTAGTCTTCTGTGCCATACCTCACCCATGCTTGTAGAGTCATGTAGTGGGGCTTGAGCTGGTGGAGTGGTCAACTGGTACAACTTTTCCTCTCTCACACCAATTACCTTGGATGTATCCATGCTTGAGTTCTTGTGCCAAGCAATCATGTTCCAATCTAAAAATGCAAATTTATATCCCTTGTCCTGCAAGGATGAGATGGAGACAAGGTTTCTTTTCATACCAGGTACATAAATCACATAACTCAAGTGTAGTGTATCACTAGAATCTAGATGAAGGGAGGTGGCCCCATATCCCTTCACAATGTAGTTAGCATCATCTCCAAGTACACCAAGAAGATGAAAATCTTTCTCAACTAATTATGAAAGATTTTCTTTATATATGTCACGTGTCTAGAATCACCACTATCTATGAGCCAAGTATCACTAATGGTGGGAACAGTACCTCATAAAGCTGATATGAAGAAGAATTCTATACGATATTCATTCCTTTGCTTCTTTTGATGATGTATGTATCTCATAAAGAGATCGAATCCAATATAGATAATTCTATTGGAAATATATTTGTCTCTATTTTCTCATAAGTTACCTCAAATACTAAATTTTCTTTTATTTTAATTTGTACAATATGCTCACTAGAAATGTGATTATGGAGAAAAATATATTCATGGAAGATAATATAGCATATTTTTCAACCTCTTCTAATTCTTCTTTATGTAGATACTGATCATATATGGTCCTAGGAAATTCTTCAAAGAGAAACCAAAGAATTTTTCCTCACAATTAGTTGGAGATATGTGATTGCCATTCTTCAAAAGCCTCTTCTAGATCCAACCATTCATTTAAATTTGTTTCATATATTATTATCTTATAGATATTGAAATGGTAAACTTATCAGAGGAATCCATAATGTTATCAACATTTCCATCATATTCATATGTCAGCATACCCTGCTCTTTTGTTGTGGCATTTGTTTCAAAAGAGTCTCAATAGAGAAATTGCAAATGCAAAGCTAAAATTTGGTATACGAGTATATCCAAAATTCTTCTTTTAAGAACAAAAGAAATACATTGTATTTTCTTACCCTAGTTGAAATATATGATTATTTCCCCTCTTTGGCTAGGGTTTTAGGATTAACCTTAATGATCAAATGGTGAGATTACGAAACTGTATGTGTTCTATAAAATATTATTTATCTGCTACATTTTAAATGCCTCATATTCTACCTTCTAACATAAAAAATGAGACCTCAATTAGATATTTTAGGTGACTGTTATGCCTTCTTGAATGAAATGTACCTGAATGCACTATGGCATTGGAATCTCTAGAGAGGCTAATTGTAACCTCTATATCTCCTCTCATGTTTCTTGAAACTCTATCCAATATTTCTCTTTAGAAATGCCTTTGATTCCGACCTTTGCAACATCAAGGCCATTTTTCTACCACAATGAACCACAAGTATATCTTTTTTGTTTTAGAAAATGTACAATTAAACTAGAATACTTTTCAATTTGTATATTATGCCTATGACAAAAATTGTCACAGAGAGAAATACATCCATGGAATATGAGTAAGGAGATCATTTTAACCTCTTATAACAAGTCTTCATGTAAATATTTATCATATATGGGCCTTGGAGATACTATAAAGAGAAGTCCAAGAGGTTGTCATCACAGAGTTGGAAGGTACCCGAATATGACTCTTCACAAACCTCTTCTAAATCCAACTATTCATTGATTTATTCTCTTTACTCCCATTCTATATAGATTTAAATAATAAATTAATGACAAGAATCTATAACTTTCCTTGATATTTCCATCCTAGCCTTAATTCAACATACCCTGCTTTTTTTTTCAAAATAGGGTTTAATACAGGAACATGGAGAAAACTTACAAATCTAAAATTTGGTATGCAATTGGACCTAAACTTGTTTTTGTAACATTAACAAAAATTAGTGTATTTTCTTACTCCAGACCAAAGGTATGATGATATCTCCTTTTAGGATAGGGTTTGGATGTTGAAAAATACAAGCAGTTACAAAAACTTATAACTTTTTCTCAAGCCCATGGAATCTCATATAGATCCTATCACTTTCAATCCCTTTGATATAATTTCTAGCAAAACAAATGAAATTTCAATTGGATACCTTTGTTAAAAATTATGCCTCCTCACAAGCTATATGAAAAAAATCCACAATGGGAAATCAATATCTTATCAAGAGTGAAAATGCATATAAATACAAATGTAGAAGCTTTTGGGATAATTAAATAGTTAGGAAATCATTTGTCCACCTGCATTACATTTTCCTAAATTTATAATATCGTGATAACAACCTCGAAAGATTATATGGCTAACCTTCCCCCCCTTAATCCAAAGGGGTGTTTGTGAGTCCAAGGATATTTCTGAATTTAAAAAAACATTATCTTCCAAGTTCTTTGGTGAAGATTTCTGCAATTTGCTAACTTGTGGAATAATGTTTGAAATGAATAGTCTTGGCCTCTACATGATGTCAAATCAAATGGTACTTTGTTTTCATGTTCTTTGTTTGATCATGGAGTCTAGGATTCTTGTCCAACTTGATTATAGAAATATTGTCAACCATAAGTGGAGTATAATTCACCTATTTCTCCTTCAAATCTTCAAGTATTTTGCTTAGCCACACAATCTCCTCTGTTTCTTTTGTAGCTACCACATATCATGCCTTTGTTCTGGAATATGTTTGAACTGACTGTTTGTGTGATCTTCATGAGATAGTTGTTGATCCAAGACTCATAAGATAGCCTAGAGTTAACACTCCATTTTCTTCATCCCCACCAAATTTCGAATTAGAATATACAATCAACTTAAAGTCATCCACCTTAGAATATTTGAGTCCATAATTGATCCGGATCTTGGGAGCTGAGAACCGAAATGCTTGAATGTTGAGAGAGGAGGAGATTAAGCATGCAAATCTGTCATAAAATGAAAACCCTAATATTGCATAAGAATAAGCATGAACAAAAACACATGAAGTGAATGGGAGGTGAGGCTCAAAGAGGAGCCCCACCTCTGAAACTAATTACCAATAAGTCACTCATATCTAAATAATCTCACAATGAACAATAGAAAATAAGAGAGAAACCAAATGAGTAACTTCTTATTATGAGAAGGCTTGCTAGGCCTTTATATAACATTATTACAATGTATCTTGAGACCATACCATGGGCCAAAACTATGTGCTACCAAATACCATGGATGAGAGAGGGTGGCCTCTCAATTTAATACTTTTATGGCTTATACATCCGAATTTAGAGCATATGCCCCCTAAAATTCGGATCAATCCCCCCCCCTTAGAAAATGATGGTCCCCATCATTTCATGCTAAAAAGAGATGCTAGTTACCAATGAAGAGAAGGGTTTTGTGTGGTTGACCCATAACCGTGAGTTTTGCGAAGTTGACCCCTAATCGTGGGTTTTTTCAAGGGTGACTCATAACTATGATGACGATGGCAAGCTTGGTTGCAATGAAGAGAAGAGTTTTCTGTTGTTGACTCAGAACCATGGGTTTTGTGTGGTTGACCCATAACCGTGGGTTTTATGTGGTTGACTCATAACCATGGTGGCAATGACCAGCTTGTTTCCACTAAAGAGAAGGTTTTTGTGTGGTTAACCCATAACCATGGGTTTTGTGTTGTTGACCCACAACCATTATTACAATACACAACTGTGGGTTTTGTGTGGTTGACCCATAACCATGGGTTTTGTGTGGTTAACCCATAACCATGATTACATTAAGATTTTAAAAAATTGAAAATTCATGATCTTTTGTGTAGTTGATGTCTTGCTGCAAATTCATTCATAACTTCTGGTGCATGTACTAAAATTGAATTCCATTGAAAACCCATTTGAGATATCGAAGAGATATTTTCATCCATGTGTGGAAATCCATCTATATATGCCTGAGGCGAGAGAAAAACGTTGTTGAATATGAAGGTACGGGCGGTCATCATGGGTCAAATACATGTTGATGATCAAATGATCATATCTCTCAAACCAGGAAGCGAAATGGAAATCCGTGAAATACCCATTCGAGATATTGAATAGATCTCTTCAGCAATATATGGAACTCCATCTGAAGTTTCTTTAGCAGTGAGAAAAAGTCTGTTGAAGATAGTGAAACGCGCGGCCTCCTAGGGTCAAAAATATGCTGAGATTCAATTGATGATATCTCTCAAACCAGGAAGCCAAATGGAATTCCGTGAAATACCCATTTGAGAAATTGAAGATATATGTCCAAACATATATGGAAATCCATCTGATATTTCTTGAGAAGTGAGAAAATATCCGTTAAAGACAGGGAAACGCGCGGCCTCCTAGGGTAAAAAATATGCTGAAATTCAATTGATGATATCTCTCAAACCAGGAAGCCAAACGGAATTCCTTGAAATACCCATTTGAGATATTGAAGAGATCTATCCAGCCATATATGGGACTCCATCTGATATTTCTTGAACAGTGAGAAAATATCCATTGAAGATAGTGATACGCACGGCCTCCTTGGGTCAAAAATATGTTGAGATTCAAATGAGCATATCTTTCAAACCAGGAAGTCAAATCAGATTCCGTGAAATACCCGTTTCAGATCTTGAAAAGAGATTTCCAATGAGCTATGGTATAGCTTCTGAAAAATCCTATAGAGATAGTGGCATCTCTCTAAAATTTTCTGAATGTGAGAGTGCTGATTGTTGCAAGCCACATATGACGCCAAGGGTTTGTAGAGCAACATGGATTGTTGTAGAGGTTGTGGAACCTCGATGGGCAGCATGGACACCTTGAAATATTGTTGAAAATGTTGGACACCAATGGATGTAGCAGATCCAGATCCATGTATAGATGTAGTGAATCAAATAAACCATGTAGTGCATGTGGACCAACTGTGATGTTTAGACTGTAACCCTTGTTCCGATGGAGAGCGAACCTGCTCTGATACCACTGATTCGGATCTTGGGAGTTGAGAACCGGAATGCTTGAATGCCGAGAGAGGAGGAGATTAAGCATGCAAATCTGTCATAAAATTCACATGAAAACCCTAATATTGCATAAGAATAAGCATGAACAAAAACACATGAAGTGAATGGGAGGTGAGGGTCAAAGAGGAGCCCCACCTCTGAAACTAATTACCAATAAGTCACTTAGATCTAAATAATCTCACAATGAACAATAGAAAATAGGAGAGAAACCAAATGAGTAACTTCTTATTATGAGAAGGCTTGCTAGGCCTTTATATAACATTATTACAATGTGTCTTGAGACCATACCATGGGCCAACACTATGTGCTACCAAATACCATGGATGAGAGAGGGTGGCCTCTCAATTTAATACTTTTATGGCTTATACATCCGAATTTAGACCATATGCTCCCTAAAATTCGGATCAATAATCTTGAGTTCCCTACAAGTATTTTAAAGCTCTTTTTATAGTAGAAGAATGTCATTCACATTTTTTTGTCATCAACCTAGAAAGGATCCCAAGAATAAAACAAATATTTGGTCTTGTAGTGGTAAGGTACATAATACTTCCAATAGGCTCTATATATTTGGTTGCATCCTCAAATTCATCCCCTTCTTTCAATATGAGCTTCAAATTATGTTCCATTGGAGTAGAGAGAGTGTTACATTCAACCATGTTGAATTTGTTTAACAATTCTTCAATGTTCTTCTTTTTGGAGATGAATACGTACTTTGGATCCTAGGTCACTTCAACACCCATGTAGTAGTGAAGATGTCCCAAATATGTCATCGTAAAGAATTTTTTTTAATTTTTTATTATGGATGCGATATATTCTTAAATTTTCCTCTTCATCAACATATCATCTACATATTCCACAACATATGCAACAATTTTCCAACTTTCTTGACAAAAGAGTCGCATCATTTAGATTAAAGTGCTTAAAAATTAATTTTAGAAGATGTTTTCATACTAAGCTTGTGGTGCTTGTTTCAGGACATATAAATATTTGATGAGCTTACAAAACTTATGTTCTTGTCCCTTCACACAAAAACCTTCTTGCTAAGACATGCAAGTGTCCATTCAAGAAAGCAATCTTCACATCCATTTGATGAACTTTCTATCAATTTTTTGCTACCGAGGCCAACAAAGTACAAGTTTTAACCCATTTTTTGTAGGGAAAAAGTCTCTTCACAATCAATTCCTTCTTTATATGCATATCCTTTCTCCATGAGCCTCTCCTTATGCTTGTCAAGTGAGTCATCTGATTTGTATTTGTTTTCATCAACCCACTCACAGCCAATTGGTTTGGTTCATAATAGATGGTCCAACAACTTCAATGTACCATTCATGATGAGGGAATCAATTCCTTCTTCATAGATTCATTCCAATTATAATGAGGAATAGCTTCTTCAAAGGAATTTGGTTCATAGGTACCAAAAAAATTCTATTCATAATCATTTGAAGCTTCCTTATCATTTGCATTATTTGTATTTGAATTATCTATACTACCTCCATCTACTTCTCTCACTGAATGTGTGTTTCTTGTCTTTCCAAATTCATTTGGTTGAACACTTTCAAGTGTCTTCATGGTGCATTTCATAATCTTGTGTGATGGTCTAGGTTGCTCAACTAGTTGAGATGGTGTAGTCTCTCCAAGACCTAGCTGTCCAATCCCCTCAATCAAATCATTTGGTCAAACCTCCTCTTCTGATGAGGATGAACATGGAATTTCAAAAGAAGATTCCAAAGGTCGATCCAAGATGGGGATCGTCCCTTCAATATTTGTAATCCCATTATCAAATTCATGATATGTCTTTATATGGGTAACTTTATCAAGATGATCAAGTTGTCTCTCAACGGTCTTTTCATTTTAAGAGAATTCAAGATAAATTACATCTCTAGAAATAATAAACATTTTATTACCTCATCATAAAAATGGTAAGCCTTGAAGGAATTTGAGTACCCCAATAAGATACACTTCTAAATCCTTGCACCTAATTTGTTTTGTCTTTCCTTCATAATTAAGGCATAATAGGTGGAACCAAAAACCATGGGATGTTTTACCGAAGGAATACATCAATGCTACATTTCATAAGTGGTCTTATGTTCATTGGCATGTGATGGAATTATGTTTTGCAAAAATATTGCACGAAGAACTGCATCACCCCAAAACATCAATTTCACATTTTTGGAAAATATCATAGAACGAACAATATTTAAGAGTGTCATGTTCATTCTTTTGGCGACACCATTCCGTTGAGGATTGTATAGAAGTATGGTTTGATGGTTAATTCCATGTTGGCAAAGATAGTTTTCAAAATATTTAGATGTACAGTCGCCTCCATCATCAGTACGTAAAGTGCCTATATGTGATTGTGCTTCATTTTGGATCCATACATGAAAAATTTTAAATTCTTCAAAATCTTGTGATTTATATTTCAGCAAGTATACCCAGCAGATCCTGATGTAATCATCATTGGAAGACATGATATATTCATTTTCATTTCCTAGGGCCACACAAATCAAAATATATCAATCTAAGTTTTTTAAATGCTATGGAAGTGGAATCATGGAAAGGTTTTTTTTCTCTGTTTTCCAAGGATACATGCATCAAATTGCTTCAATTTCCTTGGAATAGTGGGCCAATTGGGAACAACATTATTTTTCAACAAATGCTGGCTACCAAAGTTAATGTGAAAAAATATACAATGCCATAAAAGTATAGATCATAATGTACCTTCATCATGATGACATAAGAAGGAAAACATATGTGTACGAGCAAATGTTCCTTTCAATTTCAACAATCATTCATCCTCCATTCCTATCATAACAACCATATTGTCGTAAGCCCTCCTTATTTCAACTTTTCCATTGAAGATATGAATAGAGTGGACTTGTTGTCTAATGTGCACAACAAACAACAAGTTCCTCTGTAACTGAGGAATATAGAGAACATCATGTAGAATAAAATCTAGGAATCTAGGCAACTTGAGCGTGATGATGATAATTCTAGACGGCTTGAGGCTTGTCTCATCTGCAAAATATACCATACCATCCACATTGTCATTGAAATATTCAACAAAGTATCTTTAAAAGTTCATTTGGCATGTTTCACATGTGTCAACTAGCCAAGTATCTCTCCAAGAAGGAAAGGAATTGTTAAATAAATCTTGATTTGCCCCAATATTATGCAATGAGGAAAAAAATAATGACTGGATTCAAGTGCTTTACCCTTTGCCAATTTTGATTCTTTACCCTTGTCTTTTTTCTGATAATGTTTTTCTTTGATCTACTCCCACGGATCCCAACAATGTCGTTCATCATGTTCGCTATTGCGACAATCAACACAATGACTACTAGATCTCTCACCTTGATTATGTCTAACCCCCTGCCTTTGAAATTACTCTTTCCGCATATCCTTATATTATGGCCTTCTCCTTTAGAAGAAACTTGTGATTGTTTCTTTGCAGCAAGGTACACAGTCTCTCGAATGGGCTGAGTTGTTTTATTAATGAAATATTTCACATGTTCTGCAACATTTTCCACGAAAGCTTCAAATACAATGGACTTCATATGTGATCCAAAATGCATAAATATATAATTTGTCATCTATTTTTGTGTTTTCTCGGTGGAAAAATTGGAGGAATTGGCTTGTAGGGCCCATTTTAGTGGCAAGTCTCACTTTGTAGATTTGGGGCCCAGAACCTTCCAATGCCTTTTTAAGGGCTTAAATGATGTTTTTGGAGTCAAAATTTCATCGCTTATGCTATTACTCTTAATTATATTCTACACTCTGAGACATTTTCAATAGTCCAAGATTCACCTCTTTTGCAGTCCATATGAGGAAGTTACCCCTCCCTCAAGATGACCTATTCAATTGACCAACATGGTATAGAGTGGATTCCATATAGCTCTCATTTCTCACACATATGGAGATACTCATGTGTGGAATTTCAATAAAATTCTAGAAGGTCCAATAACCTAACCTTATTTGGGAATTGGGGCATGTAAAAAACCTATAGCTAACCCTAGATTTCTCTCGATCTATGTTAAATATCGTGTCGATAGGAGACGTAGTTCCATTGTTATGATTATATTGTATTGTTCCATAGTTGAGCAATGCCATGGGAGTGGATATCAACATAGAAGAAAGGAATTAGGAGGTCCTGTAGGAGTCTTTCTTGATGCAAAGGCATAGGTAACTCCATAGAGAGTATCTTTTCCTTTGTATTTTCATTCTATATAAAAGAGAAAGGCATAGTCTTGAATTTTTTACTAGGGTTCTCCCCATATAGGTTTACCCAATGTAAATCTTGTGTTTTGTGTGTATTGTGTATTTCTTTTGTCTAGTTATCTTTCTTATAGTTCTAGTTACCAGTTATTTAACATTCAATGGAAATAAGCTAATAAAAAGAGCCAAGTTGTAAGGTCCAATGTGGTGAACTCTTCCAATGGAATATCCACAACAATTTATGGATCTTGTGTTGATTATATGGATTGTGTATTTATTTGCTCCAGTTATTTTTCTTGCAATTCTACTTATTTACCATTGAGTGGAAATAATCTAGTAAAAAGAATTAAGTTGTAAGATCTATTGTGACGAACTAGAAATTTAATGAAGGTTGTGAGAGGAATGTCAATCTCCACTCCAGGATGGCTTTGATCTCAAAAGCTAAATCCATGGGATCATTATCCTTCATCTCTATGTTGAAGAGCTTCACAAGCAATTGTATGAGTTCTAATTCTGAGTGGGAGTCATACAAATCCTTCAATTTCTTCAAATCACCATAAATGTCTTTAATAGACATTATATGACTACTCACCTCTTCACTTGCTGTAGCAGCTATCAATGGATATGCTTTCTTATGTTTGTTCTTTGATATTGTGAGCTCTTTGTTTGTTGTAGTTTTGGTTGGTGCAACATCATTCTCTCGAGTTACAAATTTCATCCAAAGATCATTCAAATCAGAGTGTGTTAGATCATCCTCTACCACTCTGAATAGTTTTCTTTACCACTCAACACCACACGGACAATAAATACAATGAATTTCAAAATATATGATCAACGTCACAAAGATGACCTTCTCTCAATACAACTTCCTTCTCTCCAATACAATAATAAATTCTACAAAGAATGTAATCTCCAATTATGCTTCCAATATTATGGATATAAACAAATATGGCAAACAAAACCTTTCATAAGTGCAATCTGCATTGCCTCAATTAGTATTCTTTCCACCAATATTTACTTCACGAGGAATTTTGCGAGTTCTCAATTTTCACAATAGCACAAAACTAACAATCTTACAAAATTGTTATGGTTGTGTGTCTGCTGCTATCCATAGCTAACAATGCCAGTGACGTAAACTACTCCCCATTCTCGGCTTCCAATTGCTTCCTCATCTAGTAGAGACATAATAAAACATTTCCTCACAGACCCTCATCTAGTAACAAAAACGTTTAAAGTTGTGTTAAATGCTGTAAGTTAACCCTTTTTTTTCTAATATGCCCTATCGAGTGCAAGACCCTCAGACCTATGACTAACTTCTCCAGGCATAAATTACTAAATGGCTCTGAAATATTACCACGAGCGGCTCGATCTGTGGCCTGCCCAAAATAAAGCATAAAACCCGGGGAAAATGAAACACTGGACGCAAAACCTCACAGCCTCTAACAGTAAAGATTTGCACGAACTCGGTTTTTGATAACAGGCTGGGAAAATATTCATCAGGCGAGTTGGCGCTGTTGATATTTGCTGGAGCAGCAGAAACCCCAACCTTTGGCTGCCACCCGGAAGAACGTGAGAGGCTAATATTAGTCACCAACAGCGTTTCCAGAGATCAATGATAGAACCCTTGTCCAGAATGAATCTGTGTCCAAGACTCCAAAATAATCCCTCGCCTCTTCTGGAAACATATGTCCAAGTTTCTCATTAGGATGCTGAGTAGGAACTTCATCATTAAAGGGGTATAATTTGTTTTTAATTATATTTTTGTTTTTTTCGGTACATAAGAATTTAATTAGGTATCAATCAAAACAAAAAGTTTGGAAAAGATCTTGAAATCCAAAGTATATTATACAAACAAACATATCTACCATTTTTATTGCCATCGTATCAAAGGAATGTCCATTGAATAATTATTCACAATTTAAGTCAACATATAAGGAGAGTGGCCATAGCATTGTTGTTTTAGCAAGTTGTAGAATCTTACAAGTTGCCAATTGAAGGGTAATTATTTTCTAAAATGGATGTGAGAGTAGAAGAAAATAAGAGAACATTAAGAATAATTTATATAAAAGAGATAAATAAACATAGATATCAGAAAAATGAGCATGATGGTGGTATGAGATCAACATGGATATAGTTAATATCAGTTTGATAAGAATAAATAGTTAACTAGATATAAACAACAATTATCCCTGGTGATAAAGATCAATACTAACCATAGCAATTATTGTCTCATTCACTTACATACTATTTTTTAAGCCGTACCAAAATATATAGATTCCAAAATCAATTGTATAACCTTATGGATGTTAGTATGAGGAAAACACTTTTAATCACTCAAACTTAGAATAAAGGTATTTTGCATACACATTTTAAAAAAATGCATTTTTATTTTTGTGTGAAATTTTTCTTCTAATCCAAAATAAAAAAAAAGCACATGTAAGAGATAGGCAGTTATTGAAATTAAAGCACACAATTATATACACATAATATAAGCATTTGTATTGGTGAATAATTTTTCTGTATACAATTTTATTTTTAAAATTTTACATGATATAGATAAATTTAGAAAAATGATTTTTAAAACTATTTATCCCAATAAATTAAAAACATTAAAAAAAATACTAAACATTTTAAATATAAAAATATGTTTATATATTTTATTAATTAATACATAGAGAATGCGTCTTTATATAGATTGAAACAAAATTGTCCTCATGAACCAAAAGATGCCATCAGGATTGTGAATGTTTTTCTCCCAATCAATGAAAGTATCAAACAAAAGGGAGTCTAATAAGATTTTAACTAAATATGATATAATTTGTGAGTTACATTATTCAATATTTTATGGAATTTTGAGAGTTTGGAAACTCAAATTTTTATAGAGTTGTTATAGTATTGCATTGATTTGAGAGTTTGTGAATTTGTAAATTTTGAGAATTTAAAAAGTTAGAATATGGAATATTACATTTATGAGTGCAACCAGGTAGCTTGATAGAGTGTTTGAATGATTTTGAACTCTCATATATTAATGTTATTTAAGAGTATATTTTTTAATTTTTTTATCACTTGTTGCACAAAATGACATTGTAAATAACCAAGTATGATCCAAGTTATTAAATAAAATTTATGAGACAAGAGGTCAATTCAAAAGTCATTATAATTCTTTAATTTGTTTACTTACCATTTAAAAGGATAATATGAAAGGGTAACATTTATTATAATTGATAACCAATATATATCCGTATTAACTCTTAATCTATTATGCACTAAGAAATCCTCAAGTTTTCTCATTTTAAAAATGGTTTGCACTTCTATGGATGTGATTCTTATCGACATATGATAAATATGGAGTTAATATGGATGTACAATGAGTATAGAGTAAGTGAGATTATCTAGTATTAAATTTTAACACTTTAATACTATGTAGAATCTAATCATAATCTAATGTAAAAGTAACTTTAATATAATTAATTAATAAAAAAACATAAAAATTAATTAAAAGATACTAAAGATTAATTAGATACTTTATAATCATGTCTTCATTTTTATTTTACATTTAATATTAATAATTTTATAATAATATTCCCATAAAATAACTTGCAAAATCGTCATCTAAAATTTCCCATTGAGCCCTCCCAATGACAAACAATCTATGCTCCTTACATTTATGAAATCATAAATATTTTAAATCACAATTATAAAAAAGAAAGACCTTTAAGGTAGCATCCCTTTATTTCTTAATCATTCAAACTGTGCGACTTAATGGGAAAATAAGGATGTGATGGTGGCATAAAGTTAGGACATTCTCTTTGACAAAAATAGGGGCGATTCGAGAGGCCATCGTTGTATCTTGTATATGGGCCAACTAACCTAGAGACCTACAATCATATACTTAGGTGATACATCTAGACTTGTCTTATTTATTCATTTGTTCCTTCAGACAACCAATAAAACAAGTTCTGAAAAACGGATAATCCAAACTTACCATTCTGATTTCCATACACTTAAAAGAATTAATATATTTTTTCATTGTACTAGTTTTTCACAAGTTGGTAAGAATCCCCGCATTGGTAATAGTTCAAATCTATCATCCAGGGAAATAGTTAAAAAAAACATATTCCTTATATTCCTTCTTATTCCATAACAACTAGTGTGAACACCCTTTATCCTTTATCGAAGCATAAAACACCAACCTAGATTTTCAACTATTCATCCTCGACAACTTTGAGGGAAATATAATCTTTCATTTGATTAACCCATTTTATTGGATCCAACACATGGAACTTATTCATATATCCTTAAGAGTAGATATGTGCATCATATTGGGCTGATTATCATGAAGGTGATCCTAGGTGTGATTGTTTCTACTTGGTATTTAGATTCAACATCTTCCATTTTGTATAATCTATCATTCCAAATATCTAATTGATTGTTGAAATTAGTTTGCATTTACAGCGTAGTTTTCAAGTTTATTTTTGAGTAATTAAAGAATGTTTCTACTTGGTATTTAGATTCAACATCTTCCATTTTGTATAATCTATCATTCCAAAGATCTAATTGATTGTTGAAATTAGTTTGCATTAACATCGTAGTTTTCAAATTTATTTTTGAGTAGTTAAAAAATAAACTATACATTTTGAGATGGTCCTAAGAGAAAGAGAAAGTACTACAGTTGTATAATATATCTTGGAGTTTCCAACAATTGTACTTGTTTTATCATTTATTGTGCTAACTAAGGAGGATCAACTGTACTTTTAATTATACTACATGATTCTTGGTTATGAGAGATTAATATCCCCAAGTGTTTTGTTTGTTGTACTATAGAAACAAACAACCAAAAGTTTGTGTATGCATAGTGTAAGGTATACCTAAGGGTCTTCCAATATACTAAGGGGTTTGTAGAAAATCAAATTCATTAACATATTATGTTTATTGTGATACTACTCACTACATACCAACAAAGATATATCAAGGTTTCCAAAAAGGCTACCATCTTGTATGCATTGTGTATATGCTTTGAAATATAATTTTATTAATTCAACAACACATCTGTTTGTTTATAAACAAAGTAAAAAACCTTTAGCCTATCTGTTTCCTACAGAATTGGGAGGTAGTTTCATATTCTCTTATACCACTTTGTATTGTACTAAAATTATCAAGATTATGAAACCTCAAAAACTGTAATCCCTTATTCATATCTTAAATTGCCTCAGATAGTTTCAAACGAATATAAATACTTTAAGAGAGTTATTACCCTGGACAAAATATTACATAGCTCTCTTCAGAAATCAATTATTTAGCCGAAACTCTAATCACTGGTGTTACTACAATAATGGCCATGCCACATTTAATATTATTTAAGAATCATAAACACCATTACATATCAACGTTCTTTTCTGGACACTCCTGAAACTGCACTTCTAACATCCTTTACTTTGAACGTTTATGACTCTATTTGATTGAATGCTTTCGCTGACGATGCTTTTCTGAATTGATTCTACAATTGATTAATTTGGTCTCATTGAATAAATAAATAAAAATCTCCTTCATGTACTGTTGCATGTATTGTTTCTTTATTATGGATGATGAGAAATATCACTTGAAATGACCAATTTTTATGATGGCTTCATATATTAAGTTAAAACTGGGTTGATCTTTGATATTATATAATTTTTATCTAGTTTTGATGTAATCAGTTATGAAGTAAAATCTAAAACTATTTTTATTATAGGATAGTTTTCCTTAAATAATAATGATGAGCCTATTTACATTTATCCATAACATCCAATGATGATTGTCTTCATTATTAATTTGACAACAAAAATTTGATAGAGTATACAATCTTTAAATAAAACGACTATATCTATCATTATTTTTGTTCCAAAATTAAAAATAACTAATAACTATTATTTAAAAAGTTTTGATAGAGTATACAATCTTAAAAAAAATAGGATATTTATCATTATTTTTGTTCCAGAATTAGAGATAACTAATAACTATTATTTAAGGAGAATAAAAAGCACCTGAAAATTATTCTATAGTAATTTATATGAAGACGAACTTTTACTACTGTAAATCAAGTTAAGTTTTGATCATTACATAAAAACCAAACGGTTAACCAATAAAATACAATTTGGAATAAGACCATATCAAACATTTCCCTTGAAAAAAACCCTTGTCCATAAAGAAAACAAACAAGTATAGGGTAATATTTTTTATAAAGTTTTTATTTAACAACCTTAACTCGAAGAAGTGCAGACAATTTTGCTGGTCTGGATTGTTTTTGACCAGATTTAAATTAGTTTGTTAATAAATTTGAAATTTGTGTTGTTCAAATGTTTAGATAAATTTCTAATTTTTAAAAATTTTAAGACATGCCCAAATTATATAAGTTTAACATTTTTATTATACAAATTTAATATTATAGAATTTAATAAATTTCTCCAGCATTTTATCTAAATAAATTTTTCTATCATTTCCTCCAACAAAAGTTGTCAACTATTGGCTTGAACTTATCTCGATTGCTGATTCCCTCTATCCAACTTTGCTCCATGCCCTTTGAATCAACAAGATAAGGATTTTTGAATCAACAAGATAAGGATTGCCCCAATGTTGAAGCTACGCGCTGCAAATGTACGTCAATGGTTTATGGTATTCCATTAAAAAGAATTGTAACAAACATTTAAACTAACTAGTAACCACATGCATAATCAAATTAATAAAGGAAGTAATCAGACCATGTATTCAGGGCAAAGAGAGAACTTTCATGAGAACTTAATGAAGGAAGTAATCAGACCATGTATTCACAGAAACTTTCATGAGAACTTTTGATGAGAACTACAAGAGACATAGAAAAAAGTATTTACCAAAGTTTTGCATGTAGCTTTGCAGTTTCAGTTCGACATAGTAATTACTAACCGATTTCTAACGATTAATAGGTTTGGGAATTTTTTCCACACATTAGGGCTTAATAGATCCTGAGCGATTTGTATGAAATCTGTATATACAATCCCAGGCATCACAATAGGGCTTAATAGATCCTGAGCGATTTGTATGAATTCTTTATATACAATCCCAGGCATCCTAGAAGGACCTGCAATGCACTGTTTATATTCAATACACAGGCACACACACCACAACCCGGCTTCGTAGAATGCACCTCATGTTTAGATTTAAAGGTTCCTTAGTTTGATTGCAAATAGAAGAGAATCAGTACATAATCATTAAACGTAGTTTGTGTGGTTGGTGCTGCAGCTATATTCAGGTCTCTCTTATACGAAGCTTGCGGCAGAATGGCGAATCCCATATATGGAGCGTTAGGACTTATGTGGTCAGGGAACTGGGCTGTGTGTCAAGCGGCAGTGGAAAGCATCCTGCGGGGAGATTCCACTTCTCATATCCATCCGATGGAAGCCATCTCCGGCGAACTGCTCAGAGTACAGGCCAGAGGCAGATTGAAGAGCCAGTCGTATTCGAAACGCATACTAAAAAAGAGTGTAGACCGTGCACGTAATATTAATGACAGTGGTTCAAGCAGCAAATCTGAGGCCCGGTCTGATGTGACAAACCCATTACAGAAGGCCAAGAACAGTATATCTAATGAGAACCACATAGAGAAACATTCAGCGACAATGGCAACTCTGGGACACGACGAATTCGTTGCATGTGCTCAATCAGAATTAAATTACTGCGAGGATCTTTGTAGCCTCATAACAAGTGAAGCTGAAGCTGAAGCTCCAGGTGATGCTTTAGAGCTAGAGCTTACTCTTGGTTCTCAAGGGACGAGTTCTCCTCCAAATCCTGATAAATTTTTAGGCGGTGAACTGTGTTACAGTGAGGCCCATTGGGATCAATACATCGAGGCTTTTCTGCGATGAATAAGACAGTTTCGTGGGTAAGTTCTTCGGCAAGTCCTTAGGCATTGCACATATTCAAAGATCATAGGTGTTGTAAATAGGAAAATAAAATAAACTGTCATAGAGTGCAGCAGTAACATTTGGTGGACCTCCGTTGTGAGTGTGGAGTTTATGCGATATTTACAGAATATGTGTACGTTTGGGCAAGATAATTCCTGTGATGTGGCACCTCAATATGCATTCTGCTTCAGAAATATGGTTGGATTTTGTGTTAAGAGGAAGGGTAGTATGTTGTAAGCTTTTAGGAATATGTAAAAGTTTTTGTTAAATGTTTGTAAACTCTATTTTTATGATTGATGCGAGTAAATTAATGATTTTTTAAAGTTTTACAATATATTAATGTTTTATTTCATTTTATTAGGAGTTTTCAATATATTGAAAATAATGGGTTTATAAAGTGTTAGTGTTATATTTGTTATCACAATATATGATCATATTAATCTCGACAAATGATTATTACCCTCTTTACTCATCAATTTTTATTCTTGTAAATGAAATAATACTTTTATTGAGTATCTAATATATTTTTCATATATAAATTTTATAATATTTAACGTACAGTTTAAAATATTTACATACAGTTCTGGGTCCTGGACATTTTATAATGTCGGATATTATAAGATTAGTACACTGTAATATTATAATGTTACTATAGTGTGGATGGTTTTTATTTCTCGCGGGGGAGTTTTGTCAACAAATCCATTTGTTGTTTGATGACTGAAAGTACTGTGAAACCCATGTGCCAATGAACTGTTGTTGGTTTTTGTGATTATGGCAGTGATTCTTTATATTTTAAATATGTCCATGGGTATAAAATCCACATGAGTTCTTATTACAAATTGTTCCATGCATATTGTTGGAATAATAACTCAGTGAGAGGTAGAGTTTGTTTATAAGTGAGTAGTTATTATGAGTGATTGTTACAGTGAGTTTATCTTAGAGTGTTTCTATGCTTTGTCTAGAACATAGTTCACTTACTTTCCTTCATCACATATCCAGCGCCATTATCTTTATAGCCTATACTAGTTGGTATCTTCGACACCTCATTTGAGAGTTCTTTCTTAACTTTTGCAATCATACTGTTGCTGTCCACAACTTTGCATAGACAAACACTAAAAAGATTAAATAAATTATGTTCTCTTTCACATTCTCTGTTTTCCACTTTTTCTTGTAGCTTGATGTGCTACACAAGCAATCTCTATAGTTTCCTTCTTATTATCTATGTCATATACTCCAAGGAAGCCTCACCATAATACTTCTTTATTGCTGGGATAGTTCTCACATATTCTCCATGCCCATCATCAACATGGACTATGTCCTCATCATCATGCTTTGGCTTTACAAATCATTCGTATTTTTATTTTTTTTTGCAAATTTCTGAATTAGAACTGTAAGATCATGTTTCTATGTCTTTCTGATCAATATTATGCTTCAAACACGCAAGTTGTTGTTAGAGAACAGTAATTATCCAAGGAGTCAATTGAGTCTTAGTTCAGTAGTAGTTATAGTTGTATGTAATCACATGCAATATGGATTAATTAAATCTAAGTTTTGCATGTCATATGTGTTTAAATACATGCTTCTAGGTCCATTGTAAGCCTGTGTGCCTATGTTCCATATAATTCAACTTGGTATCAGAGCTAGCTTAAGTCTTTTGGAGAACACATTGAACGAAGAGCAAATCGATTGATTCTTCATCGTTGATTGTCCAGCTGCAGCCTGGAATCTACAGAGAAGGTAGAAAAGTTAAGATCTGTTAGGTTTTGAAGTATTCTTCCATAGTAAACAAGGCGAAGATCGTAAAAGAAATTCGATGCAAGCCATTTAGAGTGCCGATTCGCCATCCGTGAAGAAGGGAGCCGAACCTCTGACGTGAAGAAGAGAAATCGCTGTGCAAAAAAGGGAAAAGAACACCGCACACACAATTAAAAATTAACTGGGCAGTAAATGAATATAGTCTTTGCTAAGCTCACACTTATGCGGAGTTCTTAACTTTGGGAACAGCTATATTTAGGGTACTTCTTGACTTGAAGATACTTTTTACTCTTAGTAATTTCTTAATTTTGTTTATTTACATTAAAATATTTCTTGCTAAAACATAACAACCCAAACATTTAAATGAAGTTCAATCCTCAAATATTTAAAAATCTTGGTTTTTTTTATAGATTTTATATGTAAACAACATTTATAAATTTTGGTTTCTTTTTACAGATGGTAAATGTAAACAACATTTACATAGGTAAATATGTATGAAGAAGATGTGTTATATGCACTAACCACCATTATTGAGTGATTTATATTTATACACAAACTTGGTTTACCTTCACCTATTTGACCATCTTTATCAAGTATGTACGTTAAGGCCATGGTAAGGCCATGGGAGGGCAGAGAAGCAGAGTCAAAGGTTGACTCCCTTCTCTGCCCTCCGATAGCCTGAATGTATATACTTCTTAAGCTCAGGCCACCTGGATTCATTAAAAACTGTAATTAGTTTCTACCTAAAAATTTGACTCGAGAAATACAAACAGGGCTGTATAAATACTAGGAATAATGCAGGAAGCCTTCTAACAAACTCTGACATGTCTGCGGACTAAAAAAGACTAACAGAGGTAGCGGTAACTATATACACAGTCAACTCTTAATTACGTTTTTACAACAAAAGGAACCTGATCCGTGAATAAGGAAACAAATCCACGTGAGAGATTGCTGGAGGAGCCACAAGTTGGAACGTTGCACTGGTTAGAAATCTGTGGTCTAAGCCGCCATTTCCTAGAGAAGATCGAAGAAAAATATTGCATGGGATTCCAATATGTTCTAGTAGCAGTTTGATAGTGTGTTTAGTGATTTAAGGAAAGTGTTAGAAAACAGTTTGATAGTGTGTTTAGTGATTGTAATTAAGGGAAGGGTTAGAAAACATTAATTAATCTCGCCATGCAAACAATGAGTTTAATCATAATTGTATGTAGTTACATGCAAGATGAGTCTCTTAAATCTAAGTTGAAGAGTCTAGATTTTTCATATCGTATGTGTTTAAATACACACCTTTGGATAAATGGTAAGCACAAACATGATTTAGCATTGAATTCGTTTAATTATTTGTATGTAATTGCGGTAAGTGACCACTGTGCCCACTTCTTTGTTCAGAGTTTTCTTTCATTGGGGTTTCCTCCCCCTTAAACCAAACTCGGCAATTTTCTTGAGTTGTCGCTCTGCATTAACAAGCAACCAGTTGTTGACCAGCTAACCAAGGTTAGAACCCTTCAATTGAACAACAATTTATTAAAGGAACAACCTACAAACATTACCCTTTTACCTGGGTTTTCTTCATCCTACACAACTGATTAGGTTCCTTTCCTTTCAGTGAGCTTCTGCTCATCTTCCACCACGTAACCATATCACCATAGGCTTCAACTTTCACCACATATGCAATACGAGTTGCAGCCCAATTTTTTTTATGGAGTCACGTGTTCTTCAACTTCCATACGGGGATTGTCAGTGGCGACTCAATCTTATACAATTCATCTAGGGCTATAGCCCTACTCATCAACATGGACTCGACCTATCTCGTTCTAAGACACGACCCAGTGGATGGTCTTGAGGATGGGTTTCAATCCATCGAACCCCCTCTTCTCTCAGCTCTCAGTCTTCCTGCTCCGATAGGAAATTATTAAACACAGTGAAAAGCGTCAAACTCAGTACAGATTAATTATTTAATAACCAAAAATTGCTTATATACATTACAACGTTTTGTTACCAAATTGTTAAACGCATGGAAAAGCGTCAAACTCGGTAGTTTAACCAAAAAACTGCTTATATACATTACAACGTTTTGCAGTGGTGGAGAAGTTTGGGGCGGGAACACACGCTACATAAATTAATCGTTATTTTTCTAGAAAAATAACAACATTTCGGGAAATGATGAGAATGTGTAAGGAGGTGGTTTTTTAAGCAATGTTGCTGGGATCTGAACAATTGGATTCGATTCAAGGGTCAATCCAATGGTTCAAATCCCGCATCGAAAATATTAAATGTTATATTGCAAAGTGCTTATTAAGACTTCCCAAAACTGCCATAAAAACCACATTAATTTCAACTGTAACTGTAACTCTAATGAGATACAGGTTGCTGTAACTGTAACTTCAATGCTGATACAAGTGGTGAAGCTTAGGCCATATAAGAATCTGTTGATAATTGATGCTGTACAAAATTTGACAGTGTCTATTTTAGGTTGCAGGTGTTTATTAAATAAATTTGCAGCAAACTTCACTGCATGCTAATGCATGTGAAGAATTAAATAATTTGCACAATTATACAGCAACCTACAGCTGATTTATGCAATGTAATGTATATAAGTATGTAGCTGTGAAGTCTAAAGATCAATGGGAACTAAACAATTAGGTTTTGTTTTCCTGTGTTTGATTAAAAGCTTCTCTCTTGTTTTCTGTGTTGTTTCATTTCATTGTGCTATTTTAAACTAGGCTATTTTATAATCTTCATTTGGTATCAGAGCAGGTATTTTGTTTAAAGTTCATAATGTCAAATTGTAACTCTTTGCCAATTCCAGAATTTGATGGAAGTGATTATGATTATTGGTGTATCAAGATGATGACCTTTTTGACATGAAAAGATTTGTGGGAGATTGTAGAATCAGGTTATGAAGAGCTAGCTGATTGGAACACACTTACAGCCAATGATAAAACAACACAGAAAACAAGAGAGAAGCTTTTAATCAAACACACGAAAAGAAAACCTAATTGTTTATTTCCCATTCATCTTTAGACTTCACAGCTACATACTTATATAGATTACATTGCATAGAAATAAAGGCATTATTTACATGCCGTAAAATCAGCTGTAGGTTGCTGTATAATTCTGCAAATTATTTAATTCTTCACATGCATTAGCATGCACTGAAGTTTGCTGCAAATTTATTTAATAAACACCTGCAACCTAAAATAGACATTGTCAAATTTCGCACAGCATCAATTATCAACATACTCCCCCTTGATGCAGAGAGGGCTCACAATAAGATCTCTTAGAATAAAAAATTGGGCCTTTGAGAGCGCCTTAGTGAAGATGTCTACTAATTGTTTTTGAGTGTTGCTGTATTTGAATTCAACTTGCTTCTTTTGGACCAAATCTCGAATAAAATGATACTTCAAGTCAAAATGTTGTGTCCTACTATGATGTACTGGATTCTTGGCCAATTTGATGGCACTCATATTATCACAAAAAATTACTATAGGTTCAATTTGTTTTTTTTCAATTTCTTTAAGAACTTTTTTAAGCCATAATGCTTGTGTGCCTGCTGAGGTGACTGCAACATATTCTGCTTCTGTAGAAGAAAGAGAAACTATACTTTGCTTCTTTGAGCTCCAAGTGATCAAACCAGAACCAAAAGAAAAACAGTTACCAGATATAGACTTTCTATCATCCAAACTACCTCCCCAATCAGAATCACTGAATCCAACCAATTCAAAACTCTTAGAAGTATAGTAATGAATACCAAAATTTAGAGTTCCTTTTACATACCTCAGAATTCTTTTAACTGCATTCATATGCATTTCAGATGGCATTGTCATATACCTAGAAACAAGTGAAACTGAATAAGCAATATCAGGCCTTGTGTGTGTTAGAAACACTAACCTTCACTTTGATCACCTAGTTGGATCTCTTATTTCTCATGAAAACAGAGTGAGAGATTCATTTGGCAAAAGTGATGAGAAAGCTTTTTCCACAAAGCTACAGATTACAAAGAATGCAGATGCTAGTTCTAGCTCCAGAAGAAACCAAGCCTAAGGTAAAGGTCAGTATCAATTTTTTCCAAGAGGAGATAGAGGAAGAAGAGGAATTCCCAAGCTTTATTTCATATTCAAGTAGCTCTAGATAAGAGCTTATTTCCAATAATTGCAGGAGCAAAGTCAGCTATTAATTCCTGGAAGACTCTACAAGAAGCTTACCGAGGCAAGTGATCAAGTTAAAGTTATCAAGTTACAGACACTGAGGACAGAATTCGAGAATTTGAAGATGCAAGAAGGTGAGTGATTATTGTGTAAGAGTAAATGATGTTGTCAATAAATTGGCTACTCTAGGAGAAACTATTCATAAATAAGTTGTTATTAAAAAGATGTTGAGGTCTCTAACACCAAGATGGAACCATGTTTCTATAGTCATTGAAGAAAGCAACGATTAAGCAATTCCTTTTGGGGTGATGCAGTTGCTATAGCAGTGTATATTCTCAATAGAAGTCCCACTAGTGCACTTCACATGATGACTCCTTATGAAGCCTGGTATGAGAAAAAGCCTAATGTTAATCATTTCAAAGTGTTTGGTTGTTTATCCTTTGTTCATATAGCTGATCAAAAGAGACAAAAGTTAGATCCAAAAAGTGAAGCATGCATTTTTGTATGATATAGTGAGCAAAGTAAGGCTTATAGGTTGTATAATCCTCTCACCAATAGCATTGTTGTGTCAAGAGATGTAATTTTTTATGAAGGGGGAGTTTATGGTCATCAAAAAGACCATGTTGAGAAATCAAAATATGGTTTGGATGGTGATATTATTGATGATATTAATAATGAGAATGCCACTAATGTTTCAGTTCCAAATGCTACAAATCCACCAAGCAACCCCTCATTTAGTTCTCCATATTCAAGTCCAAGCACCGCCAAGAAGGTGAGAAGCTTGAATGAAATTTATCAGAGAAGTACAAGTCTGGGACATGAAGAAAATCCAAGAGGTGAGAGTGTAAATTTTGCTTTATTTTCACAAGCTGATTTTGAGCCATTAAGTTTTGAAGAAGCTTCTACTAATGAGGTTTGGGTGCAAGCTATGCTAGAAGAGATAGATTCAATTCCTAGGAATGATACTTGGGAGCTTATATATCTTCCACATGATAAGAAAAAAATTGGTACTAAATGGGTCTACAAGACAAAGTATAATAGTGATGGGACTGTTGAAAGACACAAAGCAAGGTTAGTTGCTAAGGGATTCACACAGAAGTATGGCATTGATTATGAAGAAACCTTTGCACCTGTAGCAAGGAAAGAGACTATCAGAATGTTGATTCCACTAGTAGCAAAAAAAAAAATGGAGCATTCATCACATGGATGTGAAAAGTGCCTTCTTGAATGGGTACTTAGAAGAGGAAGTCTATGTGGAACAACCACAGGGTTTTGAAGTTCAAGGAAAATAACATCAAGTCTACAAGTTGAAGAAGGCTTTGTATGGCCTAAAGTAAGCACCAAGAGCCTGGTATGCCAGGATTGATGGATATTTTCAAGAGAATGGCTTCAAAAGAAGTTAGAGTGAACCTACCCTTTACTATAAACAAGAAGGTAATGATATTCTTATTGTCAGTTTATATGTTGATGATTTGTTGGATATGGGTAGAAGTTCTAACATGAAGGATGAATTCAAATTTGCTATGATGCGTGAGTTTGAGATGAAAGATTTAAACCTCATGCAATATTTTCTTGGAATGGAAGTTTATCAAAGTGAAAATGAAATCTTTATTTGTTAGACAAAGTATGCAAAGGATATGTTGAAGAAATTTGATATGGCTGATTGCAAACCATCTCCTACTCCAAATGCTCATGGAGTTGTGTTGTGTAGAGATGATGGTGCTAAAATGGTTGATGAGACAGTTTACAGAAGTATTCTTGGAAGCTTAATGTTTCTAACACACACAAGGCCTGATATTGCTTATTCAGTTTCACTTGTTTATAGGTAAATGACAATGCCATCTGAAATGCATATGAATGTAGCTAAAAGAATTCTGAGGTATGTGAAAGGAACTCTAAATTTTTACATTCATTACTATACTTCTAAGAGTTTTGAATTGGTTGGCTTTAGTGATTCTGATTGGGGAGGTAGTTTGGATGATATAAAGTCTACATCTGGTAACTGTTTTTCTTTTGGTTCTGGTTTGATCACTTGAAGCTCAAAGAAGCAAAGTATAGTTTCTCTTTCTTCTACAGAAGCAAAATATGTTGCAGTCACCTCAGCAGGCACACAAGCATTATGGCTTAGAAAAGTTCCTGAAGAAATTGAAGAAAAACAAATTCAACCTACAGTAATTTTTTGTGATAATATGAGTGCCATCAAATTGGCCAAGAATCCAATACGTCATAGTAGGACAAAACATTTTGACTTGAAGTATCATTTTATTCGAGATTTGGTCCAAAAGAAGCAAGTTGAATTGAAATACATCAACACTCAAAAACAACTAGCAGAAATCTTCACTAAGGCACTCTCGAAGGCCCAATTTTTTATTCTCAAAGATCTTATTGTGAGCCCTCTCAGCATTAAGGGGGAGTATGTTGATAATTGATGTTGTGCAAAATTTGACAGTGTCTATTTTAGGTTGCAAGTGTTTATTAAATAAATTTGCAGCAAACTTCACTGCATGCTAATGCATGTGAAGAATTAAATAATTTGCAGAATTATACACCAACCTATAGCTGATTTTACGGCATGTAAATAATGCCTTTATTTCTATGCAATGTAATCTATATAAGTATGTAGATGTGAAGTCTAAAGATCAATGGGAAATAAACAATTAGGTTTTCTTTTCCTGTGTTTGATTAAAAGCTTCTCTCTTGTTTTCTGTGTTGTTTCATTTCATTGTGTTATTTTAAACTAGGGTCTTTTATAATCTTCAGAATCATCCCTGATATCACGTGAACTTATCTGCTCGGAACGGGTTGAATGAGTTGCATTGACCAATGAACTCTGGCCTATTCATGCTAGTTGTAATGGGGTTGAATATGTTGCATTGATAAGTATGACCTATTCATATTGGAGTGGGATAAAGTCTAGACTATTTGTAATTTTTGTTTTTGAAATTGTAATTTTGATTTCAGAAATAGATTCAACACTATTAATTACCCCTAGAGCACTTCAATTATGCAAATCCAATAACTACAAACTGCAATTTCAACAATTCTCTCCCTGATTTTGACAAGAAATTTTGCTAGATAGACATGATTTCTTGCCTCTTGGTTTCAATGCTGATTTGTTGAAGATTGGAAGACACTATAACCTGCTTCTAGTATGGGCATAGCCATAAAGCTAGAAAGAACAAAAGGCTTATGGTTGTGGTGAACATTATCTAATTTGTTGTAGTTGTTATTTTAACCACTTATACTATGAAACGAGAACTTTATAATATGAATGAGAACTCTAGCCATCAAAACGATGATTTTTGCAAAAAAAAACACCAAAAACACCTCCCATGTTCTTTGAAATTTTCCTCCTTTAAATTCTTTGGCACACGGAAAAAATGTGGCAAGGGTGTTTTTTTTTTATCCATGCCATCAATTATCAAGCCCATATACTTATGTGGCACATCATAACACTTATTGCGACGTTTGTACAACTTTTGTCGTTCATTTGATTGTTGATTGCAATGTTCTTGCAATGCATTGATTATGAAATATACAAACAAATTATAATTTGGGTTTAAAAAAAAAAATCATTTTTTTTCCTTAGATTTACAAAAAAAATAAACCTCATCCTGCTTGCTCTTTTCCCTCCCATCCCGTTCCCCCTCCACCCACCCCCCTAAACTATATTAAAAAAAAATTAAACCTAAACACAAAAAGAAAACTATATAAAAAAAAAATTTAAAAAATTTAAAAACTAAAATAAATATATATATATATATATATATATATATATATATATATATATATATATATATATATATATAACAATTTAAAAAAATTTAATAAAACATAATACATAAAAAACAATTAAAACAAAAATCAACTCCCCCTTTACTTCCGCCGACCCCTTCCCCCACCTCCCCCTCTGCCTCCCCCTTCCCCCTTTTGGCCCGCGAAGGGAGAAAGGAGGAGGAGGAGGGGGAGGAGGGGGGCAGGGGCTCTAGGTGGAGGAGGAGGGGGAAGGGAGGGGCCGACAAGAGGAGGGGGAATGGAGGGGGGCGGCAGTAGGATGGGGAAGGGGGAGGAAGAGGAAGGGAGGGGTCGGGAGGAGGTCAAAGGAGGATGGGGGAGGGAGGGTGAGCGAGCGCTCGGCTCGCTTGGATCCAAAACGGCTTCCCTTAACAGGCGGCACAATGCCTGTTAGGGGCGACCCTTTGGCGTCCAAGCAAGCCGGCAACACCTATTAGGGGCGGCCCTTTGGTGTCCAAGCGAGCCGAGTGCTCGCTCACCCTCCCTCACCCATCCTCCTTTGACCTCCTCTTGACCCCTCCCTTCCTCTGCCTCATCCTTCCTTCCTCCCCTCGCCGCTCCCTTCACCCTCCTCCCACTCCTCCTCCTCCTCCTCCCTTCTCCCTCCGCGGGCCTCCTCCCGACCCCTCCCTTCCTCCGCCTCATCCTTCCCTCCTCCCCTCGTTGCCCCCTTCCCCCTCCTCCCGCTCCTCCTCCTCCTCCTCCCTTCTCCCTCCACAGGCCTTGGCCCACGAAGGGAGAAGGGAGGAGGAGGAGAGGGCGACGGGGGAAGGGAAGGGGAGGCCAGAGGAGGGGAAAGGGGGCAGTTGAATTTTTTTTATTGTTTTTTTTATATATTATGTTTTAATTTTAATTTTTTGTTTAAATTGTTTTTTTATATAGGTTTTTTTGGGGTTTAGGTTTTAATTTTTTTTGGGTTTCAATTTTTTTTTGTTTTGGGTTTAATTTTTTTTTTTTTATATAGTTTTTGTTTTGGATTTAGGTTTTTTTTAATTTTTTTTTTATATATAGTGTTTGTTTTTGGTTTTTTTTTTTAATTCATTTGCAAAAAAATCTATATATAATGTTTTTTATATGTTTTTTACAAATATATGGTATAGTTTTTCTTTAATTGATGTGAATCAATACTTTTCTGAAAATAATATGAAATAGTATCATTTTTATAGAAAAAATCTCTAAAAATTCATTGAAAATGGTTTTAAATGTCTTTATTTTCTGTAATTTTTTACAATTTTGTGAGTAAAAATGTCTTATTTTATAGAAAAAATTGCAAAATGAATATGTTTTTCATTATAAATTGCTTATAAATGTACGTTATTTTGTTAAATTTTTAAAAACACACTTGAAAATATAAATAAAAAATATTTTATGACAAAGATATTTCAAAGGCCCAAAAAAGTGCCTCAAAATGAAAATGTGTGATACTGGTATCAACCCTATTTGAAATGGAGCTAAAAATAGCTACTAAAATTAGGAGAGAGAAAAATGAGAATTGTGCCAAGTTCTCATTTCATAGTATAAGTGGTTTATATAGACCATAGTGAAGAGGATTGAACTTATGATGGCATTGGGACTTGAAACACTGGTGTTCCATATAAAACCATACTTTATATCCAGGAGTAAAATTATGAGGAGAGCGATCGGCATCATAGTGCTCTTTATAGGGTTGTTGGGATGCTTTGAGAACTTTAGAGACTTGGGCATGGCATTTTGTTAACGATTGGAGGAAGGATAAGGTAGATTTATGTTTGTGTTTTTGGTGGGGAATGCCTGATGGATGCAAGGTGAGAGGAAAATCATAAGGGGATAAAGGTTGATAACCAAAATATGCTTCAAAAGGAGACAAATGAGTGGAGGGATGCACAACACAATTATAGCTATGCTAAATTATATGGATAGAGGATGATAACCAAAATAGGCTTCAAAAGGAGACAAACCAATGGAGGAATGCACAATGCGGTTATAGCTACGCTGAATGATATGGAGAGATGTATCCTAATATTTGGATTTTATAAAATCAATGCAAAGGGTGTGCATAAGGTTATGGTGGACAACTTCTATTTGGCCATTCGTTTGACGATAAAAGGAAGTGGAATATCAAAGATGGTAGCCAAGGAGATCCTACAAGGTTTTCTTGAATGTGATAAGAAAATGGGAATCCTGGTAAAAAATTATTCTGGTGGGTAAGCCAAAATGAACCCAAACATGAGCAAAGAAGAGCTTTGTTGTTTGAGCAGCATTAATGGTTTTGTTGCAAGGAAGAAAAATGAGAATTTTAGAGCAACAACAAACTACCACCCAAATTGCATCATGCTTGCAGAGAGTCATGCTCAAGCCACTAATAAAATCCATGGAGATGGAGTCCCAAGGGTGAGAAGGAATAGTAAGGGGCTGATACAGGACATACTTATGATTGGTGGGATTATGTTGGCTACACAAAGAATAAGTGCGAATGAAATGCTCCACTTGTTAGTTCATGGAAGGCTAGAAAACGTGGCTCTGAAGGCCGTTGTGGATTTCCTTCTTCACACCAAAGTGACTGCCATAAGAGGATGCATGAGATTCTTTAATTAAAGTTAGTTGATCATATGTAGTAGGAACACATGATTGATTGATCTTGTAGAACCAACCATCCTTGAAGTATATTCAAAGAATGACATTTTATTAACTAAAGTAGGGTTGTGTAAAATAGACCATATATTAACAAAGATGGGATTAGAGGCATAGAGAGGCTTCCAAATCTCATGTGTAATGCAATGTACAACAAACAACTAAAATTCCTACACTGGAGGTTGACTCAATAGATTATCCATATGATTGGAGGTGCATATCTTGTATTTAGTCACTAAATGAAATTGTTGGATTTAAGCGACGCATTTGAAGTGTTGCTTCTCTTGAATCTTGTTTTGGGAATTGAGGAAGATGAGAGGATGGTGATCAATATGCAACAATGTTTCTTTATGTAGAATTTAATGGTGTCATTTCTTCAATGCTTGGACTAGGCTAAAAAATTATTTGTCATAAGTGTTGTAATTGCACTTTGCATTAGCCAATGTTTCTGAGTGATATGAAACCAAGTGTCATCCCTATTTAAGAATCATGCCAATGGCGTATTAAGAAGCATCCATCTTAATTTCTAAAGGAATTTCAATGACCAGAGTAGAGTAGTGAGCATCCTTTAAAGAAAAAAATTGGTGTCATGCAATATAGGTCCAAGTAAAGTGCGGCTGATTAGAGAGATAATGTAAGAAGTGGGACAACTAAGAGATGTTGGAGACTAATTTGTGGTAAAAATTAATTCCACCGAGAAAATTTTTAAGGGCCAGCGTTGATTGAGGAGTAGGCCATTGTGCTAGAGCTTGAACTTTGGTACGATTTAGACACACCCCTTTAGATAAGATGAGAAAACCCAAATCTGAAATTGAAGTTTCCCGAAAAGAATATTTATGATGCTTGACCTAAATATGATGTTCATGGATAAGCTAAAGGACGGTGCAGACATGAAAACAATGATGTTCCCATCTCTTGTTGAAAATCAATATATCATCAAGATAAATTATGACAATCTTACCAATATTATCCCTAAAACTATCATTAATCAGTTGCATAAAAGTGGCGGGGGCATTATTAAGACCGAAGGGCATGGCCATCCATTCAAAGAGATCAAATTTGATCTTAAAGGTTGTCTTCCAAGTGTTAGCACTAGTATTCATATGGACTTGCTGATATCTTGCAGTCAAATCCATTTTAGTAAAGAAAGAAGCACCCTTCAAATGGTATATGTTAATTTTAAGCATTAATTCAATATACTCTAGGATCTTTACTGAGAGAATAACATGTACAGTATATCAATGCATATCAATCATAGCAAGCATATCAATCATCACAAGATGCAAACATAAGAGACAATAGACACACAGAGTTTCCATGGGGAAAACCTTAAGGTAAAAAAACCCACAACTTCCTTAGAGATAGATAGAGCAATAATACAACCCAAGCACACAGAGATAGACTCCTCCTAGCAGCTGATCCTCCTCCTCACATGTGCACCACTTTCCGAGTGATGGATAAGTGAGTAATGAAGTGATCAAAATAGAGATCTTCTGATCTCTATTTATTCTTGTCCTGACTAGGGATGACTTGGGCAGATCTCTCGATCTGCCCAATAAACTTATGGGGCTGACTTGGGCAGATTTCCCGATCTACCCAATAAACTTATGTGGCTGACTTGTCTAGCTTAACATAATAACCCAAGGTTAACTTAATCAGGGCCGACCCCACACATGGTGGTCTAATAACGCATCAGCAAGTTACGACACTTGCGACACTTGTCAATACAAATGATGACACTTCCTTATAGAGGAATAACACATCTCTATAGGAGTACAATATACATAAATGAAATACATAGGTGAAATACATTCCGAAGTTACATATACATCAACAATCCCTCTTAACTAGGAAGGTATTTCTCGACACAGATCTGCTATCACAAGTCTTCTTCTCTGGATCATCATCATCGAATCATCATCCTGGAATCATCGTCATCGTCATCACTGCTGCTATGTCAATCAATATCTGAATCTATTCATTATAGGAATTTCTATAGAGCCAGCCCTTTTTCATACTGGATGTAGGCCCACCACACGTAGGTCTTCATCATCACTGGCTATACTATGGAATTCTCAGGAATTATTACGTGCATCACAAACCCTCGCAAGAGAATCCCAGGACTTATTGCGCACACATAGACCAACCTGTCGGATCTCCCAGGTCTTATATGTGACCCTCATCACAAACCCTCGAAAGAGCATCTTGGGACTTATTACCGGCACACAGCCCAACCTATTGGATCTCCCAGGTCTTACATGTGATTTCCACTACAAACCCTCAAAAGACCATCCCAAGACTTATTACGGGCACAGATCCCAACCTCTTGGATCTCCTAGGTCTTACATGTATTCACCACCACAAACCCTTGAAAGAGCATCCTAGGACTTATTACGGGCACACAGCCCAACCTCTTGAATCTCCCAGGTCTTACATGTGGTCACAAGACAAACCCTCGAAAGAGCATCTGAGGAATTATTACGGGCACACAGCCCAACCTCTCGGATCTCCCAAGTCTTACAAGTCCTCTAAAGCACAACCTGTCCACGGCCACAGAGCATCATCCTGATACTCACCATACATCATCTTGATCATCATCACTGCATTGTCCTGATGCATGTCATCATAGCATGATCATCCTAACCATCGTCACTGCATCGTCTTGATGCATTTCATCTCGAGCAACACCTTGAAGATTATCATCCATGATCATCCTAATCCTATAATGCATCCACCTGATGCATACACAATATCTTCATAAGTTGTACACCATAAGCAATGAAATGAAATCCTTGAGGAAGGTCTCACTGTGTGGATTCATGATCTTCATAAGTTGTACACCATCAACAAGTAACGAGAGAACCACAATATTGCACTTGGTTATAATAGAAGCTCAAACCAAGAGATGCCATAAATAACGTACTCAGAAAAAGTGAGTGGGGCGCAAATCCCTATCACAGCTCTACAAACCAAATCCAACACATGACCCCTAGAAAAAGAAATGAAGAGAAAACGAGGAGGTCATGAAAACCCGAGTGCATTGAAGATGAGGAGAGCAAGAGAACAGGTGCTCCAAGTGCCCATTGAGAAGAGGAAACTGGGTAGAGTGGGTAGAGGAGGCAGGGAAACACAACTCCTAGCACTTCTATGTTAAAACAAATTCTAGTCTTTCGCAATGGACTACTTGGAAAACCCTAGCGCACTACAAATGAGGAGAAAGAGGGCAATTTTTCCCCTAGTGCCCCTCTGTGAAACCCTGGCAGTGGACGTCTTTGAATCCCTAGCTCGCTGCTTAAGGGAAGAAGGATGGATCCAACTCTGGAACCTCCTTGATTAAGTCACCAACTCTAACTGTTCAGAACTGAGTGTAGAATAAGAATCTTAGATCTCTTCTTTTATACCATATAATCTGTCAAATAAGAAAGATCTGCAAAAATATCGTACAAAATACTAGTCAAAAATAAATAGATCACATGAAAGAAAGAGAACTGAGCAAAATGACCATCTCTTATTTCGAATAGTAGGCAGTATTATATAGAGAACTCCAATTACAATGGTCTGAAAGAGTCAAACTACAACTAACTAATTCCAACAACTGGTTAGCTAACCTTCTATATGACTTCTTGGAGATTGCACCATGCTTTTATTATCCACCACTAGTTGAGTCTGATGGTGCACCTTCCTTTCTTTGAGTGTCTAGAGGTGTGCCCCCCTTGGGAGATGCACCTTGACTTCCGTGATTTCCCAATGAGTAATTGTTGTTCTGATAGAATGCATCACTTTCCCATAACGATTGTTTAATTATGTGAGTATAAGAACAATATTTGCATAGTATGACTCATTATAGGGTGTTGACCTTAGTTATATTGGGAGGGGTGGAGTTATTTGCCAAGGAAACTTTTAAGGGTGAAATTTCGCCAATTGGTTATATTTTAGGCATCTTTTCAAAAATTAAATTCGCTATTTGGTCATTTTTAGTCTCTAATATCGCCTATATTTACCTAAAATATGTTTTTATTTATCATATTATTCGCCAAAATTTACAATTTTCAATAGTAAATTGTATGTTTCATATTTGATGTTCGCCTTTCATTCTATATATATGTTTTTTCCAATCTAAAATAATCGCATAGAATACTATACTTAAGTATACTTTTATAATCCTTAAAAAATACCTTGGTATTTGCCACTGTGTATCCTATGGAATTTGGAGTCATGGGAGGATTGTGCAGATACACACTCCCCAAGTTGTGTGATGATGACTACCACTTCTTTGTTGGGGAGGGTTGGTTGATATAGTTCACACTTCCACTTACAGGCTCTATCTTGGGTTAGGTCAATATAGTTGAAGCTCGAGAATATTCTAGCAAAGGAAAGGATAGGATGTGGAAGATGGAAATAGGTTAGGCAGGAAGGATGGTTTGACGTAAATTAGAAATATGTTTTCAGTTAGTTATTTAACAACTTAGTTACTTTTGTGTGTTGAATGTCTTGTTTTACTCGTGTGTTATGATACAAGTATGTTCTATTGTTTCTATTGAATTATTGTACAATATTGTGATTGTTAGATGTTGAGAAATTGGTTTGTGATAATCCATACTTGCATGAGAATGAAAACATATAGGAATATGCATTAAGGAAATGACTATTTATAATTAATACATGTGAATGTATGTATACACTATGTACATATACAAATATTGTGCATGTAAACTAGTATAATTAATTGATGTATTAATTACTAAATGAATGGTTAATGATTCTACGGAGTGTATTGAATACATATAAATATCTAGCAGCGTTAAATACCCTTCTTGAATTTCATTAATTGTTGATATGATGAATTAAATAGGTATGGTGGGGTGCCATAAATTTTGTGGGATATTTTTCAAATTCATTTATAAGATAGCATGAAAAGAAATAATTTCTATATTATATTTATTGTTATTCAATTCATTATTTTATTTTGGATATATTTTTCCCTAAAATATAGAAGGGATGGTTGTTGGCTTATAAACGATGGCATTTGAGGAGATTGGGGAGATGTGCATGAAAATTTGATAAGTAGAGAGGGTGAGGAGAAGTAGAGGGGTTCTTTTATTTGAATTTTGTGGATAGGTTGAGTTTTTTGATAGGTGGAAGAATTATTGGAAGAAATGTTTTCATGGAACTAGTTCTTAGAGGTATTGTGCATTATTGTTCTTAGAGTCATGGGCACAGAGGGCCATGAAATTGAAAGGTTTCTTGGAGCTAGGAAGTCAAATAGGATCCTAGTTGGAAGGGAGGATCAATTCCATTCTGAAAATCAAAGGAGGGGAAGGGTTGAGAAAAATTCTACATTCTTGGACAAATTTGGCATTTAAACATGTACTTTTCAGTAAGTTAAAGATTAAATTTATGCTATACTATAATCAATTATTATTGTGATGGTTATACAAATGTTGATAATATTTGTTAGTGTACTATGGTATTTAATTAAGGAAGTAAGGTGGAGAGACATTACATGAGTTGTGGTTGAGGTTATGAACGAACTATTATGCACATACTGATAAGAAAAACCATACATCATAAATGAAAAATTAGGGAAAAGCATGACCTAGAGAGGCATCATACCTCTAGAAGAAGAAGCAACTTATAGCTAGTATAGGTGGGATGATGGCATGCTTTATACACCCCTTATTGTAGGATGGTGCACATAGTTAAAGTAATAGAATAATGGAATTATGTTGTTGGCATGTATTGATGTGTGCCTCAGAAGAATAAAGGAGTATCTTAAAGTGTTTCCCTTAATCTTAACATTATGTGCACATGATCTTAAAATAAAGTGACATTGAGAAAGGATGGTCATGTGTGGACTATTATACAAGGACTTAATACTCTAATTGACCTAGGTAACTTGAGGGAGTAAAGAAGAAATTGGCTATTTAGGAAAGATGTGAAGAATATTTAAATGAACAACAGTAGAAATCAAATAAAGTAAAAGCTAGAGGAAATGTATACTTTAAAGATGGTATCGAATTTCAGTTGGAATGATAATTAACCTATTGTCAGACTGAGTAGAGGGAACTATTAGTATAAAGAGGCAAGGATGTTATGAAGTGAAGGAACATTTCTAAGCCATTGATATTCAAATGGCAGTAGTGTATACCTAATTTATAAAGCATTCAATGAAGTTACATTATGAAGGAAACAAAAGCAATAAAATCATGATTTTTTCTAATGACAATAACTTATTATAGCCCTCCTAAACATAACTATCTTGAGATGATGAGATAAATATAAAAAAGTAGGAGCTCAATTATTCCCAAAAGATGCTATATTGAAAACTATGAAAGTGAATTGAGTTGGAAGTTCCACAAATGAATAATAGGAATGCAATTGCAATAAAATAAATATAAGAAATCAAGAGTTGGAAGTTCCACAAATGAATTATAGGAATGCAATTGCAATAAAATCAATATAAGAAATCCATTGGGAATAGTAGCCAATCCTAGAACATGATGAAGTCACAGGGGCTTCACTCAATAAATCGCTATCATAGCACCTTCGTTCGTGGCATATGAAATAATACCCCTAATTTTATTAAATATTAGAAAATACCTTCCAAAATCATTTTTTTAACCCCCTCCCAATATGCCTTCCCAATTTAAAAAACCCCTATTTTCACTAAATATTGTATGTATAAAGTTTTCCATTAACATTTTTTATACCCCTTTATATTTCTACCTAGTATATTGATATGATACCCCTCTTATGACCCCACATGCATTCTATAATGCACCTTCCTTCTTTCGATGTATATTGTGGATGCACATTACTTTACCCACAATGCGGTTACTCAACCACATATCATTATGATTTGCAACATCTAATGGTCTAATGAAGAGATAGGATATCACTTCTTGTATGTCACTAGATCCAATGCACATAGTACAGCATTTAGATTGCATGTTGCAGTTCCCCAATCGTTGACTAAGTTTGTTGTGGGATAGTTATCCAAGCCCCCAGGGCCTGTAAAAAGCTCTAGGAGGCTGACTAAGCCTCCCAAGGCCTGTAATAGGAACGAGTGAGTCGGTATTGAAGCCCCCAAGGCCTATCGAGGGCCTATAACAAGCCCTGGAGGCTTAGAGCCTCCCAAGGCTATTGGTAACAACTGGCTGAGTGTTATTGGTAACAATTGGTTGTCAGTGAACACTGTCTCTCAACTATAATCAACTGTCAACCCACTTCACCATGAAACCCCTACCCTAAAGCATGCCTCAAGACGTGATTTCCCTACATACTGGTAAGCCCGAGCCTTTCCTCAACCAGATTTCTCATCCGGCTGTGATCCTGCCATCTCCATTTTGCAGATATTTTTCAGCTCGCCCATATAAAAAGACCCCAAAGTATTTTTTATTGTTACATTAATTAAAAAAACCCTCTGCCCCTTAATATATAAGCAATATATATTTTAGGCTTTCATGAATATTTAATACCGCAATATGAATGAACATGATATCATATTGCCTTCTAGTGAAGCCCCAGTGGATGAAGTATTCTAGAATTTTCATGAAGGAATAATTATGATAAAGTAGAAAGGATAACTTAGCACTCTTGATGTATTCCTTGAAGGAGTAACCATTTATAAAATTGTTGTTGAATTATAGAGGTGCACTTAGATAAAAAGTATGATAGGACTCATTGTAAGGCCCAAATAAGGAAAATGTAGTGAATTAATCAAATAAAGCTAAAATATTGGGATCACGATTTAGAGTATCGTAAGAAATTTTGGATGGTATGGTGGATTTAGAATTAAAGAGGTAATAAGCACAAAAGTGCCAATAGGATATTAATCAAAGATACAAATTAGAGATTGTTAAAAATCCACAAGAAAAGGGAGGTGCACCTTAGCATAAGAGAAATGTATCTTAATTGATGAATGAATATTAATAGTTTAGCAGAGTTTTCATCCTTAATAACAACACCTTTGGGTGTATACCTAATGTATCAAATTGATGTGCTAGGGGAAGGATAAATTTGTAATAAACCCCTAATGAAACTTTTTGCAAAAAAAAATGAATGGTTGTCTCTCTCAAGAGGCAAGATATCTATGAGTTGATTGAGAAACATGAATGATTATTAAGGTTCATGACTAAAATGAATTTAAGGTGTGAAAATAGGACATCATGAATTAGATAACTTGGAAGTAGTGAAGAATGACATGTTGTAGATGAGGGAAAAGTTCTAAGGTCAAAACGTTTAAGTATAACAACTGTCTACTTTCAAGTTTTTTACGTTCAAGTTAAAATACACTATGGTAGGTGGATATTTTGGTAGTAATTCTTTAATTAGAGGCGATATCTAGTAATGATTGCCTATAATCATGCATGCTCGTGGCATTGATTTGGTGAATGACTAATCATGAGGAAATTCTCATGATGTTTTATCATTCCACTTATTCTATGTATTGATATGGTTATTGTTGAGTGTGGTTTTCATTGATGTCAAAAGAGTTCATTAATGACAAAGGATAACAAAATACATGATGGTAGGTAAAATTCACTGAATGGTAAAAGAGTAAACAAAGGAATAACAAAGGAAGTGATGACATGGCATGTATGATTATGTGGTATGTGTGATGAGGTTGAGAAGACAAATGATAGTGTTCTAGTGCTATCATGAAGTCATTGTTACAATCTGACATCATTCTGTAAAAATATGGCATGTTGATGAAAATCTAGAAATTGACTAAGTGTTGGAAAGTTGTTCTAAGTGGCCTCAAGAAAATGCCCGCCATATCTCATAAGTGAATGATAAAAATTATCTAAAAGTATCAGTATATAGCTTGTTGGAAATTATATCTGACCATGGTATGAGTTCTCTAAAATGGTGTTTGATGGTCCAAAGTTATAGGTTTTCCAAAATATGGTTTCAGGCTATTTTGCACCAGTGCTAGTAAAACTACCTAAGTGGCCTCAAGGAAATGCACGCCATAATTTGTATTTGATGGATGAAATTATTATTAGAACATAGGGAACTATATTTTTGATTGGTGCATCTGACCATATGATTAGTTTGTCCAAAAAGTCTCAAAGGGGGGAGTTATTAGTCTTCCAAATGTGCCTTCTGGCTTGATTTGCACTGTTCCGGTAAATGCCCGTCAAGGAGAGAGGATGAGGTTTCAGAGAATGAAATTGGCATGGATGGAATCATCATGTTGTTCCCCATGCTTTGGATTCTTCATATTGACAATATTGGTGAAAGAAAAAATCACCTTTGTAAACCTAGGTTTTGATAAAATTGTGTAAGTGTTAAAACCAGTTACAAAAGGCCATTTCCAGATGCCCACCAAATGTTTTCTTTATGTCAATAAAATAATCTAACTGCATGAGTTTGTTCCTTGGTGATTTGTCTATCTATACATGGTTTTAGTTTCCTCTCTTGTGGTCACATGTGTGAGACATAAACCTTTCAAACTGAGAAAAATTATGTTTTCCTGTTAAAAATAAATAAAATATGTCTAAGTGTTAAACACAGGAAATATGAAGGCCATTTGGAAATGCACTCCAGAGGCTATCTTTGCTCTAGTAAACTCATCCAATGGCATGAATATATCTCTTGTGTTATGTCCATCCATTCTTGGTCTTATTTCTCCATTTGGTGATCACATGTGTGAGATATAAACCGGCCAAATTAAAAAATATATATATGGAAGGCAAGATAATTCAGGCATTTCCAAAAAACATCTTGAAGCATAATAAAAGGAAGAAACCTGTAACTATAATGAAAATCTGAAGATGGAGGAGGTTGAATATTTTATCTATGTCGAAGGGAGTATTTAGTAATGAATCTGAAGAATGCAAACATTAATATTTGAAGAGTTATGATTAAGACGAAAATACATGATTGTATAAATTATAAATAGAGATATAAACAGGAATTCTGAGAAACAACATGTTTATTATTAAAAAGGAATTAAAAATCATGAAGCAGATATAAACAAAAGCATATTGTTCTTAAGCAGAGTATTATTAATAAAGTAGACTGTAAACAAAATATATATTATTCCTGTAGCATAGTAAATTATTATTAATTAAACAGAGAAGGATAAATAAGCTACACGATTAATTAAACATAGAAGTATTTTACAAGATTACTTAAAACAAAGAAGGATTAATAAAGAGAGTATGTTAATTAAACACAGAAGTAAAGGGATGCATTTTGATGAAAAGGCACGTTTCCAAAATGAAGAGATGCATTTGTTGAAAAGGTTTTAATGAAGGGACACAATCATGAAAAGACACAATGGTTCAAAAGACATGATGAAAGAAGTATTTAAACATAAGTTCAAAGTTGAAGAAAGATGGCTCTAAAGTCTAGATTGATGTAGCTTAAAAAAAAACAGAGACCAAGGAAATAAAGAAGATCCTGTAACTGACTTGAAGGAACATGAAGATTTGAAGTTGTAGAGAGAGCAAAGAAATAAAAGGAAGAATATAGGATTTTTGTTGAGTGTTTAGTATGAAGATCTGATGCAGTATAGAAGTCAAAGAATGTAAGAAAAGAGTAGTATTATCTGTATGGTTAGAATTGATTATTTGCAGCAGAGGACAGAGAATAGAAGATATTGTAAGGAGTTATTGAATTTATGGAAAATAAAGAATAGGGAGGTAGGGTGGTTCTAGGGCAGGCTACAGGCCTGCAAGGGGGTTGTAGCCTCCTTCCAGTGGTTGCTAGTCTGTCAAAGCATCCTTTCAGTAGTAGCTAATAAACCAAGGGGTCGTAACCTCGTTCTAGTGTTAGTTGGTAAATAGGGTGTCGAACCATCCTTTCAGTAGTAGCTGATAAAACATGTGGTCATAGCCTCCTTCCAGTAGTAATTGATAAAAAGGGTGTTGTAGTAGGAAGAAACCAGGGTGTTGTAGCATCCTTCAGTTGTAGCCGAGAAACTTGGGGATTGAAGTCTTCAACAAGTTGTAGCTTGCAGAAACAATTGTAAATATAATTTTGCAGTTAAAGAAAGTGTTTGTGGTTTTCCCAATTGAGATTCCACAATAAAAGTTGTGTTCCTTGTATCTTGTTGATCCTGTGTGTTAATGAATAAGTTAAAAGTGGTTTTAAATGTTAAAAGTTATCAATATTGATTCACCCCCCCCTCTCAGTATTGTCCAATATTCCAACAGTTATCATAGTCATGATGTTAGGTTGTCTTAAGAATACATGTGGTATTTACATATGATGTTATGTTGACACGTGGTTCAATTTATTTATGTTGATGGCATGCAATATCTTTGAAAAAAATATAATGAGCTGAGATTCCTTATCATTGATATTTCATGATGTGATGAGATGTTGTAATTTCATGGATTTATTTTATTATGAGATGTTTCTATGATGGGATGTGAGAGTATGTGGTATCAACATGTAACGTATCTATTATTTTCTATCAAATCATTGTGTTATGATTAATGCATTGGTTTCATGTGCTAAGGTGCTGATTGAGTAAAAAACACAAATCAATAGACAGAGCTAGTTCATTCAATGGAATTATGGAAGTCCATACCTATCAAGGAGAATATATTCAATGTAACACTTTATGGGTTGGGTAAAAATCAATCTATAACATATGTTACAGTTTATTTTTCCTTGAATAATTATTAATGATAAATGGGACCATCTTGAGGAGGATAGAGTGACTGATATTGAAGTTGTGATGTCGAAGTCCAAAAGAATGGCTAGATTTGTACTCCTTGGTGTTGTTTTTGAGTCCAAATTTGATGCCTCTTTTTAATTGCATGAGTGGATTTGCATAGGAGGATAGGTCAACCTTTCAAAATAGTTGGGATGCAAATGAGTTTTGGAAAACAAGGTCAATCCTTCATATTTAGGGTAGGTGAATGAGGCTTAAAGCATGTTTCCAAGTCATGAAGAGGGATATATTTTACTTACACTTCCTTGGAGTTGTGATGTGGACTTATGCTTACTGTAGTCATTTAAATGGCTCTTATATTAGTTCAATAGAGGGTGACTTAGAGGAAGGTATGAAATTAAGTAAGTAACATAATTAAGGTTAAATTTAGGATGAAGTTACAAAAATACAATTTCACAATAAGCTATATAATGGATTTTGAGAAGATGGTATAAGTCTATTTTGCTTATATAAAAGCTTTGTCTTGAAAATTTCTTGGAGGCTGGGTTTCAAAAGCAAGAGGAATAAAACTAGTACTTGTTTATTGATTGAGTGCTTGGGGGCTTTCAATTGTAGTGATTGAGTTTCTTGAGTCATCCACCAGATGTTGTTGGTAGATGTAAGTGATTGGAGTGGGACTAATCTATCCTCATTGAAGTTGTAAGTGGGATCCTTGTGAATATTTAGGTATTACTCTTGCACAATGCTACCCTTATATTTGATTTTTGCAGTAAGTAAATAGATATCGTGTTATGTATTATGCGTTAGTTTGTATGCTATGTTGATGAGTTCATTTTAATAAATTCAAACTATATTTTGGGTATTTATAGTCTACCCCCATGTATGTGCATCTACTCAGTAGTGATTGTGTAAAATTAGAAATTGTATGAGACTTCCATATTGGTCCAAGAAACTAACAATAAACTCTCTACCATATAGGACTTAGCACTAGAAGCTAAGGATAAGTTACCATAACATACAATTTGGTAGAATAAGTCTAGAAGCACATGAAAGTAGAAAAACAAGTTTTGATCAAAAGTTGGGACTGAAAGACAATTCCTGACACATTTTAATGGTACTTGAGGGACAAGTTAGAGGAAATATTTCCTCACCTCCAATAAACTCTTCTTGGGACCAAAACTGTAAATTGGGAAGTATGATTTGAAATGGATCATTACGTAATTTTCATCTATTTTAGTAGTTCATCAATTGAATAAATGAAGCTATTAGCACATAGGTCACATTTTATGGGAATGTCCCGCTTTGGTGGTTCGAGATCCAAAAACTTCTAGAGCATGTTTCAGGTTCTAAACGATATTTTTTGGGTTTAAACTTTGCAGACACATTCCACTTTCTCCAAACATTGTTTCACACATTAGGAGATTTCCAACGAAGCAATGCGCACATCAATAGGCCTTTGTATGCAAAATTTATTTTTCCTGCAAATTAACATATCACAAAAAGTTGATGGGATGTAAGCTTCCATTACTCAAGCATGCAAACCTAATCAAGTATGGACATTCAAGAGTATTATAGAGGGTAAGGAACCCTAAGACTAATCCGAAGTTGGAGCATGCAAAAAATCTATTGCGAATCGTAGAAAGCTATGAGACCATTCTAAATAATATTGGTTGCAAGGGAAGAAAAATGTTTAATTTTTATTGTATTGTTTATTGTTCTAAAATTGATTAATACATCTACAAGTGGCATATTAAAACTTTAAAAAGGAAGTAAACAATTCTATATCAACCATTTAAGCGGCAATATCCATAGTAAATGCAATTTCTTTATATGTATATTTCATAACTAAGAAAAACACAAAATAAATGCTTCACCTCCTAACTTGATTTTTTCCTTAATATTTAAAAATTTCATATTATGACCTCACCTTCCTCTAGCAAATATAAGTCATACAAGGTACTCATAATTGTGATCCTTCATAATTGTCATCCTTCCTTGAAGAAATACAAGTCATACATGGTACTCATAATTGTGATCACTAAGTAGTACTGAAAGTTCATTGAATATATTTAAGATTATGTTTTCTCCAACAAATACAAGTCATACAAGGTACTCATAATTGTGATCCTTCCTTGAAGAATACAAGTCATACACGGTACTCATAATTGTGATCACCAAGTAGTACTCAAAGTTCATTGAATATATTTAAGATTATCTTTTAAAGATATTCCATTAATGGTTCATTGAAAATATTTAATATTATTTTTCTAAAGAGATTCCATTACTGGATGGAAACAAAGTGGTAATGAAAGTGGGGATTCTGAATGAATGTTGAAGAGAAATATGGGAGACTCGTCCTCTTATATTTCGTCGGTTAAACAGAAAACCTAGCTGATGGAAACATTTATTGAAATCGTTCTCTTTATATTTAATGTGTCGTTGTTATATTCTCCATTATCCCTGTAATAATACTTAAATGTAGTGGAATGCATTATTGAACTTTTAAAAACTTAATTGAAGTGGACACATAAGACTAATAAAACGAGAATATAATAAAGTTTTCCTGAAAGCAAAGAAAGTACGGAAGATGAAGTTTTGGTCAACTCTAATGGCCTTACAACTGTTTTGGATATCTGAACTCTTTTTACTTTTACGAACGAAGCGCAGCGTGCCTCTACTCTAATGGTCCATCTAGGCGCCCTGTACCCCCTAGGTCGGTAGGGACATAACAATCCATCTCGCTTAAGAAAGCATTGTCCTCGATGCTTTGTTTGTAGATGGAGAATCATAATCCAGGGTCCTAAGGACAAAAGTTGACTACCATGTTGAAGTGGGAACCAGGGTCTCATGGACCAATGTGATGATCCACCATGCTGATGTTATCCAATCAACTCATGCATAAGCTTGGGTTCTATGTATGAGTACTAATGGCCATGATGAAGTAGGTGAAGAGACTCAACTAAAGACCTAGGGTAACTGTGGATGTGTTGCAGTTGGAACCCCATTCATCACATTGAAGATCCATAAACTATTGAGTATATTGCCACATATATGTGGGAGAGGTATATGGATCCAAAAAATCCTCCTAGGTGAGCAAATCCTTCAAAAATAGGAAAATGATGGAGTGCTGAGGAACATATCGCCTGTAGAAGAAGTGGATTGTTGTTGTTCTACCCATGAAGGAGAATATTCCTCAATAACAATAATGAAATAGTTTTCATCCTAATTATTAAAATGATCCATTAACCATTCTTCACAATCATCCTCCAAATCATACGAGATAGATTTTTTTCGATGATACTCATCCTAAACATTTTGAATAGTCTTGGATCCCAACCATTTACCCAAAGCCATCATCAATAAAGCGACATTCTTCTTAAGTTCAACGTGATTCTTCTTATTTTTAACATCAATCTTATGTTTGAAGACAATCATTACGCAAGATCAGTTTGAGTGAAGAAGGAAGAGCCGCGTTAAACAATTTTGAAACTCGGCGTTCCAATACGTACTCTAGGATCATCATCAAGAGACAATTATGGATTCCTTTCGTATGAGCTCTATTTTCCTAGAAAGTTTTTTTAGAAGCATTTGTGTCTCCCATGGCATGGTCTCTTACAACTATTTCAGATAATATATGAAAGGGAAGCTTTAAAATAGGCTTTCCAATGGCACTGATCTTGTGACAATTAGATAAATTTGTCAAAACATATGACTGCTACAAGGTTTTCCTCACTATCTCACAAAACCTTGGAAATTGGGCAAATTTAAAATTGTGATATCTTCCTCTCCTAGACATGGATTTAAGAGAATTGCTTTTTGAAATTGCCTAATTTTCCAAAGGAATTCCGATTTGTAGTTAGTTTTAGGAGATTTGTCTAGAGAAAGCATAGAAATGCATCTAAGTGTCACTATCTACTTTTTTCTCTTTTAAAAAATTTCTAAAAGAGAGAAAACAAATTTCAATGTTGTTGCCATGGGTGGCTATGAGGCTATGATACCAATTTTTATCTAATGTAGATATGAAAATATGAGTTAAAAGAATATATCGAAGAGAATCACACAACATAATATAGAATATAAATAATCCACTATTTTAGTAAGATATATGATTCTTTTTATGGGATGAATCAAACCCTATCCACTTTCCCTTTTCGGGGGGCTTCCTCCTAATCAACCAATATCGACATACACTAATTCTTATCCAGATCAAATAAGGAGGACTCTATCATTATTTATAGAATCATCATCGAATATAAGATCGTAAGCTCCTAACCACCTAGTGGACCTTCCTTAATGAGGCCCCGTTACATTTATTTACTAACTTAGTGGGCCTTATTTAATAATAACAATATAGTGGAAATGGTTCACTTTACATTGAATGACCTCCACTTCTATTCTAATTATTCTCTAGACCCCACATTACCCCCTAGGTAGGGTTATACCAATCTGTGTATCCCTTTGCTTTAGGTTTTCAAATTACTGATTGTAACATGTAGGTCTTAATAGCATAGATATATATGTTCAATTTAATATTAAAGTGTAATTTAGACCTAAAAAGTAAACATTTCATCGTGGTTATCAAGAAGAACATGGAAGTTATCTTACAATGAATAATATGAATTTACTTATATAGATTTGAAGCATTAGTCTAAATTTTGTCTTTGAGCAAAAAAACTAAACCATTTATCTTTAATTTAATTCAAAATAGAAATTCATGGTTAAACAAGAACGATAATACCTGTGTGTCTATTTTCTTTATGGAGTTCATCCATGTCATATTTTACTTGCCCATACTGATTTCTATCCTCTCATCCAACTAGGAGAAAAATATTAAGAAAACCTTAGGTTTGCTAAACCGCCACATACTAGATTAATATCCCAAGCTAGACTAATGTCCCAAGTAGTTCAAAATAGTTCAATCCAATGTATCCCCAAATTATTTGCTAAATCAACCACAAAAGGCATACTTTAACCTTATTTATTTACCAAATTCCCATCCCCATTTTACAAATCTCCTTAACTACCATAGTTAACGAGCCATCAACTTCCCCATCGATGGAAAAAATAAATTAAATAAAATGGTAAATGAATTCTATATAAAATAAAACTACAAATAGAACGCAAAGTTCTTTTTTAATCATTCCAACATATTAATAAAATATGAATAGAATTTTAACAAAATTCAACCAGTATTTTATGTATCAATATAAGTTTTCTCCAATTTTTAGGTTACTCAAAATATTCAAAATTAAATTAAAATTGTATAATAATCAAAATTCTAATTTTTTATAACTAAATTTAAATAATTTAAAGAATTTAAAAAAATTATATATACAATTGAATATGTTTGATTATGTATCATTAAATCACATCATAAATGACATGCTTTGAATGCTTAATCCTACCAAAGAAAACTCTAACGTAACTTCACAATAGATAAGAGATGTAGAGTAAGACGTCCTACCAACAACCCTTAATACCTTTCTATATTGAAGCCCTTCTAAAATCAAGATGAGAAATAATATGCACTACCTTATAAATACCATCCATTCTATAATTTTTGTTTTGTATATTCTATACTTCAAATTCTTATATATATAAAAATCAAATCTAAACGAGATTTTTATCATAACACTTTTAAGGGTCCTACCCTTTGAATGGGTGTTATAATTTACAATTTATCTATCTATCCTTTTGTTTTAAGTTTTCAAATTAATTATTACAACAAAGTCTTAATAGCATATATATTTGAAGCATAATTTAAGCCTAAAAAGCAAACATTTCATTCTCACTTGTTAATCATAACAACCAACTGGTCGTACAACATATAATATGAATTCACTTATATAGATCTAAAACATTTAGTCTAAATTTTACCTTTGAGCAGGCAACTAAACGATTTACCTATAATTAAAGTTAGAATAAAATTTCATTGTTAAACCAAAGAATAATGCTGCAATTTCGATTTTCTTTATACAATCCATCCATCTCATATTTTAATTTCCCAGATTGAGTTTAAGCCTCTCATCCACTTACTAGAAAAAATATTCGACATCCATGCTCTAGGGAACCTTGCATTTCCTAACCCTCTATACATCATACCAATATCGAAAGCAATTAAAAATAATTCAGTACAATATATCCCCAAATTAGTTATTAACCAACCACACCTTGCATTATTTACCCTTTCTTGATTTATCAAATTCCCACCCCATCTTGAAATCCTCGTCAACCACATGCATTAATGGGACATCAACCATCCTTTAAGATTGGAAAAGATTACTTAAATAAAATGATAAATGAATTACATTAAATAATACTACAAATAGCATACAAAGTCACTATTCTCATGTCACCTCATTAAGAAAAAACTAAACTTTTTTTAAAATTAATTGTAACCCACCATACTTGTTTAATTCATTACACAAACCAATACTCAATGTCAAAGGAGGGTGTTCAATGTAACAATATATTTATTTCTATATAATAGAATTTCCATAATCATTAAAACATTGATTAAGTAACAATAACTTAGTTTAGTAATTAATGGATTTAATAGTATAATATATATATATATATATATTAACTATAAAAAAATCACCATCTCTAATGCATATTTCTTCTTTATTCAAAACCAAGCATCTAAGATATCAAATAAACTAAATGCATAATTCAATAATATTTACTAAAACATCACAATCTTTCATCAATTATTGATCATCACATTTAATTTTATTAAAGTGAATCAAAACATGCATTCTAAGCATGGTAGTAGCAAAGAAAGGAAATAATAGTTGTACATTTAGCCTTCAAAAAGCATTCTCAACTATGTTTGAAGCATTCTCCATGGTTGAGCTACTTCCATCTGCAACATCCTATTTGTTTCTCTATTATAATATGTTACAACATTAACTATATCAACCTAACTTCATAAATAACCTATAAATAGAAGTGTCTACTATATCGAACTAACTTTCCTAGTAAGAAATTCGATGATTACTATCACACATATAAGGTAGTTTGAATTAACATGACCCTTAAACAATTTAAAGTTTTAACAGATTCAAAATACATATAAACCTCCACCTCTCCGTATAGAACTAAATCAATACCTTATCATTGACCATATTTTGTATTTTATCATAATTGTGTTCTAAAAGATACATCATCGAATAACTATATTTGAAAATAATGCTTCCTGTAAAACCAATTCTTTCCCACATATCATTGATTAATTACATACACTTATTCTTTGATGTCATGACGTTAGTGTTACTTCAAGGCTATAGTCATGTGTTAGTCTCATAACACATTAACAACTATATGATAGATTATAAAAACACATAATCATGCAAAACCATGTAACTTTTTCCATGCTATTAAAAAATTTACCAATTATAAATTAATGTAAACAAGTATTCTTAAATTATCATGTGTATCACATTAATTTTCTATTGGGAATATAAATTGAACTAATATCCACATAAAAATTATTTTCACTTAAATTTGAAGGTTTAGTAAAAACCATATAATTTTCATTGTTAATAAACAATATAGATCATACATAAATTCTTAGTATAGGTAGGCTCACATGTTCTCATGATAATAGTTTTATCAGGTTAGTTGAGTTCAATAGATATTAAGTAAGTAAATAACAATCTAGGTCATAATATACTTTGTTTTTGAAGTCAAAATATGGGGCATTACATACACCTAGCATTTGAGAAATTTCAGCCTAAAGTTACAATATAGAAATGTGTGGGATAATGAACTAGGGCCCCCTTTTTCTTTAGACTCTTATCCGATTGGAGTATGATATTATTTGAGGGCATTTGATCAGAAATGACCGGGTTTTATCATATATATGTATGTATCAGGACAGTAAAACTTAATTATATTATTATGCATTAATTGTATTTCACATTTTCTTACATATGAAAATAATTGTCATAAACAAATTTATACGACATAACACATTTGATATAGATAATATAAAATTGATAAATTAACATTTACTTTGGATTCATCATTGTTAGATGCTTGTGACAGTTTTCCTAGTGTGATAGTGTAAGCACACATTAATGCAAGGTTACGTTAGCATTGCAATGACTCTAGATTGAGTCTAAATATTATATTGTGTTATGTCATGCAATAATTTGATATTATAGTTTATGTAAATAGAACTATTTGATGCACATGGACTTTATTGTGTGTAGGTTTAGTGATGTTGATTGCCAATCGATCAACACATGGGTAACGGACTTGTATGGGGGCATCTACATGGTAGCGGTAGAACTCATTTTCAATGCAACAAATTGAGAAGTAAGTGATAATTTTACCCACGAAATGCATATTTCCATGAGGGTAAACTATGTATTCGGCCACTTATGAGGTTTAACTAGGGGAATTGCAATAAGGTGTTAGCCCGATTCCTTAGTGACAATTAGCCTCTCAACAGGGTATGAACAACTTGAGTTCACATGGTCTCAATCATTGTACCACTTACCACATGTGGAGAATGTAATATTTAAAAGGCATGTGTATGATCATGGCACCCTTGGTAGTCATAAGAAAGGTAATATTTGAATGGAATGAGTAAGCATGACACCCTTGATATTACCTTGGTAAATTTTATTGCATTAAGAAATTAAACATTTTATTAATGCATGCATTTTTATTAAAAGATAAATGAAAGAGTGGCATGATTATTCAACATTTAGAAAATGGATAAGTTCATGAAATAAAATAAATGAATACAAATTTACTAAAATGAAAAATGGAAAGAAGAAAAATAATTAATTAAATATGAGGAATATTAACTAAAGTACATCCCTTTAGATAAGGAGAAGAAATAGCCTATATCATCTCAAAACCAAATATGAGGAATTCTAGGTTGTGAATCTGGTTCGAATCGACATCAATTATATAGAACATATGATGTTATCTTCCTCGTATTTATACAATTAAAATATTCAATTTGCAAAAGTAATTATGAAAATTAATGAATACATGTGGTGGGATAACATGAGTTATTATAATTGTATTAGTTAGTTAAGCAATCTCATTGAAGAAATGAACTACTATAGAAGACTATTATATTACTCAATAGTAATTGAACTACTATTTGTTCCAATCTATAGTGTGTTGGTACGAAAACCTTGATTGTGATCTACATGATCTAACTGTAATTATATGTATTGTATCATTTATGGTTAAACTATATTTATATGCAGATTTATATATATGATCATTATTGTTTTTTTAATATATTTTTATAAAGGTATATTTTTATTGTTTTTTTTAATATATATCTTTACACTCCATAGTTATTGATTTCTCATCATACTTGATCATTCTATAGTATTATGAGGCTCGTGCATTATATAAGAACTCAATTTAACATTTATGACAAATGCACTATGCCCTTCCACGAGAGCTATATGCCGTCAATCAATGAACTAGTATTTCTTAGTGTACCAATCTAACCAAGCTAGTGGCGGCTTGTGCAACATCAACCATTTATTATACCAAGTTTATACACGAAGATCTTACAATGATCTTCTAGATGCCATGGATTTACCGTTACTATCCATCCATTATAACTCAAAAATTCAAACTCCGGCGTTTATCTCGTTTCGTTAGTTGCTACTTGTTAAATTCAAATCCAGCAGGGTTTTGTGATAGACCCTATGCCAGGCATAGAACATTAATATACCTATTGTGATCATTTACAGAAATCTTACCATCCCATGATCATGCTGGGAGCTGCATGCACTTTGAAGGAATATTTCCTTATGATGAGTTGGGTAGCTTGGCATTGCATCTGCTATTAATTTATTCAAATCTTCGTCAATATGATCAAATATTCATGTTCCAACAGTTTTGGATCTTTGCATTCCCTAATCCTCTATACATCATACCAATATCCCAAGCAATTATTAATTATTAACCAGCCACACCTTGCATTATTTACCCTTTCTTTATTTACCAAATTCCCACCCAATTTTGAAATCCTCGTCAACCACACGCATTAATGGGCCATAAACCATCCTTTAAGATTGGGAAAAGATTACTTAAATAAAATAATAAATGAATTAAATTAAATAATACCACAAATAAAATACAAAGTCATTATTCTCATGTCATCTTATTAACGAAACATAAACCTTTTTTGAAAATTAATGGTAACCCACCATACTTGTTTAATTCCTTAGACGAACCAATAATCAATGTCAAGGAGGGTGTTCAATGTAACAAGATATTTATTTGTATGTAGTATAATTTCCATAATCATTAAAACATTGATTAAGTAATACTAATTTAGTTTAGTAACTAATGTATTAAATAGATTTAATAGTATATATATTATATATATATATAGCACATATATTAACTATAAAAAATCATTATCTCTAATACATATTTCTACTCTATTCAAAACCAAGCATCTAAGATATCAAATAACCTAAATGCATAATCTAATAATATTTACTAGCAATCACAGTGTTTCATCTCATCACATTTAATTTTACCGAAGTGAATCAAAACACGCATTCTAAGCATGGTAGCAGCCAAGAAAGGAAATAATAATGGCACATTTAGCCTTGAAGAAGCATTCTCAACTATGTTTGAAGCATTCTTTCTTGTTCAGCTACTTCCGTCTTCAACATCCTATTTGTTTCGCTATTATAATATGTTGCAACATTGACTATAACAACTTAATCTCATATATAACCTATAAATAGAAGTGTTTACTATATCAACCTAACTTTCCTAGTAGAAAATCAATAATTACTATCACACATGTAAGATAGTGTGAATTAACATACCCCTCAAACTATTCTATGTTTTAGAGGACTCACAATACATAAGACCTTCGCCTCTCCTTATAGAACTAAGTCAATACCTTTATCATTGACCATATTTTATATTTTGTCATTGTTGTGTTCTGAAAGATAAATCATCGAATAACTATATTTGAAAATAATGTTTCCTGTAAAATCCATTCTTTCACACATATCATTTATTAATTACATACACTTATTCTTTCGATGTCATGACATTTTTTTTTAAGAAAGAGGTTTTTGTATTATATTTTAAAAAAGGAATTTACAGACAAGTGATAGCAAGCCAAAGCCTTGCAACAATACTGCATAAACAGACTACCAAACCTAACATCAGGAGCAGATTGTGAAACCATACTACTCAAGAGAACTACACTTCAACTTAACTTATGCTGCACGACCCAACCCATAGGCCTGTCTTGAGAGACAAACAAACTAGAGACAGCAAAAGAGTATCAAGATTACACTTTGGGACCCAAAAAAACATAGATTTATTGTCGCCTGAACAAAGGACAACCATACCCCAAAACAAAACAACCTTGCAACTCCGTGATAACCAAAATTCATTAACCAAGAGATCCTATCAACCATAACTTAAAGAAGGATGTAAGGAATATCATGAAAACGGCCCAGAGGAGGAGCAACCGGACCCGCCATTGTCTCCAAAGGAGGGCGGAGCTCCATGGATTAAAGAAGGAATTCCAGCTTACGATGGATAGCTTTAGTTTCTTCCAGAATGTTCTACTCATGAATTTTTTGCACACACTTCGTCTTAAGCTCCATCCTATCCCAGAGAGCATACCCAACAAGATTCTTCATTAGCCAATAGAGAGCCACAATGCACTCATAAAAGCTCAGCCTTCCATCCGTGTTCCTTGGGTCCATAACCCAGTTGTCATTATTCCGATGTTCCTCACGTAGAGTGTTCAGATCTAGCTGCTGCCACAGCTGTCACTCCACACATTGAATTCCTTGCTGAATAGAGGTAGGAATGTCCAGATTAAATATTATGGCCTCCCATCGAGCCTTATGCTGAGCACGAAAAATATCCCACCTAAAACCCCTGAGGAATCGTCGTTATTGGTGCACTTACCATGACCAACAGTTGGTCTCTTCCTCTCCCCATTACTATGATCTCCCATAATGTCCACCCTCTCACTTATACCACTTTGAATAGACATCAGAGAAATCAGAATATGCATGCAACTATTACTATGTCTCATACATTCATGGCTACCACCTTGACCATCTATATGAAGGAAATCGCCACCCCGAGTCATATTGAACCAGGTACCGTTCATTAAAATTAAATCGTGCTGAAAATGGAAGTGGTAATCATTCTTATCAGCCCAGCGTGTCCTCCACCTTCCTGCAATCATGGTGAAAGTACAGCCTTTATTCCTAGAAAGGAAAGAAAACTCTCTTGAATAAAGATGCCAGGATTTGCTTCCATCCTCCTCAGGAGGGAAGGCTAAGTGATATAAAGGAGAATGGCCATCACGTGGCTCAGCTAGCCTCCTCTTAACGTTGCCTCGCATGAGCAACATGGTAGTTCATAATATCACGGGATAGAGTATCCCTACATCTATCCCTCACCTTCGGATCCTGCAGGCGCTCCCATGAGTGAGCACAGAGATCCAAGTGATTTACACTCCCAAGGTTGGCCGTCAAGTCAGCTAGTTTGTTCCCATTTATTTTGATGTGGGAGAAGGTTAGAGCCATGCCGAAGCGAAACAACGTCTCCAAACTCTCAATTCTTCCCTCCAATCGCCATGACGACGCCACTTTGTGGTTTTGTTTTCCATTGTACAGTTCAGAAGGCATGTGGATGATGACTGCAGAGTCACCTTCCACGATGAGAGGGGTCCAATTCCAGGTGTTTTCCAACTGGATGCCTTGAATAAGGCCTTCTAAGTTAGCAACGTTGTTAGAATCAATTTCGAGATAACCTATTTTGAAACTAACCATAATTATGTCTGTATTACAGATAACACACCCAAAACCAGCTGGACCTGGGTTGCCTTTCGAGGCACCATCAAAATTAAATTTGAAGAAACCAGGGTGGGGAGGAGACCAAACCTCTGGGCTATCACAGACAATAGACAAAACCTTGGGTTTTGCAAGACAAGAAAGCATACAATAAATGCCCCAAGCACGAAGGATTGATGACTCAACTTCGCTAGCTTCCCAGTTAGAATTATTCTAGGCTTGAATTTTAATAGTTTCAATCATATTGGACTGAATGGAAACCCATACTCTTTCCTAAGAATTGGTGCTTTCTCTAAATATTTTGGAATTGCGTTCCTTCCAGACTTCCCAAGTAAGAAATTAAGGGAAAATTTGCCATAGCCGGTTGACCACAGGGTTTTGGAATGGATTCTCAGTCCACTCATAGAGAGTTTGGATGGGGTTATCAGGAATCCTTTCAGACCTTCGGAACACCATCGCCCCCTGATCCCATAGGAATGAAGCGAACAAACATGAATCCAAAAGGTGGTGCATGGTTTCCTCCGTTGAGTTGCACATGATGCACTGGAAAGGACCTCTCATACCTCTTTTCTGCAAATTATCACCTGCTAAGATGCATTTTTTAATAGCCATCCAGATGAATATTGAAGCCCATAGTTTCTTCCATTTCAGCACTGGAGCCTAGTTATTGAAACCCATCTGTAAACTATAAGCTTCCTTGATAGAGAAGTTTCCTTTAGGATCAAAGCCCCATCTTAATTTATCCTCCCCTGTATGGACTATGATTTTGCGGTCATTCAAAGCTTCAATCACCCGGTTTAATTCTTCCTCAGGGACGAAAGGTTCTCACTAGTCATAGGCTGCCCAAACCCTAAAATATTTTTTCGGGACTGTTGCATCCCAGAGATCCTGGACTAGAATTTTGTTGGTATTAATGCATGCCTAAATGATTTGGGGCACTTCATTACTGCCAACGACAGGGGGTAATTGTTGCTAGGATTCATCTGAGGCCTTAGCGCGTCGACCATTTCTTATTTCCCAGAATTTATTATCTTTGACAATGTCCCTGCCTTGAATGGTCATCTTCCATATATGGGAGCCTGTGATAGTCTCAGAGAAATGAATCAAGTCACTTCTATCCCATTTATTCGCTTATTTGGCATCCCAGAGTTTAGCCTAGGGCTCTTGGTCATGAGAGATCCATCGCCACCATATTTTTTCCCCATAAACATAATTTACTTGCTCAGGGTCCCGAATGTTAAGACCTCCCTACAACTTGGCGGAACAAATTGTATCCAACTTGACCAGGTCCCATTTTTGGTGATCCCCTAGACCACTCCACAAGAAATTATGCTGAATATTTCTTGTTTCCTTCAGAACAAATTTGGGTGAAGTCATGCTCTAGAACATATATATAGGAATAGCCTACAGAACTTCTTTAACCAATACCAGACGGCTTACGAAATTCATGGGTTGAAGAGTCCAATTGGATAATTTTTTCCTCATTTTATCAAGCAAATCTTTCCACGCGCTTTTCCTAGCCATGGAATCCACCAAGGGGAACTTAAGTATTTGGATGGAAGGGAGCTCTCCAGGAAACCTAAAATATGACAAATGTTTCTTCTCATGGTATCGGGGGTGTCGAAGAAAATGACCTGAGATTTTTGTTCATTAACCTCAAGACCAGAAGCTTTTCCAAAGTTTGTGAGGCATGACTGGATATTCTTGACCTCTTGCATATACGGATGAACCATTACCATGGTATCATCCACAAACTGTTGGTGAGTCCAACACTCCACTTTATGATGGATAATGAGCCCTTGTAGATCATGATTTCCTTGCATAGCCTTGATTGTTCTTCCTAACCCCTCAGGCATAATAATGAAGAGGAAGGGAGAGAGAGGATCCCCTTTACAAATCCCCCTTGAGGGTTTGAGAAGGAGAGTAAGAACTCCATTCAACAATATTGAAGAGAAGGTTGTTGAAATAAGGTTCATAATCCTTTTGACTCAATCAGCCGAAAAACCAAATGCATGCAGCATGGCCTTCATGAATTGCCAGTTTAACTTGTCATAAGCCTTAGCGATGTCAAGTTTTAGCATCATACCTAGGATTTTTTCCTTCTTGAAGGAATGAAGCACCTCATGAACAAGGATAATCCCATCCATAATTTTCCTTCCTTCAACAAACCCCGATTGTTCAGGAGAAATAAGAGAAGAAAGGATAGGTTTCATGCGGTTGGCTATTACCTTTGTAACATATTTGTAGATCACATTGCAGAGAGATATAGGGTGGAACTTGTCTAGAGAGTCATCCCCTTCACACTTGGGGATGCGAGCTAGGATGGTGGCATTTAAAGCTAGTAATATTTTCACAGAGCACCTAGAAGATTCAATAATCTGACAAAAATACACCTTAACAAGATCCCAGAAATAATGGAAGAAGTTAGTGGTGAAGCCATAATGACCAGGGGCCTTCCCAACCTCCATTTGATGCACTGCTTCTTCAAATTTCGTCATAGATATTGGCCTCATTAGGAGATCATTTTTCTCCTGAGTGACAAGAGAAGGAATATTTTGGGTGATCATCTCAATATGTCTTCTTCTATCAGGAGTAGGTTCAGTCATTATGTCTTGGAAGAAATTACTGAGCTCATCTGCTATCTCTTCTCTCGTTTCGAGCCGTTCTCCCTCCCTGTTTTTTAGCTTTAGGATCCTGTTCTGCATTCTATTCTGGAGGACCGAACGGTGGAAGAATTTTTTTTTTCTTTCCCCATCATGGAGCCAGTTACTTCTGGCCTTCTAATGCCATAATATTTCATCCTAATGCTCCCTTTCAAGCAATTTATTGTATACCATGGTTTCCTCACTCTACAACTTGGAGGTGTAACCAAAGGTCATGCCCCTTTTCTTGATCTCCTCAAGACGATATTCCAAGTATTTTTTATCCTCAAAGATATTCATGAACTCTTCCTTGCAGGGTAATTTTTAAGGGCGAAATTTCGCCAATTAGCTATTTTTTGAGATTTTTTTCAAAAACAAAATTCGCTATTTGGTTATTTTTAGTCTCTAATATCGCCAATATTTACATAAAATATGTTTTTTAATCATAATATTAGCCAAAATTTACATATTTCAGTAGTAAATTGTATGTTCCATATTTAATATTCGCCTATGTATCTATATACATGGTTTTTTAAGTACAAAATAATCGTCTACGATACTATACTTAAGTATAATATTAGAATCCTTAAAAAATACCCTGCTTCCTTGTTCCACTTCTTTATTTTTTCCTTAAGAGATTTGAACTTTTATTGAAACTGGTACATAGTCCGATCCTCCCCAGAGCTAAGCTCAATCCACCATTGAGTAACCTCCCCCTTGAAATTAGGATGACCCATCCATAATTGTTCAAACCAGAAGGGTTTCTTAAATTGAGAGCCCAACCCACTCCACCATAGTTCAACTGGCCAGTGATCCGACTTAGAAGCTGGGAGAATGGTGGAAGCGAACTCACTTCATGATTCCATAACTGATTCTGAAACCAGGAACCGATCCAGACGAGAGGAAATATGGCGCTCCCCCTTCCTTTTGTTGTTCCAGGTAAATCTTCCTTCCCCTGGTACAACATCCACCAGTTTGAGGAACTCAATGGATTCCCTGAAGTGAGCACATTCACCTTTAAGACGACGCCTCCCCCCTTTATTTTCCTCTAAAGAAGTGAAAAGGTTAAAGTCACCTCCCAAAATCCAATGTTGATTCTCAATTCCATCCCCCATACGTCTCAAGGAGTCAAGAAAGGAAATTTTCTCCAGGGGGGTATGGCGGCCATAAACATTGGTTAAAAGACCTGAAACTTGAAATCCCACAACTCTAAAATCAGTAGAGAGGTACCAGTGATTCCCATGGAAAATTTAGGGGTCCCATAGAATACCCAACCATCCTGCCATACCTCTGGCATCATTGCCCATAGCTTCGTTGTTTTTCCATATTTTTTTACAGCGCTCTTAAGGTTGGGTCTCCCAGCATTTTGTTTCTTGAAGAAACACAATGGCTAGATTTTTCATCTTAATCTTCTTCCGAAGGGATTTGATCTTCTTTGGTCCGTTAAGACCCCTAATATTCCAGGATACAATCTTCATTACAAAAACTAAAGTTATAAACCTAGAGCAACCTTGATCGTAGGGTATTGACTTGACTCCACCAGCTTCATTCCTGTTGCTGCAATTCATTGTCGGTTGGATTTTCGCCCTGATTTCTTTATGTTCTCCTCATGTTTCCTCTTATGATCCTTAAGAGATCCAAAACTAATGCCAAGGCGATTGGACTCCCGTGCCCTAATGATAGCTTCTTTCAGGAGAATTACTTTCTCTTGAGGAACATAACCTTTCCTAGAATCCTCATAGGCTTGTTTAATTCCCTCCAGATCTTGATCACCTATGTCCATATCTTCTATATCTTCAACAATATCCTCTCCAAGATCAACTGTTGGGGTTTCAATCATCTTAGAACAAGAATCCTGGATGTTTTCGATCTCCTTCTCCTGTTTGCTTTTGCCTTTCTGCTCCTTATTATGGATAGAAGTGATGTCCTCCATTTGTTCTCTAAGAGCATCAAATTGATTAGAAGTCAAAATTTTCTTGGATCCCTCCATTATTTCTTCTTTTCTCCCACCTCGT